>MU857603.1:31109-314895 GCA_033296725.1 Corynascus novoguineensis
AGTGAGGATCTTGAATGGGAAAAAGGGATCGAGAAGGACCTCGAACCCCCGGAGCGCACCACCTGATTGATATCTATGGCTAGGTTGGTACGTATCGTGTGGATACTTCTGGTACAACACAAGACCTGCCAAAAGAAGGATACTCGTTTCTGCGTGCTTGGTATGGAGTTTGTTGACGGGGCCGGCCGAGCAAGGTTGATAAATTTACCAACAGCTCGCAGGCGGGTCTAGCATTGACGCTATCTCATGAGGGGGGTATGAAGGGAGCTGCCGCGGTGATGAGTAGCGTCCACGGGTACTTCGTACACCAAGCTTCATCATCCAGGCACTCGAGGTCCCAAGTTATGGTCATTTTCAGGGGGGCGTATGGTGGGGTGCGCCAGCCTGGGGCGGATCGAGAAAACACACTAAATTGAGGAGGCTGTCGGTGGGCCAGCGCCCGAGACAGGGGGGCTGGTGGGCGGAGCAGGACCGCGCGGAGGGTGGGGGGAGGGGGGGGTGGTAGGATCAAGGAGCCGCCTGTCGGTTCTTCACCCACTTCCCAGTTTGGCACAGAGAGAAAGAAATAGCGAACCCATTTCGTGCGATCCTTGCACGCTTCCGCAGATAGAGGCGGAGCCCGATGGGTAGGACAACAACGCTCGACCCAGGGGCGGAGTGTGATATGTGTTGCCATCTCGCCGCTGAGTTTTCCATTCACACAATATTCCTGGGGGTTTTGTTTCCCGCAGCTTCGCGGCACATTTCCAGTTCCTCCGGCCCAGAAACGCCGATCCTAAACCCCGGCGTCCGCGGATCGAACCACAATCCGGATTCGATATGGGTTTGGCTCGGGGTCTGAGGATCCTGCCAAAGCCGCCGTTACGCACTAGTGTGTTGTACGGCATCATCGTTCTCCTTTTCTGGACGTACCCGCTGCGTGGGACACACTGGCCAGACTTGAGTGGCGACGCATGTTGACAGTGTTGGCACACAGACGCTTGCCCTGTTAGAGGGCTCACTTGTCTTCATGCCGAGCAACATATCTGTTCGAAACCCGTTTGGATGTCGCCTCAGCGGGTGCTTTGGGAAGAGAGACAGCTCAGATCAAGGGCGTCTTCGTCATCTGATAGGGCAAGGACGGTCCGAATCCCAAGGACACGTTTGGCTGCCCCTGTACTGTGTAGCAGTTCGATGCTCGCCGACGTCGCTGACTCCGTCTCTTGTATGTGCATAGAGTATATACGTGCAGTCTCTTGACGTTCTGGTATTTGTGTTGCTGTTTCTTTGAGCTCATCAGGCAACACTCATGTCAAGAGTTGAGGAACGGAATTTCTTCCGACAAATGACAGGTGCAGGAGGGTTCTTGTATCAACACCTCGGTAGTGGACAGGGGTAACCGCATCTGCAAGAGCTCTGGCCAACCGAACTCCCAACCTCAGGAGACCTCGCGCGTGCATCATCAACCGGGTTCTAGCGCTGCCCAGGTGCACCAGGATTCCCGTATTCCGGGGAAACAGGGGGGAAGCTCTGTTTATGGTGTGCTCCCGCGTAAGTTCAGTGAAAGGATCCCTTAGCTATTGGCAAGCTACTGTCCAAGTACCAGAGCGTCGGCTTCGGGCCGTCATTGGGCGCATCTAGACCAACGGTGAGAATTGTCCAAAGGGACTGAGGAGTGTTTCAGCTTCCAGCATGGCGTGTCAGTAGGGCGTTCTATACGTCTCCTGTTTCGCTGTCAAAAATCAGAGCGTACTGTTTCGGGAGCGTCATTGGGCGGCGCCTCCCATCGACAAGTCGCATGAAAGGATGCTGCCTCTGGCCCGAATGGCACACTGGCAGCGGTGGCGTTGCAGCAGCCCAGCACGCAACGCCGAGCCCACTAGTGCAGACCAGCGCTGACTGGTTTATCTGCTGTTGGCCCAAACTGCTCCTACAATACCACGGTACATCATAGCCGAGCGCTCCGACCCCATGTCTATCACATGCTGTGGGACAAAGACGTGCCAGGGGTACCAGATGTGTACTTTGAATGGAGTGGGCTGGGCAGTGTAGCGTACGGCAGAACCATGTCGCGAAAGAAAGGGGAAAAACGCGGCGAATTTCCGTATTTTAACGTTGGATTGCTGCGCATTTGCGCATCACCGTCGTCCATCAATGTCGAAATTCGAGTTAAGCGACGATGGAGATGGGGTTTGCGAGAAGACGTTGCCGAGCAGGGTGCCGAGAAAGGCCGCAAGTTCGACCGATTCGGTTGTGCGGTGGATGATCGATCAGGGATTGACCCATGGTCTTTCGAAGTGTGTCCTCCACACCCAAGTGGTTCAGGACCCATATCGGGGTGCGCCATTCGGGGAAGGCCGCGAGGGCAGAACAGAAGGCAGAAACGCGGTCGTGGTGTTTCCCAGGCTCGGTTTTTGTTTCTGCCGGAAGTGAACGCTGGTGTCGACGATCCCCAGAGATCCATGCTAGACACGCCAATGCAGGACATGCCCGAAGCAGAAGCCGGATGGAAGCCGCCCAGTACCAAATAACTAACTGTCAGGGCAGACCCGCTGCGCGTGCCGTTCGGTAGGAATTCCGCATGCAGGCACAAGGTTTCCTCCGCGATGGCAATGAATTTAAGGTTGGAGATCACGGATCTGAGGTATCTTTCTGCGCCCTCATGGCGACTCCCCAAGGCCCGTTGTAGAAACATGTCCGAGAGCAACTGCGTCATTGCCGCCTTAAACGTGGGGATAGCTCGAGACCCGGGTAATGGACGGAGCCAAGCACGCGCGGGACGTTGCGGTTCGTAGTGTTCGCTGTCGCTTCGGCGCAGGGATCTCGGGTGGCCCACGCGGCGTATTCGGAATCCCGCCGACCCTATGCCCGGGATGCATTGAAATGCATGATTGTGCGATTTCGCTAACCAGTGCAGAAAGCTTCAAGTATACCCGTGAGATTACGTTGTATACCCACTGCGGAGCGAAGATCGGTATGACGGAAATGGGTAAAAGTAGTGTAAAGGTCCACCGACGGCCAGTCCGAATCTGCAACCTATTTCCTGCCATTGTTAAATTTAGGTAAGCAGATGAAGAAAGAAGGGAACATGGGCAATGGAGCACCCGTTTCAATAAACGATAATTACCTAACCAGATATCTCCGCGCAGAAGTTTTGCCATGAGTGGACGGTGAGATGAGCATACCCGCCTTCGGATAACTTCGCGCCACGGAGCTAGGTCCGGTGCTGGCACTGCCCTACCTACTTAGTGCAAGAGGAAGATGTGCGGAAACCCTGGAAACGACCGGGTACTTGTCGATGAGATGTGGCTCATGTATTCGTGTACGAGCTGGAAAGTTTCGATTAGTGGGACTGGCGGGTAGCAGGTCCGTTCCAGTTTGCAGATTGGAGTTGACGATTTCTTAGTAAGCAAACAGGCAATGGAGCAATGGAGCAATGGGCAAGAACCAAATCCACAAGGCGAGTGAGTTATCATCGACGCCACCAGAAAGTGACAACTGACCTATGTGCGTCTCTCTGACTCTTCACACTTTGCCTTCTGATCGCTGGCACACCTACTTTTGCGAAAATACTATTATTTCTATTTTGGCCGCCAATATACCACTGCGCCTGCATTAGGAAGTGTACCTAGGCGATCGTACTCAACTTAACCCCCCTCACGTAGCACCTCATCGGCCCGATCTTTACTTCTCACAACCCCACGGCAAACCGCTCACCTCACGATCCAAACTCAAAACACGACAGCAAAAAATGGAACGAGACCTTGACAATGCCAACCCCACGATCTTGAGTGTATCACAGCTGCCCAGCAGACGGCGCAAAGGTCCATCGACAAGGAGTGGCCCTGATTCCAAATGCGACAGCATCGTCTTCCCCAAGCACAGCTGGCCCTACGGCTCCTATTCGTCATCGGATGACGGTGAGGACTACGGAGAAGAGCCCATGGATGCGCAGGATATCTACGGTGCGTGCCATCGCCCACAAAATCTATAATGCCACAACCATCACGCAGACCCGAGTCGCTGACACAACCCCCAATAGACCTCATCTCCACCATCTCGGACCCTGAGCATCCTCACACTCTGGGCCAGTTGTCCGTCGTTAGGCTTCCAGATATCCATCTGAATCCCTCACCGGCCGACCTGTCAGATCCGGACTCTCTCGTCACGGTCTTGGTCGAGCTCACTCCCACCATCAACCACTGTTCCCTGGCAACTGTCATCGGCTTGGCGGTGCGATGCAGGCTAGAGCAGACACTGCCCCCAAACTACCGAGTGGACGTGAGGATGAAGAGCGGAACCCATGCTCAAGATGACCAGGTTACCAAGCAATTGGGCGACAAGGAAAGGGTTGCAGCCGCCCTGGAGAATGACACACTGCAGCGCATGGTGGATAAAATGCTTGAGACCTGCGCATGATCGGGGCCACCGATGCTGGATTAGCCACAAACGCAACCAAGCCGTTCAACACGATTACTGAGTCTAACGCCGGTTAGCAAGGCTCGGACGGCGTAGAGATGGAGTTTTAAGTACAGTACATGTACAAGCTCAGCCATTGCATGGCGTTCATGTGCTACTGCGGCTACCAGCAAGGATCATCAGCCATCTGGGGTGCATCCCAAGGCAACGGACAACGAACTACACGTGTATTGCCAGGCGAGGTGTATGTATGGGATGAGCCGGTTCAGGCGGGGGTTGCGCTGTGATTGGTGGGACCATTTCGGTCTGGACTTCGAAGCCTGCGATCCACCCGCTTGGGACGCAGCGGTTGCCAGGTTGAGTCTCTCATCCTGCCGCCGCCGCCTGCAGGAGGGTAGGGAGCATGCCGGAGCATCAATCGCACGACCGAAAATGCTAGTACAAAAAGTAACTAAACACTATGTACTTATTTTCGCAAGCAGCTTGCAAACCCTAACAAGGTTAGCTTGGCAAAGTTCTCGCTGTACTGACAATTTAGGTTTAGGCCGGGAATTGCAGTACGTCCCTTGGTATGGTGTTACCTAAAAATTATGTACTGATGTACGTGACCGCAGCACTCGAGAGAGGACAAGCATTTATGAACAACTGGAGCACGCCTCCACCAGGAAGGCATTCCTAATCTTGAATCCATTCATTCAGGAAGACTTATTGCGTGGAGTGTTTCACGGAGCCCAGTTCCGAAGCCGAACCCCCTTCCCCCCGGCCGTTTAGTCCCTTCTCTCGATGACTACCTTGTCCTGGTTGTGGAGCGGGCAAATAGCTCTGTTTTGGGTTGAGACGCAGACCGTTTCTTCCCTCCTTATGGACAGGAGCATGGGTAAAAATACATCGTAGTGAAACCTGAAACCTGAAAAGGTAGAGAGTTCCCGAACGCTCAGCCTATAAACTACATGCCAAATATCTCCTGCGTAGTAAACCTGCCACAGCCCCCGGTAGACAACCATAGCAATGACAAACAACAATTTATGCGCGCAATATCTTCTCTGCTTTCACCTTCCCGGACTAAAGGCGGGGTTTGCCGAGGCCCGATATGCATCATTTTTCTCGGGCGGTCAACACCAGGAGGCCGTTGTTCCTGTTTGTCATCGACACGCGTCGGCATCATGCTTGTCCATGGCCGAGGTCCGTGTTGCTTGCACAACTTTTCATGGTAGTCGACATCACACGAACTGAGCTCTCACTTATTGAACACAGAAAGCAACGGCGCCGATAGCAGGGTAGAAAAAGGCGCAGCGGTGAAAAAATAGAAACAACGGGCGGAAATTGCCGATGATGTGCGAGTCGAAGGGGGCTAAACCGAGGCCAGGTGGGCATTGAGCAGGAAAAGGTGCGCCATGAACGGTCCTTTACACTTCAGAGACGCAGTGCCTTGTTGGCTTCGGTCCAGACATTGCCGTCCCTCCTTGATTCGTCATAGAATCATTGCCTTGGGGACCAAACCAACACAGAACTACTCCTCCCCCAAGTTGGTTTGCGTCTTGCGAAAAGAATAAGGGTTAATATTAAGCCGCAACGTCCCGTTCCCTCTTTCTTGCATGATAACAACCGTCTTTGACAGATCAAGATGCATAGTCCTGCCTCTATCTGGGCTCTGTGAACAACTGGGCATGCCTTCTCACCCTTGGCGCCAACTGGCAGATCAATTTAATCCACCCTTCCCCAGCATCAGGAAAGACATGTGAACATCAATTGCCATGCTGCAGGTCCATCTACCCTTCTACCTACCCAATCCAGCATAAAGACTACCACCCTCCCATGCCACATACCCAACCGCCGCCAACGGTGCAGCCCGAATGTGCCCTACAAATACAGCGACAGTTGCCTCCACAACCTCGACCTGCCTGTTTCCGGTGAGACATACATTGCCCATATCCGACGAGTCACGTCGTTACGCTGTGGATGGTGTGGACGAGAAGGAAGCGTAGATGGTGGTCAGGGAGGCAAGAACTACCAAGGCTATCTAAATGATGAGTGATCTGCAAGGGAAAGCAGAATTCACTTACAATTGCCTGGCTCTCGTTGTTACACATCTAAGTAAACCGCAGCTCGAGGAAGCCACCCCCTTCTTTTTCAGGCCTCAAAAAGCGGACCCACGACAGCGTAACAGTCACAATGTCCTCTCGCATTGGGTGATAGTTGGACACACAAGACACACAGACCTTGCAAGGCTTACCCCCCACAAAACAGTCAACCCCTATCATTCATGGGCACCTCTTCCCATTTCTCCCTTGACGCCCCAACACCATACTCTAAATAGTGGATAGATATGAGAGCCACCCTAGCCAGGCCAGCCGAGAGTGGGAAAGAGGAGAAGAGAGAGAGAAAGGAGGAGATAGCGAGAACACAATAACAACATCATCAAACACCGTCCAGAGTCCCTTCCTCGAGCAGTTTTTGATAGAACTCGGGCTCCAAGAACTTAGCCACCGTCACGTCCTCGCTCAGGCCCTTCCGCCTCCTGGTTTTGAGCACAAAATCCCTCGCTGTCGCCAGCGGGGCTGCCATCTGCAGCGGCCGCGTCACCATCTCGCGATCGAGCGGGTCGCCGGGCACTATGTTCCAACGGTCGAACACGAGACTGACCATGGCACGCCCTTGGGTGTTGATTCGCAAGTCCGTTTCGAACCCGAAGCTATCGATCACGGGAAGCAGGCCATCCACGCGGTAGAGGGGCGTGCCTGCGATGGGGCCATCCGACAGGACATGGCCCCGCCGGCGCGCCAGGATGTTGTAGACGGTGCTGACAGAGTCCTGCGGACCCGTCATCGAGACCGAGTACATGGGTTCCATGAGTCGCGGCGAGGCCATCAGAAAAGAGGAGTAGCACGCCCGTCGGGTGGTGGGAATGATCTGTCCGCCGCCGCGGAAGATGGCTTCCTGTGCTAGCGCGATATCGATAAGTCGGAATTTGGTGTTGCGTATGGCTGGGATCATAGGGTTAGCGGATGGAGAGATATATAACACGACATAAAAACGGCGGGATCTGGTGCTGCCGGAAAGGGAAGCTGTTGGTTGAGGAGATGGCGTGTGTGTATCGCCGGGGCAGTTCCCCAATGAAGTTGGAGAGGGGAAATCCGGGGGCTGTTGTGCGACCGCTGGTGAATCTTGCATGGCATGTCGCTTTGCAGTAGCTAAGAGTATCGTGCGGAATACCGCTCGATCGGAATGTACGCTGAGGAGAGGATGACTTACGCTCTTCACATAATGGGCCTTCACGGGTGGCCCAGCTAAACCCCTGACGGATTGACTCCTTGACCGTGTTGAGTCGCTTCTTGTCGACCTGAATCCGGTGAATTAGCACGTGTGACGAAATGATGCATCGGTCCCGATGACCCGAAGATATTGGCCCCAGAAAAAGAAACATGCGATGTATGAAGGTGCAGAGATACACTCACTTCTGTTGGTAGCGTATCATCCTGCAAGATATTTGGCCCCATCTCGTCGGGGCCGAATGCCCAGATGCTTCTCGCCGCGAGCATATCCCAGCCGTACTTTTCCTCAAAGAACTTGGCAATTTTCCTCACTGGGTCCCGTATCCGAACCGCACCCGACTCAATGTCCTTAGCGATCCCATCATCCAGGGGTTCTGCCGCCATAGTGATTGTGTTTTTCTTGTTGGGTGTGATGGCATAGCATTTCGTGGCCGACATGTCTTGTACCGTCTCGCAGAAACGAACGACAGGATCGGACACTCTGACCTCCATATCCGCGTATAGCCGCCGCAGATCGTGCAGCACGCAGTCCATGTACAGTTCCCCGGTCCCGAGAATGACGTGCTCTCCCGACTCCTCCACTTTTGTCGTGATGAGAGGGTAGCTTTTGTTGATCTTCCTGATGCCGTCAAGCATCTTAGGAAGCTCGGATGGATTGATCGGCTCGACTGCGACCTTGAGAACGGACTGGGTGAAGTGAGATAATGGCTTGAAGATGTAGGCATCTTCTTCGTCCTCAAACTTCTTCTCGACAATCGTCGCAGTCTTGACGATTGAGTTATCAACCCCTCCTAAAAGCACCCAGTTGCCTGCAGGGACTCCGTCCGTAGGGATATTATATCGCGTCTCGGCGATGAAGACGTCAGAGACTCTCCCTAATACCATGTCTTCCTCGTCGTCGATAGAGTAGCCCTCGCCGAGCACTCGAACCTCAGTGCCTGGTCTCACGATGCCGCTCATCACACGGCCGAACGAGTAGAAACTCTTGGCATCGGACGTGTTGAACAGTTTCGTCACATAGATGACGAGCGGTCCGTTTTGGTCACAGTTCTTCATCGATTCCGCCACCTTGGTGTCGAGAGGTCCAGTATAATATTGCGACAGCTTCTTCTCAGCAGCTTCTGCTGGCGAGGGAACGTGCTGGCATATCATGTCCACGAACCCGGTTGACGGCCCTATGCATTTGTCAGTAGGCGGACGCAAGCCACTCCGAAATCAACGTACCAAAGAACTGCTCGCACACCAACTTCAAGAGCACTTTGGGGTCCGACTTGTACTGAGACGGCTTCAGTTGGATCCCAAGTTTTCCCAAAGTCTCTTTCAAGTCCTCGGGACTCTCACTAATGGTATGAGAGTAGAGTTTGTATATCGGCTCCAAAATGAAGTTGATGAAGGATCGCTTGGCTTCCTTCTCAATCGGTTTCCTGGTGAAATTTCGTTTCCGCGGGTTAAAGTAGACGTCGCCCCACAACCGCCTGGCGAATTCGTCAACGTTGACACCGCCGAAGCTGTCGGAGTACATCTTGGCGAAGGACGCCAGTGTGAAGCACCAGCCCATTGAGGTACAAGCGAAGAGAACGTTCCCCTTTTCGGGACTTATCCTCCTTTCCGCGCCTCGGCCGGGTATTGTGTCCTCGATGACCTTGTTGACTTCCTCGATAACATGTTTTAGCTTATAATATGCGTCATTAGGCGGAAGTTTGAGCTCGAGAATCAAACGATCCATTTTGTTGACGATCAAAGTAAGGGGAATATCTTCGAGTATGGCGTGTCTGATGATTTGCTCTGTGTTGGCCTGGACACCCTCGACCACGTCCACCACCAGGCAGACGCCGTCCACGAGGCGAAGGGAGGCTGCGACCTCGTCGACAAAGTCCACATGCCCCGGCGTGTCGATGACGTTGATGAGATGCGATTTCCCTTTGGTGCTGGGCAGAACAAGGCTCATGGGCGCGGCCTTGATCGACAACCCTCTGTCCCGCTCAATGACATGCACATCAGTGTATCGAAGCTGCTCGTCGCGCTTCTTCCCTGTCCGCTTATCCAGCCTATCTGTGATAGCGTGTGTTTCTAGAACCAGCATGTCAATGAACGCCGTCTTCCCATGGTGCAGGTGCCCCGCCAATGCGACATTGCGGATTTGTTCTGGAAAGTTCATGAGGTCGGTCATGAAATTGCGGTCGAAGTAGACCGGCGGTAGGTCTGCCTCCTCGATGCTGAACTTCTTTTGCTCGACGGGGGCAACAATCGGTTGTGTCAGGGGCTGCGCATCCTCTTCTTGGACCAATGTCTCGACACCTTCCCCATACACTTGCGCCGCTGTTGGGTAGTACTGTTTGTCCTCATGGAGGATGACTGCGTTTGATGGCCCTTCATCTGCAATTGCAACAAGTAAGCCCATGGGCGCATGGAAACTTCACCCAGTGCATACATACCGTCAATGTCCATCTGCTCCTCGGCGGGCGCTTCCGCGGCGGCCTCAGGGTATTCGTCGTAGGCATAGTTGCCTACGTCTACGCCATGTTCGGACTCTTCCTCGGAAGCCTCCACTTCCTCGCCAATGAAGTTGCCGAATTCATCGTATAAATCGTCATCCATGGTTGCGGTTCGGCTCAATTATCGTTTCGAGGTTGGCCCGTAACTAGCTTTCCCGTCGCGTCGCGTGCTTGGTGATGTAAGGCTGCTCCAAAAAATTCCCGGCCGGGCTTGGTCTCGCAGTTGCTGGGTGCTAGTGTGGCTTGCAGCTGCTCTGAAGATTGTAGCACGCGCCACAAACGAGGCGCTTCTCTCATGTCCGGCGATCGGCCTGGGCCCTGCAGAATGAGCTGATTTCATTCGCCGCTGACTAACAGGAGAGCAAGGTATCCCTGTTCTCATCGAGGGGCATATCTTATCGCTGCCGCGTCCCCTGCCTCAACTGTTGAAATTCCCCGCTACACCGACAATCCAGCTCCCCAACCACTTTCGTTCTAATAGTTTGTTCGTCATATACCAATAGTCTAGTCAAGATGGCCGGCCTCCCTCCTGTTTACATCGTCTCTGCCGCGAGAACGCCCGTCGGTAGCTTCCTGGGCAGCCTGTCCAGTCTCAGCGCCACACAGTTGGGTTCCCACGCCATCAAGTGTAAGTCCTGAAGCTGTTGCCACCACCTGACAGAGACAGCGGCTAACATGGCCATGCCAACAGCTGCTGTCGAGCGTGTGCCTGAGATCAAGCCCGAGGATGTCGAAGAGGTCTTCTTTGGAAATGTGCTCTCCGCTAAGTAGGTGATCTTGCCGAGGAACAATTTACCTCTGAAAGCTTTCTAACTATGCCCTTCTACAGTCTTGGCCAAGCCCCGGCCAGGCAGTGCGCCATCGGTGCCGGCCTCTCGGAGGCTGTCGTCTGCACAACCATCAACAAGGTGTGCGCTTCAGGAATGAAGGCCATCATCCTTGGTGCCCAAACCATCATGACCGGTAACGCCTCGATTGTTGTCGCCGGCGGCACTGAGAGCATGTCCAACACACCACACTACCTCCCGAACCTTCGCACCGGCACTAAGTACGGCGACACCTCTCTCGTTGACGGCGTGCAGAAGGACGGTCTTCGGGATGCCTACGGCAAACAGGAGCTTATGGGCATGCAGGGCGAGCTCTGCAGCCAGGAGCACGGCTTGACCCGCGAGATGCAGGACGAGTACGCCATCAACACATATAAGAAGGCCCAGGCCGCTACCGAGGCTGGCGTGTTTACCGAGATTGCCCCCATCGAGGTGAGCGGTGGCCGCGGCAAGCCACCTGTCAAGGTCGACCGCGACGAGGAGGTCAAGAATTTGAACGTCGACAAGCTCAAGACTGTCCGCCCCGTCTTCATCCCCAGCGGTGGCACCGTCACGGCCGCCAACGCTGCTCCGATCAACGACGGTGCCGCTGCTGTGGTTCTCGTCTCCGAGGCCAAGCTCAAGGAGCTCAATATCAAGCCGATCGCCAAGATTCTCGGCTGGGCTGATGCGGCGCGGGATCCTCCTCGCTTCACTATCGCCCCGGCTTTGGCCATTCCCAAGGCCATCAAGCACGCTGGCCTGACGGAAAAGGATGTCGACTACTATGAGATCAACGAGGCTTTCTCGGTGGTGGCTTTGGCCAACATCAAGCTGCTCAACCTTGACGCCGAAAAGGTCAACGTCTTTGGTGGCTCCGTTGCCATTGGCCACCCCCTGGGTGCCTCGGGAGCTCGCATTGTCACAACTTTGACATCTGTGCTCCGCGAGAAGAAGGGCAAGATTGGTGTAGCGGGTATCTGCAACGGCGGTGGCGGTGCCTCGGCCCTGGTGATTGAGAACCTGCAGTGAGTGGCTTGTCCTAGTTGCGATGCACTCAACATGGATTTTGCATGGGAAACGCGTTGTCTGAAGAAAAAAACGGGTGGTGTTTCTAATGCTTGATGAGCATCATTAATAGACCGGCAGCACTCTCACGGCTAGCCAAAGCCAGCCTGTGAGGTTAGAAGTGCGTAGGAAGAAGATACATGCTAGATACTGGCGAATACGGTTTAATAATCGACCCATGACTGCCTCATTGGTTGTTGCTTTTATTCCCGTGTCTTTTTCTTCGACCATGAACGCCAAGTCTATCACAATCGTCCACCTCCGACGGCGCGCCTTAGCTCCCGGGCCTCCACGCTTTGACACACCCGTCCTCCCCAGCAGTAAAGACGACCTGGTGTTCGTCGTAAAAGCAGAAACTTCTTACTAACTCCGAGCCGTGGGCGCCAGGCAGGCCAACAATGGTATCCTTATCCAACCCCCACCCAGTAGCGCCTTTGGCAAGGTGAATTAGCTGGAACATTTCTTGGCTATTGACCGTATTAGCATGGAAAGATGTTCATGATGACAGAAGATAGCGGGGGAAGAGAAAACAAGAACATACTCTTGCGCTCCTACACCCACGACGGCCCCCATGCCGGCCTGCTTCGGCACCACGTCGGCAAGGTATTGGCACCCAAGCAGGGCGCGAATGTCCCCGAGGTCGAGCGTCGCAGCGCCCTTGAGGGGCGTCTCGTCGGCCGTGTCGTACAGAGCGAATTTCTCGTCGTGCGAGGCCGCGTAGACCTCGGTGACTCCAGGAAGGAAGCCGGCGCGGTGAACCGAGCCGTGGTTGAAGGTTGCGCTCACGGCATCGTCCTCGTCAGCGACGAGCGTGTCGGTCAGATTGAGGAGGCCGTCCGTGGAGCCCGATAGGAGGTGCGTTGGGCAGGACGTGTTGTATGCAAGCTGGGCGACCGTTAGTACAATCGGCTGGGAGGGAAGAGGGTGCGGAAAAACTTTTTAAACAGATGGAGATGAAGAAGTCTATTAGTAAATGAAGAAGAGGAATTGAGCAACACAGAGGGGAGGCTGACCTCAGTGATGTCATCTGAGTGGCCTTCGTTGTATTGTATTCTGGGGGCGGAGGCCGAACGGAGGTCCCTAGCTGTGTCAGTCAAAGAATAAGACCCATTTCAAGAGAAGGAAACGAACCATATGATGATCGATGCTTGGTGGTTTGCCAACTCTGTGCCGGCAGCCACTGAGTTGGTCTCATTCGAGCACGCGAGCGACAAAAGGCCGGGCAGATTTCCTTTGACATAAGCCGTCAGACACGCCTGCTCTCCATCAATGAGCCCCTGAACAAACTCACCCCCTATTTGCATCGCCCGGGCACTGGAAGGGTCCAAGCGAAGATCCCACACCGAAATAGTCCCATTCTCTCCCGCGGTACAGACGACGGAATCGGCAGCGCTGTAGACTTCCGCAGCGGTGAGGTTTCCATGATCAGTCCGGATCCTCTTAACTGGTCCATGCCTTAGCCTCAGAGGATCGAAGAGGCTGAGAGTTTGATCAGAGGCTGTCGTCGCGAAACCAGTTGCAACTGGCAAGATGTCTAGGACATAGGTCTCTTGTTCAGGGTACTTGTACCCCTCTGAGTTGACGAGCTGATACATGGAAGGTACTCTTGTGTTTTCGGGTTCTTGTTTTCTTGATGCTATTCTTGGTTTGGCGTGTAAGTGAGCGTGAAATTTTGGGCAGTAAATTTCCGTACGAAGTTATGTCCGCAAATGTTAGGGTAACTATGTAACTATATATCTGCGTACACATTTTCAGTTGGCTCGGCGCGGATGTTAGGCCACAAACCTACTACTTACTTGCAATCAAATGAAATAAATGACTGGGATGTTCTATAAACTTATGACTTTACTAGTCAAAATAGAACGCCCTATTTCGTCATAGTCTTGAAGCCTGAAGGCATGGCATGAGTTCGGGTGCTTCGAAAAGATACCATCAAGGACCAAGATTAGCCAGCCGGCGCCAGCTGACCTATGCTCTGCGTGTCCATCCGACCCCTGCCAATCTTCAGGACCTGCCGGAGGGCCCTGACAGCAGCTTAGGTAACCTGAACCGAGACTGCATGCATCATCGCGTCAGTGGGGAGCTTTGTTCTGGACAGCTTGTAAGAATCCTAGATGACAGCTCCGGACGCCGCGTGGGCCCCCAACAGCGTTTCTTCCCACACGCTTCGACTCGAGATCATTTTCTCGGCCATGGAATGAAGGCTACGGGTCGCAATCTCTTTTTTCCAAAAGCCAACCATGAAGGGGCTTCTCTGGCTGTCCCGTAAGCCAACTGCTGCACCGAATTGCCCTGCATCGGCATTCCACTAACACGGCCCTCCACAGTGCTTTTGCAGGCCATCGCATTCACCTGCGCCGATATACAGCCCGACCAGCGTGTGCTTGGTAATGACGCAGTTGAGACAACAAATGGCGATTCATTTCATGCAGAGGTCGCCGCGCAAAGTGGAGGACAAGCGGCGCGGGAGCCTGGTACGGCGGCTTCATAAACCGCAGCCTCGGATGTCGCTGACAAGTCATTAGGTGCCGAACTTGTCGATTCGGCTCTTGCAGAACTACACAAACTGTATCAGCCTCTCCACCACCGAACACGGAAGCAACATGGCGTCTTCGGCACATTGTTACACCTGGCGCTCAAGGCAGTCCCAACCCTCCGCCTTAGCGCCCCAACGCCAGAATCATCGTCCAAACATGCGCTTAGTGGAACACTCCTGCAAGCGACCAAGCTCCTCGAGGAGTCCGCCCGGCAAAACAACACCGACGCACTTTACATACTCGCTGAGATGAACTTTTACGGCAACTTTTCGCATCCGAGAAACTTCCCGGCTGCCTTCGATTACTATCACCAACTGGCTTCGCTCAATGGAAACAGTTCGGCGTTGTACATGATAGGGATGATGTACTCGACCGGAATTGGAGGAGCCGTTGAGCGCGACCAGGCTCGAGCTCTGCTGTATTACACTTTCGCCGCCAACAAAGGACACACGAGGGCCGAGATGACGGTAGCGCACCGACATCACGCAGGCATCGGAACGCCCAAAAACTGTGAGTCGGCTGTCAGGTACTACAAGCGCGTAGCCGACAAGGCCATTGCATGGTATCGTTCAGGCCCGCCAGGCGGTAGGGCCTGGATCTCCGAGTCCCACCGGATCGCCGATGATCATGGCGGTGCCTATGGAGAGGGAGCCAGCGCTGCGAGCGCCGGGGGCAATGCTCTCAAGGCGCACCCCAACTCCGACGCCTACGCCTCCATTGAGGACATTATCGAGTATCTAGACCTTATGTCTCAAAAAGGCGACTTCAAGGCATCGTTCAACCTCGGGCGCATCTACTACGAGGGACAGAGGGGCCTCGACAAGAACATGGCTTTGGCCAGGAAGTATTTCTTTGACGTCACACAGAAGTACTGGCGTAAGAATCGACCTGTGGACAACCCCAAAACCGGCTTGGACAGGACAGCCGGGAAGGCGGCGGGGTACATAGGCCGCATGTATATGCGCGGAGAGGGCGTTGAGCAGGACTTCAACCGCGCCAAGGTTTGGTTCGAGCGCGGAGACATTCTCAAAGATGCCCAGTCTCAATATGGCCTAGGCCTGCTGTATCTGAACGGGTACGGGGTCAAGGCGGATGCCGGTCAAGCCATCGACTACTTCAAGATGGCCGCCAACCAGGACTATGCCGCTGCCCAAGTGCAGCTTGGGTACCTCTACCTCGACCACGGGAGCAACGAAGACGTGGCGACGGCAAACCACTACTTTGAACTTGCGGCGCGGTGGGCCAACATGGAGGCTTACTATCATCTTGCCGAAGCGAACAACATCGGAGTTACTCACGATAGATCGTGTAGCGCTGCCGTGTCCTACTATAAGAATGTGGCTGAACGGGCTGAACCACTCGTGTCTTCCTGGGCGGAAGCCAACCTCGCATATGAGAGCGGCGATCTGGAGCTCGCGCTTCTTGAGTATCTAGGAGCGGCCGAGCAGGGCTACGAGAAGGCGCAAAACAATGTTGCTCACATTCTCGACCCCGACAAGTCCCGGCTGCCCATTACCAAATTGTTGTCTCGTCACCCGACGCCTCCGCTCCTTCAGGACCCTACCCTCGCGTTGATCCAGTGGACACGTTCGTCTCGGCAGGGCAATATCGACGCGATGGTCAAGATGGGCGACTATTACCTGTATGGCATCGGCACCGACGCCGACGTAGACAAAGCCGTTCAGTGCTACACTGGCGCATCCGAGTATCACCAAAGCGCACAGGCGCTGTACAACCTCGGCTGGATGCACGAGCATGGCGTCGGCCTGGACCAGGATTACCATCTTGCTAAGCGTTACTATGACGCCGCACTTGCGACCAACGAGGAGGCCTATCTCCCGGTCGCGCTCAGCCTGTTGAAACTACGGGCCAAGAGCGCCTGGAATACTTTCACGCACGGCAGAATTAACTCGATCCAGGATGAACCAAGTAAGCTTTTCGCTTAACTGAGCTTGTATTTGGCCCTTGACGCTAATTTTTATTGTCCGTACAGCACCGAGAAAGGAATGGTCGCTCAGTGACTGGATCAACAACTTCCTGCAGGACGATGATGCTCAATTCTATGATGAATTCTACGGCGAGGAATATGAGGATGATATATCCGGCGGTGAACCTCTGGATATCGACGACGGGGTCATGGAAAGCGTCGCCATCCTTGGCTTGGCTGCCGCGCTAGTCTTCCTCATCATGTACCGCCAGCAGCGGCAGCAGGCGGCTAGGCGGCAGGAGGAGGAGACGAGAAGGCAGCAGCAACAGCAGCAGCAACATCAAGGAGTACCGGCGGGGGGGAACCAGCAGCAGCCACTGCAGCAGGAAAGAGGGCTCTTCCCGCGGCCCGGAGACCCGGATTTTGGGCAGTGGCCTGCTGGAGTGGTTGGGCATTGACGAAAGGTTTAAAGATGTGTATACAGAATAAGGAATTGTGACATGCATGGAGTAGCGGCGTATTGGTGTACTGGTTGTGGAAATTACTATGTAGACTCGGTCAGCGTTCAAATATCCTGTGACCCAACCGGAGATGGCCTGTTGCTACGTCCGAGAAGCCAGGCGGGCAGTTTGGGAGCCCATACCACTCACTGCCTTACGTAGTATGTGTAGTAATTCACCCAACATCCACGGGTGTTTGTACGTAGCGGTTCCCCAATTGATAGTGGCTTGATTTTGGGTTCTTTGGCCTATTTGGCCTAACCTGCCTGTTGAGTTGGGGTTTCCTCAGCGCTGCGTTAACAATAAATCTGAACTTTTCAGCCCAGTTCTCAACCGCCACCTTACAAGGGAAATTACCACTCAACCTGCAGGTTCTCCCTCCACAACAAAGCCTAGATCATATCACCCAAGAACAGAGAGCAGAAAATGGTAAGAGTGCAAAATGCACTTCGATCACGCTTTTCAGAATGACATTCCAAACTCCTGGCGCCCCGGCCGCCAAGCGACGGCGGATTGAAGCGGCGAATGCTACTCTCCGCAAACCATTTCGGTCGCCTATGCTAAGCCGGAAAGACGACCAACCCGGCTCCGAGAGCAAGCAAAACTCACCGACTACCACACAAGAGTCGCCAGCTACGAAGGTTGCTCCTCAGACGCCGACCACACCAGCACCGGCCCGAGGCTACCGCCCTCCCGCTGCCTCTCCCCTATCAAGAAGCAGCAGCAGCCATGATCGCTCTCCGAGCACTGCAGGACCAAAGACATACACAAGCCAGCAACCAAGACATCGCGTCAAATCAGATCTAGGCTCAGGTGCCACCACCAAACCCAAAGCTACCACCACAGCCGAGAGCTCGGAACAAGACGACAACGACCTTCTCCAACGGCTACACCTCTCCCAGGTTCACCTCACCACACTCTTGCGCGGCGCCCGGACCCGCCTCGACGTCGCCCGTCAGGCGCGACGCATCGAGCAGACATCGTCGTCGTCGGCTACAGCCCCCGAGAGAGAAGGGCGGCTGGGGTCCCGGGAGCCCGTCGACGCCGAGCTGCGCGCCATGACGGCGCAATGGCGGACCACGAGCCGGCTAGCGGCCGAAGAGTTGTTTGGCATGATCCGTGAGCGGGTGGAAGGGATAGGCGGCGCGAGGGCTTGGCGGGCCACGAGGCGGTGGCAGCGCAACGGCGGTCCTTTTTCCTCTTGGGATATGGAAGGGGGGAATGTGGGTAGTGATGGCGAGGAGCGGGAGAGAGTGAGGGAACAGGATGAAGAAAAAGAGGAAGAGGAAGTGGTAGAGGCCGAGGAGTCGGTAAGTCACTCATTTTGGTTAAAGATGACAAGATGGGGGAAGAGGTGAACAGACATCTGACTGACTTTCATCATCACAGGAGTTTACGATGCCCATGATGCTCAAGAGTCTGAACATTGAGCCGGGTTTGTTGGGATACGATCCTGACGAGGAAAAGTGGCGCGACTGATATGGTAGGTATGTCACAAGATGGCCAGAATAAGAGATCACAAGAGTCGCGGGAGCCTCGTTGCGAAAGCGGGAGCACTTTGAGCGTGTGGACTCACTTCCACAATGCAAGCCTGAGACAATTAAATAGTCGACTTACGAGTTACCTTCTGCTCAGACTATGATTCTGTGCAATTAGCCTTTTTGACTTTTGATTCTTGTCAAAATTACTCTTAAGACTCGAAAGAGACTCCAAGCCAAGAAATGCTTGGCGATGAATGAGAGTGAAGCGTTCATTTCTCGGCCTGTGACGTTTAATGTTTGGTGGAGCACGCAAGGCAATCGGGTGAGCAAGGAGCCAATTGCAATCACTTCGTCTGTGATTGGACAGATTTGCCGAGGAGCCGGCCAACCGAATCAATTCGTGGCCGCCACTTTCACGCCTGTGCTTCGCCGTCCCGGACTACCGAGGCCTTTTCCGACTGTGCATTCCTGCCCCGAGCATCGTCGACGTCGCCGTCAGTGCAGCAGTGCAAGCGCATCAATCGCCCGTGTCTCGTGTCGCGACAATGGCAGCTCTCCGCTCATCCGCCTCTCTCCTCCTCGGCGCCGCGTCCAGGCCGGCCCTGCGCGCGTCTGCTGCTGTGCCTGCCGCCGTGCGCGGCATGGCCCAGGTCAGCGACGGCCAACAGCAGAACATGACGGCCTCGGGCGACAAGCCCAAGCTCAAGACCTTCCAGATTTACCGCTGGAACCCCGACACACCGACCGAGAAGCCCAAGATGCAGAGCTACACCCTCGACCTCAACAAGACCGGGCCCATGGTCCTCGACGCCCTTATCCGCATCAAGAACGAGCTCGACCCGACGCTGACCTTCCGCCGGAGCTGCAGAGAGGGTATCTGCGGCAGCTGCGCCATGAATATCAACGGCACCAACACCCTCGCGTGTTTGTGTACGTTTTTGCCCGGGAGAGTGAAGGAAAGGGAAGACAGGAAGCCAGGATGCTAACACTTTCTGGTAGGCCGCATTCCCCCCGAGGACACCGCCGAGATGAAGATCTACCCGCTCCCGCACACCTACGTCGTCAAGGATCTGGTTCCCGACCTCACCCAGTTCTACAAGCAGTACAAGTCGATCAAGCCGTATCTGCAGAGGGACACGCCAGCGCCAGACGTAAGTGACTCGGGACTGCAGATTTCTAACTAGGTCGCTGACACACAGCGTAGGGCAAGGAGTACAGGCAAAGCAGGGCGGACCGCAAGAAGCTCGACGGCTTGTACGAGTGCATCCTGTGCGCGTGCTGCTCGACATCGTGCCCCTCGTACTGGTGGAATTCGGAGGAGTACCTGGGCCCCGCCATCCTGCTTCAGTCGTACCGGTGGCTGGTCGATTCCCGTGACGAGAAGACGGCCCAGCGCAAGGATGCTCTCAACAACTCGATGAGCCTGTACCGCTGCCACACCATTCTCAACTGCACCCGAACGTGCCCCAAGGGCCTCAACCCCGGTCTGGCGATCGCCCAGATCAAGAAGGAGATGGCTTTCTAAAAAGGGGTGGCGTAGGCTTGGGAAAGGAGTTGGACCGCGGTGGTGGCGAACAATGGCGTAGACGGAAAAAGAGTGGGCGGTGGTGGTGTTGAGTTCGAAATACACGAACTCTGTTAGCTATGTAAACTTACCCTGGTCTCCTGCATGGTCGGAGTTTACTTTGTTACAATAACAGCAATAGGATGGTTTTAGGTTTTGCATGGTTCTCATTCGATCTTGACATATCAAAGCCAGCAGTGTTACACGGCATTTCTTGGAACAACCGACTGGCATTTGCCGGAGAAAAAAAAAATCGTGGCAGGAGACTAACAGCTAACTTATCAAGCAGTTTAGAAAGAACTTTTCCCCATGCCCACATACAAGCAAGATATTGCTCGAGGCTTCGCTTCTCCCTGCTACTAAAATTTCGCGGCCCACCTAACACATCGTTCACCAATGCTCACTACTTGTGCTTGACAAGCTCATATACGACCTCGACTGGCAAGTAATCCGTCGTCGTCCACGCGTTCCCTTAGGATCAATCATCGCATCAGCACTTTCCTTGACGGCATATTGACAAAGATTGTTTGAACGAGAATACTACTCACCGCCTTTCCACTTGACTCCCCACACCTCCTCCTCCTTGGTCTCGACACTGCTGCCCCTGAGAGGGAAGACAACCCAGTTCCCCTCTGCCTCCTCATCGCCGCTGCCGCCGTCGTACTTGACCGTCCCGGCGCTTTCTCCCTCGTCCAGCCGGAACGAGGTCCAGTCCACCGTCGTGCCCTCGGGCAGCTCGTCGGCGGTGCCGTCCGGGTCGGCGATGCGGGCAAAGTCGAAAAGGCCGTTGGTGCCAACCACGGCGAGAGCGGTGTTGGAAGACGGTGACGAGGGGGTGCGCAGCTCCGCGAGCTTGGTGGACGGGTCGAGGACTGGGTAGAACCGGACGTCCGGGACGTTGGGCTTTGAAGGAGAGGTGTAGACGACCAGGGCGGTCGTGTTGGCCTTGTCCGAGTTGGGGTTCGTCGTGAGGTACAGGCCGTCGAGGAATTTGGCAGGTCTGCCCGATGGGAGTTTGTCGGTTAGTCAAGTGGTCCGGCTTTGACTGGAGTCGGCTTTGCACTATAGGATAAGGAATAGGGGTCGGGGAAGGGTGGGTGAGAAGAAGGCGGTTAGTCTTACGAGGAGAGTCGCAGCGTGTAAAACTCCTGGCCAACGTCACGGCGCACGGGGGTTGCGAGGCCCGCCGTGGCGAGAAGAGAAAGAGTCAAGGCTGGGACTTTCATGACGGCCTCTCTTGTGTCCTGTTTGATGTTAACCGCGACGCTTCTGCAGGTCGACTTCTAGTCAAAAGTTTGTCTCTTTATACAAGCCGAGACGCGTTGATTGTGATGTCTCAGTTGTCTCGGGAAAGCTGGCAATGATCAACACCAAGGGGTTACTTCTCAATTTGCGGAAGGAAACAATATTCATTTTATCTTTTGCTTCTTTTCGTCATCATCATATTCCATGTGATCGCGCAACCTTCCAGCCACGACCAAAACCTTCCCTCGTCTTCTTCGCACCTTCCATTCTCAAACCACGGGCAGGTCCGCAGCACGCTGGAGCTCCGAACCTCGAACATCCGTGTTTTGTTTGTGTTACCAACAAGCGTTGCCATCACCACGACCAAGCAATACAGGCAAATTGTGTCGTGTTCTGGAGGATTCTTCCGCTCCATATATTAAGAGCCGCAAACGGCATGCAATTGATTAACCATAAATTCAAGAAGCAGTTATTTTTAGTTCTCACCCATCAATCCCCGCCCGAACACCCGGTTGCAGGTCCGAGTATCTCATCTGTCATTAACTTGGGTCACCTCCAGAACAGGAGCCGAGCTCGATCAAGTGGCACGAACATTATGATAGATGCCAACTGATTTACGTCAACCACGGGTAGCGAATGTCCCTGCATAGCCCGGTTTGTGTTTCCTTCCTCTTCAGAACCAGGTTTTTTTCGGTGCTCGGCCTTCGCTAGAAACATTCAGAATCCATTTATTATATTTAGCTAAGGTTTCTTTGTGCATTACCAGGCTACTTTCACCTGGTCCGACTCTTCTATTCGCCCGCGACTTCCTCTTCTAGGGAGCAGCTGGGCAACAGTGGTGACACAGCAATATCTCGAGAGATTTGTCGTTGCCGAAGAAAGCCGCTGTCAGCCGGCAGATTCAATGGCAAAGAGAGCTCGAATATTGAGTCGTAGCGGTGGAAACAGAAACACCAAATGACAATCCACACCTTCAATACATGCTTGGTTTTAAAAAATCAGAAGACATACTTTGCAAGCCTAACAAAGTCTCGGAGACGTTGTACAGAGATTTTGACTCGGGTATTCCGAGTCATGTCAACTTCCTGTAGGCGAGGTGGGTGCACCTTAGCCTATACCTGCGCGCAACCCTACCGACCGGGTACCTCTCCTTCACGTACCTGCAGCTGCGTAGACTTTCCCGCTGACGGAACGCTCTTCCTCCTTACCCTTTTTTGATAGGCGCCCCCTAGCCATCCGGCTTGGCTTCCATTGCAGAGCCGTCCACGAATTGGAAATGGAGGGCAGGTTGGATTCAATCCTTCAGTGATAAGCAAGACGGCGCGTTCAACTACAACTGCTCAACCATATTGGGATGATATGTTACATCGGACTCGTACAGACTCAATGAGAAGCGCCCACAATGTCAAAGTTACATTTCGTGGTCTCTGATGTGCAATCTTCGTTTCCGGCTCGCCAAGGTAAGGTAGTGTAGGCCCTTATATATCTCTATCTTGTCGCCATCTCCTGACTGTCTTGTGTTTAACGTGCTGATCGCCTTCTTAACGTCTCACCTTCCTGTTTCGGTATCTCGTCGGTCCTCAAGTCCGTGTCAACATACCGCTCTCGCCCAGCATGCATCACACAACACTCACTTCCTTGTTCTCCTCTGTCCTCCTTCTCGGAGGACTAGCTGCCGCCGTCCCGCTGGCCAACAACGCGAATGAAGCCCCGGTCTTCATCACCACTACCAAGGTCATCACCAGCGTGGTCACCCTTGACCCACCCAAGCCCACGACTACCACCACTCTCAGCACCGTCACGCCGACCAAGCCCTGCACCACCGATGTCACCGTCTGCTGGGATGGCATCAACGAGTGCGGCATGATGTATGGAGGGTAAGTAGAGTGGCGTCCTGCCGCGGCCTAGTCTTTGTGAACAAACTGCGTAAAGTGGAGTACGATGATGGATGCTGACAGTGTTGACCAGATGCTTCCCCGACTGTAGGCCGTGGCCTACCTTTACGCCTCCACCGTGCCCAACGTCCAAGCCGAGTGTGATCACCAGCGTCACGACGTTGCCTATCTTGACGGTGCCGCATCACTAGGAGCATGAGGATAGCGGGCTCCTTGACTGGACCGAGAAGTTAGTAGGCGCTGTCCATGGGCATGGCTAAGGTCTAGGGGTCCATCTTGCTTTGTAACGTTCTGCGCCATGAAGACGGCGGGCAAAGTGCTGGTTGGTTCGTTAGAATAACGACGCAAAAGCGAGCATCGAGAATCTCGCATCGTCACACCGGATTGTGCGCCACCAGCCTTCACTCCACACTGCTTTGGGGGTTAACATGACTCTGGAGTTGACCGAAACCAATCCCCTTTCCTTCTTTTTTTTTTTTTTACCACCTAGTTCTCGCGCCGCGACTCTCCATTTCTAATGCCCATCCAGATTGTATAATTCATTTACTCTTGGCCGCAAGATACTCGATATCTCCGACCTCCCTCAACTTGTTCCCCTTCACTATAACCTGCTCCTCCATCTCAGCCTGATACCGCTTCATCTTGTCCTGGTACTCGGGTACAAATGTGCCCAGAATCCGGATGGCTAGGAGCGCCGCATTCGTCGAGTTGTTGATGCCCACCGTAGCAGTCGGAACACCCCTCTGCCAAGGAGTGGATTTTGTCAGCGGAAGAAGCGAAAAAGCCCATCAACGACACCAATAACAATTCTTAAGGATCTTAAAAGAAGGAAAGGAAATGAGAACTCACCGGCATCTGCACGATACTTAACAAACTATCCATGCCGTCCAGGTGCGTCGCCTTCACAGGCACACCGATGACGGGCAGCGGCGTCTCGGACGACAGCATGCCGGGGAGGTGGGCGGCACCGCCCGCGGCCGCGATGATCACCCTGATGCCCCGCTCGGCCGCTTCGCCTGCCACGCGCATCATGTATCGTGGCGTGCGGTGCGCCGACGTGATGTCGAGCGCGTAAGGCACCCCGAACTCACGCAGCACGTCGAGCCCTGCCTTGAGCACGGGAAGGTCCGAATCAGAGCCCATCGTAATGAGAACTAGGGGTTTCTCCGTTGATTGGGAGGAAGAAGAAGACGAGGATGTGGTGGTGACGGCTTCCTGCTTGGGGCGAAGAGTTTCTGCGGAAGCGTTGATGCGGTCAATGCGGATCTGATTGACGAGTTCGATGAATTGCTTGGCTTTGGCTTCCAGCTCGTGAATGGTCAAGGAGCTTGTTAACGTGATGTGACCAATCTTGCGGCCAGGTTTGGAAGCCTTGTTGTAAAGGTGCAGGTAGACGTCCATGTCATCGTCAACCGTGTTCCGAGCCAGCTCGACCAGCTCGAGGTGAGCCGAAGGAGTGGCGCCACCTAGAATGTTAAGCATGATGGAGGAAGAGACCCTGGGTGTTAATGTTTTCGGAACGGGCAAGTCGAGGACAGCATGTAGTTGCGCCTTGTACTGCGACATTTGCGGAACAGCCTCGATGGTGTAATGTCCGGAATTGTGAGGCCGAGGGGCAACCTCGTTGACCATCAGAGAACCTGCAACTATCAGTGACGACGAAATCATAGCAGAAAACATACGTAACACGCATACCGTCCTCGAGAAGAAACATCTCTACGGCAAAAACGCCTCGGCCCCAGAGGGTGCTGATCACTTCGGTGGCCAGCTTCCTGGCCGTCTCACAGACCGTCTCCGAGACATCTCTCGGCGGCATATAGACTTTGGTGCAGATGCTGTCTTCGTGAATAGTTTCGACAGCAGGATAGGCCACACAGTTCTTGAGCTTGCCATTGTCATCTTCCGTCCTGATGACCATGACGGCTAGCTCCTTAACAAAGGGGGCCCATTTTTCAGCGTATAAGCTCAGACCTCCAAGGGCCTTGACGGCTGGCTCAAAGTCCTTCTCGCTGCTGACTTTGAAGTTGCCACGTCCGTCGTAGCTGCCCTTCCGTGCTTTGAGCATGAAGGGGAAGCCAAACTTGGCGGCAGCGCTCTGAAGAGAGGTGAGAGTGGCGGACCCGGACTCGATAGCCACCTGGTCAGCAATGGGAATGCCCTTATCGCTGGTGCGGAAGTGCTCCTTTTGGAGGTACTTGTCCTGGATGAGACGTATCGTCCTCCATGATGGATGGACAGGGGGCCTGTGAGTCTTGGTTGACCCGTCAGCCAGCTTCACCTCGACACCGTTTTTCTCGATATCCTCGAGCACCTCGGTCTCGACGTGTTCGATCTCAACCGACAAGAAGTCAGATTTTGTAGCGAGCTCCCGGATGCGGGCGGCATCCTTAAACGAGCCGGTAACATGGCGATTCGTGTCGTGCGCCTGCTTGGCGGGGGACTTTTCTTCGTCGAGAATGGCGATGTCGATGCCGAGAGGATTGGCAGCCTCGCAGAGCATGCGCCCGAGCTGGCCACCGCCCAGCAAGCCAATGACGTGATTTCTGAGTTCTGGCATATTCTCTAGGTCCTCCTTCAGTTCAGATGCCGTTGCGTGCAAAATCTCGTCGTCCTCAAGATTGAGTCAAGAGACCGAAATCGGGTAGTCGACTCTTATATGTAGAGGGAATTTCAGCCAACCAGAGCAGTGAAAATCCCCCACACTTTCTGTTTAAGGGACCCCAACCCTCATCGATGACTTGCCGTGTGTGCCTCAGCCAGAACACTACCTTTCCCGACTGACCCTTACAAATAGAAAAGCGATAAAAAAATTTGAGAAAGGTTTCATCGCAGTCAACCGAAATTTCTGGGTAGATTTTAGTACTCTTACCTTATGTCGCAAGTATGGCTGAGACACCGAATTTAGATCTGATTCAGTACGGCTATCCTCCTCAACTTTTCTACCTTCTCCCGTTTCAGTTCCTGAGCCCATCCTAACAACAAACAGCCCCCTAAAATTATTTGACATCGCCAAAAATGAGGAGAGGTTTTTGTATACTTCAGCTCCCATGGTGCGATACAGCAAGGCAAGTTGTTTAATATGTACCCCCGTTCCTTATTAGCAACTTCTGATGAACCAGCAGCTTGCCTTTCGCCAGACTGTCTATGCATATAACACGGACCTCTGCTGGACACCTATGGTTCTGGCTAAGGAATTCAACAGGAATCACTTTGCGAGAGATAGCGGTTCGTCCACACCACTCGTTGAGGTCTTCGACTTCCCCTGACCTTAGCTCCCTTCCTAGACTTTACGATATCCACCAACAGCCCTCAACCTCCAACCATAGTCCAATTTGGCGCCAATTCACCACAAGAGCTCGCGAGAGCATCGACTTTGGTGATACCATTCAGTAATGGTGTAGATTTGAACTGCGGCTGCCCCCAGTCGTGGGCATGTTCCGAGACTCTGGGCGCCGCCCTGATGGAGAAACGGGAGCTGGTCCGGGACATGGTTGTCGAAACCAGGGACCACCTTCGCCGAGATGGGTGGGGTGTTGGGAAGGAGAAGGACATCAACAACCCCAAGGGGCGAAGCGTGAGCGTCAAGATCAGGGTACACAAGGACCTGCGGTTTGTCTTCCAAACCTATCGTCATGGCACTGAAAACTCACAACCCCTGCAGGAGAACAATTGACTTCATCAACACCGTCTTGGGCCCCGACCAAGACCGTCATATTGACTGGCTGACCATCCACCCGCGCACACGCTCGACTCCCTCCAGCACACCCATCAACCTCGAAGCTCTCGAACTTCTGACCTCTACCTTTGGCGATCGAGTGCCCATCCTCCTATCAGGCGACGTGTTCGCCCTTAATGCTCTCCCGTTCACATCACCGCTCCTCGCTCCGGCCCCAACGCTCACCCAGACCCTTTCCGCAACCACCAACTCATCCTCATCAACAACCCCATCAAAGAACCCACCATTGCCAGCCGCCTACCACATCCCCAAACTCGCCGGCCTTATGTCCGCCCGCGCCCTGCTCTGCAACCCGGCTCTCTACGCGGGTCACGACGCCTGCCCGTGGGCGGCGGTTGAGACCTTTCTCTCCAATGCGGCGCGGGCGCCCCTGCCGTACAAGCTTGTGTTGCACCACCTGAGCGAAATGTGCGGCCCCGGCATGGGTCCTAACAAGGCTGCGCTGCTGAACAAGCAGGTGCGGACGGGCCTGATGGCGTGTGGGAACATGTTCGACTTGATTGACTTCTTGGATGGGCTAAGGGAGCTGAGGAGGGACGGGAGGGAACAAGGGGTGGTGGGGATATAGTAAATGACGGTAGACCGCCAGGGGCAAATAGACAATCAAGATTTGTGTTTACGAAATAATTAAGGTTGTTTTGTTTAGTTAAAATGACGGCAATGAAAGCCGACCACTACGTCTGTGGTAGCTATTCGCCCTCGGTGCTTACCGTCACAGAACTGGCATGCGTATGACATGCGGGCTGAACCCTCTGAAAGCGAATCATGTATATGTACACGGAGAGACATTCGCTAAATGAGATGCCCCTTCCAATGAAAAGAGAAACCCCCAAGCAAACTCGGTGAAAGAAGCCAACAAAACAGCATAATGCCGCCTAGCAATGCCCTCGCGCCGGCTTTCCCCTTTGCTACCACTCGCTGACGCCTTCCATAAAGAGAACCACATCCCAAACGTGATACCATGAACCCAAATGGAGGGAAATTACCTTCAGGTGTGCCCACTGGACCGTTTCGTTCAAGCAGAACCGAACGGCTCAGGATCCCTTGATCTCCCCTTCATCGCCTTCATCACTTTCTTCCAGCTTCTGCCTCTTTGCGTCTCTTTCCTCCCACCCCTCCGGGTCTTCGCTCCGCCTCTTGATATGAGGCGAGACGAGGCCCCCTTCGCTGGTACCGCCGCTCCCATTAAGTGTGCCGCTGAATGTCTCATGAGTTGACAGATGGTTGGCTGCCGCCTTGAGCGCGGCGTCCGAGTCGCCCCTATCGCCCACCCGAGCCGCGAGCGAATCTGCGCCAGCCGATGGATCCGACAGATCCTCCTTCTTGATCGTGACTTCTTTGCTGTCGCTACTGCCCTCCATTCCCTCCTTACTGCCGTTGGCCCGCGCTGCGCCCGACGGTCGTGGGCTCTGCGTCCCCCCATGGTCGGTGTCCAGCGGCGTCGGCGTGCCGTATTGGCTCGAATCGAGGTCCATCTGGCTGAGGCTGAGCTCGCCGCGGCGGCGGGTGCTCTCGAGGTCGAACTTGGGCGAGCCGGGAACCTTGGAGTCCTGCTTACGCAGCGGGTTCTCCTTGTAGAACTCGACCATGAGGTTGACGGCATTGACGGTGTGCGTCTCATTGCCCTTGAGGTATCTCCACCAGGGTTCACCGTCGACATCGTCAATTTTCTCGCGCGTAACAGCCGTAGCGAAGAAGATGGCAGCGATGGCGATGTCGCGCGCGTTGAGCAGCAACGGCAGTACCGTCAGGCAGGCGTCGTTGCAAAAGGCCCAGACCGAGTCGCGCAGCCGCATGTTGCGCAGGAGGTTCAACTGGCCCATGTACTCGTGCAGTCGCATGTACGGGTTGTCCACCAGCAAGTCAAAGGTCAGCGCCTCGAGCATCAGCTCCTCGTAAGCCAGAATGCTGTCACGCCACTTCCAGTATTCCTTGCTCTGCTCGTCAATTATGAGCTTGGTGTTTTTTTGCGCTACCTTGGCGACCGCGATGATCAGGTCTTTTGTCTTGCGGCAGTTTTCTTCGGTCTTGTTGGCGAGAAAAAGCGCCGTCGCCGCAATGTTCTAAGGACTCGCATGTTAGCATCACGACTTCTCTCGTTGGTTTGACAGGGATCCATACGTAGTGATGAATACCCCCCTTCTCCTCTATCATGCTGTAGCGCATGTAGAAGCGGTGGAAGAAAACGCCAGCCACCCATAACGTGAGTTGCGGCAACTCGAGGAGGATTCCGGCCTGATAAATGAAATTGACACCCTTTGCCCTCCTCAGTCGTTCCTCCGCCAGCGGCAGGCCGTCGACGATGCTCGGCGAGCTGGCAACCTCATCAACGGTAAAGAACCACTGATTTGGCCTTGACTGAGAAGTTCGAGGTGGGCTCGACCGCGCGGGCGACGGCGCGCTCCTGCGCGAGTGTGGCCGGGGAGGCGACGTCCTCGACGAATGAGTCGGTGGCGATGGAACAGCAGGGGGGACGTCACGTCTCCTTGATGGCGACTTCGATAGACGGTCGATAGAGGCGGGTACAGGCTTCGGAGGCAGTGATGGAGGCTGGTAGCCCTCCCTCATGGGCCGGTATCTGTCGATGCTCGACATGGTTCAATGCTCGCGAGTGGGTAGATCAGAGATGGCGGCGGTGTTGAATCCCGTTTCCCCTTTTATTTAGAAAACGCGCGGTTGCTTAAGTCGCATTGACAGGGTCGTAGGTTTATGGTGACCTCAAGATCTGGTTGTCGAGATGGGGAGAGGCATGCCGGGGCGCATTCGATTGCTACACGGTAAAAGGACCACGAGGTGCCGCGAGTTCACTATCGCATCGCACTGGAACTTTATCGCGGTCTGCTATCGGAGATGTGGGGCGACAGCCCATGCACGCGGCGTTCCCATCCACCGTTCAAAGGGACTTGGCACAGTCTAATTAGCATATGGATACCACCCAATAGATAGAGTCGAGGATGCCACGACCGTGACTACGACCAGACGATTCATAGATATCTGCCATACACAACACATACCGGCCACACATTCACAGGCAGACATAAGGATCGGGTTTCTTTGCCTTCAAAAGCCATCTCTGGCCTCCTCCATAAGAGGATTCTTTCAGACATTTCCTGCCTCGACTAGTCGTCACCAAACATCCCTGCGGAATCGTTTCTTCCCCATAACTTGACCGTCCGATCATGCCCGCCGCTGACGATCCATCTCCCGTCCCTGCTCACATCCACACTAGCGACAGGGCCCGTATGACCTGTTAGCGACTGAACTAGAGCCCAGTCATCCGCTGAGAAAACATTGACCTTGTGGTCGAACCCTGCTGAAACAAAAAAGGTGCCCGATTTCTTGGGAACTTGCGAACCCTTCTCATCTTGGCCCGGTGGGATGCCCTCCACCGGGTCGTCAAGACCTTTAAACCACCTGACGTCAGACACGGCGCTCGTGTGCGCACCGACGCCCCCGGATCGCTGCACTTTTCTGACATCCCAGCACTTGATCCACCCATCAGCGGAGGCTGACAAGACCCGGTGGCCGTCCGAGCCCCAATCGAGACCGTAGATGGGCTTGATGTGGCCGTCGGTGCCTCCGTCCAGGATCATGACGGTTCGACCGGAGCGCAAGTCCCAGACGCGCCCGATGCTGTCCAGGCCCGCGCTAGCCAGCAGAGACCCGTCCGCGTTGAAGCTGACGGCATACACGCCACGCGAGTGACCCTCCTGAAGAAGCAGTTCCGTCGTCGTCTCGACGTCCCACAACCTCCACGACGTGTCCTCAGATGCAGATGCCAGGTACTTCCCGGAGGGGTGGAACTCCACGCGACATACCCGTTGCGAGTGTCCCGAAAGTGTTGAAAGGGGTGTATCCTGCGTGAGTGACCACAAGTGAATTTGACCCTCTGCGCCGCCAGATGCTAGGTTGACGGTCTGTTCGGAAATATTGCCTTCGGGCAAAGTAGCCCCAGGCATCCACGAGATGCCGCTGATCTTGTTCGTATGGCCCCTAAGCGTCCGCTTGTGTTCCAGTGTCGGGATCTCGAGAAGTTTGACCTGGCCGCCCCAATTCCCGGTTGCTACCATCTTTCCATTTGGCGATATCCTCGTCATAGAGACGTGGCGGTCTCCTGCTGTCTGGCTGCCTTGGAGCTCGAAGCTCTGCAGCCGCTCTTTGATCCCTTTGCGAAACTTTACATGCGTGCGCAGCGGGATGGTTGCTTCTTTCTTTTGAAATTCGATGCGCCGTTTCGCTCGCGGTATCGAGTATTGGGCGATATGTATCCGCGCCTGGAGAAGTTCATCCGTTCCTCTCGAATAAAATTCCTCCTCTTGGTCTTCGGCCTCCTCTTCCTCCTGTTCCACATCCTGCATCTCCACGTCGGCCCCCTCCTGGGCGCTAGCTTGCTGCGTATGCACTTGTTCGGTAAGGAGCTCTCGCAGCCTGTCCCGCCTATCCGCGGGCCCTTCGCCGAAGAGAGTAATCGGCTGGCCCAACTCCCGAAGCTTCGCTCGTACTCGGCCATCGTCGGTAGGGACAGCAATGGTTGCTGCTAACCTCTTCCGCTCGAACTGCGAGAGAAGCGCCGACGCTTTTTCGGGCGCAATACCGGCGCCGGCACCGGGTATATCATAGTCACGGTCAATTGCTACCACACACGTCAGCACATTCTGATAGCGACCTCTTCTCGGCCCAACGTACGGATAGAGTGTAGATCAATACCGCCCTGTTCCTGGACGCCGCGGCGCGCGTTAGCTATTGGATTTCTTTTGTGAACTCAGGGTACACAGCGCTCATTCCGGGGAATCTTACCTCGGGCCCGGCCTCTTCGACGTATGCCCTGCGCGACGGGTGCATCATGGTTGCGGTTTTGGTGCTGGAATCGATATTCCAAGACGTTGCACCGGGCAGAGCTGCTGCTGTCTCGACTCGTGATGAACCGCCTTGGGAAGGCTTCCATGCCGGTGGGTCTTGGGGTCAAGATCGACAACCCTAACCCCAAATCTACAACCCATTTCAGCTCGCCTTCAGCAATGGCCGAAAGTTACGAGAAGCAGGTATTGACGGAATTAGGATATGATTCCTTTCAATATCTCAACAAGTCATCCATAGAGCTATCATCAGGGCAATGAGAGCTTCAACTCCTTTCTTTTTCCTCGAGACTCATGTCAAACCAGGAAGCGGCGCCAAGAGTTCAACGGCATGTCGTCCAGTTTAAATGCAAACTGATGGCAGATGATTATTTCAACGGGACTGCCGCTTTTTGCCCATGAAAGTCTCCGCCCCCCACCTCCGTTCACGTAAAGAACTTGAAGCCAGATATAGTGCATGACGCTGTCCCCAAAGACTGGAAAATCTCATACTTACATGGCTTAGTGCTTTCTGAATGGCCACGTTCCAGTCAAATTTAACGTGTACCTCCGTAATCCCCATGTGCATCCCAATCTGGTAGTTGCCTCCTTCTTGCCTACCATTGGCCACGTTACTCCAACACTTTGTTGTTCCAACATTTCGATTGTAAAATGAAAAATATGTCTGTCTTTGCTACCTAAAGGGTAGCAAGGAAATCTAATCCTAGCTCAGCTCTGTTGAATCTGTCGCGAAGTAGCGGGTGGATTTTCGCATAAAATCTTAAAAAGAAGCAAACCTGACCCTGGGCGTTTGGCTGCGTGGGGAAGGCCCGGTTCTAGCCGTCTGCCCCAGAGAAGAAACTGCAGTTCAGGCCCCAAAAAAACAGGGCGACGCGGGGCTGAGATCGATCTGCGCCCAGTAAAGCCTGAACGCGGCACAGCCAATGGCATGCCCACAAATTCTTTTTTTAAGTTTTTCTCTTCCGCTAAGCCAGGCCCAAGTACGGCGAGGCCGCATGTGAAGCACCTGTAAATAAAACCTGAATGGGACCCCGCCACGTTTCTTGCTTCCTTTCTTTCACCAACGAACAGAACACAAGAGTTCACCAAGCAGATTCCCCGAGAGACCATACCTCATTCAATGCAGATCAAGGCGACCGAGAGAGACAATTCCGCTTCCTTCTTTAAGCACCAGATGCGTGTGATTCCGAGCCACAAGGGACTGAGCCGAAATACCGAAAAGCGCGCTGACGCTGGACGACGTCGTGGAAAGGCTTGAATGTCAGGCTACCCGTCTAGCGACAGACCACGCGCCTAGGCTCGATTCTTTGAATCGCACGCTTCTCTTTTCAAATTTAGACTCTTTTATCAACCATCATCTTTGATTTGACGCCAATCGCCCCATCGAGCAGCCAGCGGACAAAGGTGGCTCGATGCATTCCCAGGCCGCTGCCGCGCTCAACACTGTGCGCGGCTTCAACGGGACGCCGGTGGTGTCTGCCGACGAGGATTCAGACTACTGTCCCACCCCTCAACCCGGCGAGAAGGGCCGTGCCAAGAAAGCCCGGAAGCCCCACGCCATCGACGATGTCGTCAGTGCCAACTGCAGCCCGGCTCTCCGGCCACAGGTTCCCCAGGGCGGCCTGAGTGGCATCAGCAGGCTGCGGATGGAATTCGACGCGCTGAACATTGCAGGAAACACCGCTGCCAATTCGACGGCCGCGTCCTCGCGCACGACTTCCCTAACTTGTAGTGAGAGCCTCCGCTCTCCCTTCGCCAGGGATGCCACGGCGGCCAGCAGTGGCCGAGACAGCGGCTACAAGAGCCGCACCGAAAGCGTCGCAAGCAGCGGTGACGAGACGGCTTCTCAGAGCAGCAAGACCAGCACTCGCTACGAGATCAACTTAGAAAATGATTTCGCCAGCGAGGCCAATGGCCGCGTCGCCGAGGAGGCTATTCCTTCCCGTCGTAAGATGACAGCGGACGACTTTGAGCATCTTCGGTGTCTGGGAAAGGGAGCCTACGGAACAGTCCTGCTGGTCAAGCAGCGCACGACGGGGCGGCTGTTTGCCCAGAAGCAGTTCAAGAAGGCGTCGCTCACCGTGCACAAGAAGTTGGTCGAGCAAACAAAAACGGAGCGCCAAATCCTCGAGAGTGTCAACCGGCACCCCTTTGTCGTCAAGCTGTACTACGCATTTCAGGACCAGGAGAAACTCTACCTGATTCTCGAGTACGGCCAAGGCGGGGAACTCTTTACCCACCTAAGCACCGAGCGCATGTTCTCCGAGGAGACGGCCGCCTTCTACATGGCCGAGATGGTCCTCGCCCTGACGCACCTGCACGCGGACCTGGGGGTGGTCTACCGCGACCTCAAGCCTGAGAACTGCCTTCTTGACGCCGAAGGCCACCTTCTCCTTACTGATTTTGGCCTGTCCAAGGTCGCCGTTGACGACGCCGACACATGCAACTCGATGCTCGGCACAGTCGAGTACATGGCACCCGAGGTGATACAGGGCAAGAAGTACGGCCGTGCGGTCGACTGGTGGTCGCTTGGAGCGCTCGGATTCGATTTGATGACAGGCCATCCGCCCTTCCGTGGTCCGAACCACGCCAAGATCCAGGACAACATCGTGCGCCAGAAGCTGGCTTTGCCCTTTTTCCTCAGCCCCGACGCCAAGGACCTGCTCACGCGCCTCCTGCGTAAGGACCCGGCCAAGCGCCTCGGCTCCAACATGCCCAAGGATCTGGCCACCATCAAGAAGCATCGTTTCTTCCGCAAGATCGACTGGAAGCGGCTTGCCGCGCGCGAGATGGAGCCCCCCATCCAACCGCTCATCACGGACCCGGAGCTGGCCGAAAACTTCTCGCCCGAGTTCACTGAGATGAGCCTCAGCCCGGTGGTGAGCCGGTTCGCGGACGCGAAAGGGAGTGAACTGTGGGGCGATTTCGACGGCGGTAATGGTGGCACGAGGGACGAGCTCGGCAAGGATGATCCGTTCGGCGGCTTTAGCTTTGTGGCACCCCACAGCCTGTTGGAGAGCCATGGGTTCAGGATTCCGGTTTAGACTTGGGCACTTGGCCTACCACCGGGCGGTGCATGCCCATAACGTACGTGGAGCGCGGCAGGTGACTCCTTGCTGAGCTGGAAGCCTGCCACTCGTGGAATCTGGATGCGTGCTTCATACCATTCCCTTGGAGATTAGGCGTGTAGAAAGGGGAGGCGGGCCTTAACCGCAGGGATGCTCAATGCTGACCGCGTTGGAAGCCTGCAGGTGCATTTTTGGAGAGAAAGATGAATGGTTGTATCCTGGAATTGCTGATGATAGCTGCAGTTTTTGCTTTCGTTCATTTCACGGCCTTTTAGCTACTGAGAGAGCGACGGCTCTCTACACTATAGTACTGGCTGTCGTAGAACTCACCAGTCATTTACTGATTTGCAGATTGTATCGCTTGGTGGACTTGTTCCTTATTGTTGGTATGTATCTACTCGGTTGTCGGAGGGAACTGTGACGAAAAGTACGCTTTTTCACGGTTTCTACCACTGGAACCTCTGTGTACAGATACCCAAGGCTCATCATTCAGAAGGTCAGAGGCAAGGATTAATTGCCCCACCTACATCCTGCAAGGACGTTTTGTCGTCGACGAAACGACCCCTTGGCTCTGGATCGGGTACACTAACCGCCTCAGGTTATCACTCTCCATATATCTCTGCGTTGTTCTGGGATGGATCATTTGCCTGCACACCCCAACGGAAGATCCCTAAGCAAGCTACAAACACAGTCTTATCGGGTGTTGTCTGGGATTCGGGAGATCGGAAGGCTTCGAGGAGTTGGTGAGGAAAAGGTGCAATATCGGCAAAAATGCCCAGTAAATAGAGTGGTGGTTCGCCCCGGCTACCCTACCACGATACTTGACGGGCCGCCGCCGGGTTGCTCGCCCTCTCGCCCCAGCCTCATTACTCCTCTGGTTGCCGGTGAAAGGAGGTTCTCAGCCGCAGTAATAATGACGCGTAACCATCGCTCGCTTAGGCCGGTTCTCTCGACGAGTTTCGGCTGGTTCCTCTATGCTGGAGCGGACGGGCGGCAGTGGTACCTTACACCACATATGGTCCTGCGCGATTGTGTATTGGAAACACGCTGTTGGTAGAGCATCACAGCGAAGCAAGTCTCGCACGGATTGGACGCTCGTGATTGGCTTAAAACGTCGATTACAGGGGAGAAGGCAAGGCGTCGCGAAGTCAGGCCAGAGCCGGGCATCATCTGCATGCAGCTTCTGAGACCGAACCTCGCAGAGTGCTTCGTCATACAACGGAAAGTATTCGACAAAGTAGGGCCGGCTGGGCGAGGCGCCACGGGATGTGTGGGAGGCCGCCCGCTGAGTCAAGGTGACAACCCGTTCTGCGGCTCTCGTGATGCATACGGCTATTGGATGGGTGGTGAATCTGGGTGATTGTACACTAAGCGGCGAGAAGTTTTGAGAGAATGTTTGTGGGACGGCCTGGGGAGTTCCGCGTGAAGTGCCGATTCGATCGGACTTGGACCCGGGAGCGTGTCCAAGCCTTATGGATGGGTGACAAATGGCTCGGCTTTCCTTGGCTTCAGGGGCATTTTGTGTGGTAACAACCGATTTAAAACGGGACTGGGAAAGACTATTTGAGGGATGCCAAGGTTTGCTATCGTCATCCCAGGGGCTTTGCTCCTTCAAAGTCGTGTAACCATCTGCAGAGCACCTTTGGCGAGCAGGGATCTTCGTTCAAAGCCGTGGGAGAGGGCTGAGGACAGTTTCTTTGTCGTCTCAAAATTGTTTCTTGGGCAACTCTGCGCAGTGGGATTCTAGTGCACGGGAGTCGATCCATACGCTAAGCCGGGTTGGTGTAAGCGGTCCAGCTTATCCAACGGCTTGGCCCTCATTCCAGCGTAGCGTAAGCTGCAGTGCAGTGTACTCAGGCGTATCTATACTATGATGGTCGAATGTCCTCACAAGCTGCATCAGCCCATAGGAACCATATGAACTTTCGGGCAGGGATCGCTACGCTAAAGGAAATCTGCGAGAAATTACTATATACACTACCATACAAACACACTTTTTGTATCTCTCTCACCGCGTTTGGTAACGATCTGTGTTGGCGTTTTTTGCAGCAGTCAACTAAGCACACTAACGGGCCTTAGTGTAGGCGAGATGAACTAAAAGACAACGTGGGCTGCGGCGGTATTGTTTGACAAGGCGATGAACACACGGAGGTTAAACAGTGGGCGATATGAACTCGGACGTATCTGGTATGCATGCTTCTACGCTCGCAATGTAGACCGCAAACGTCCGAGTACAGACTGCCGACCTTAGGATATGCATTAGAAATGGATCAATACATAACGGTGACATTATCGTCGAGGCGAAGCTTGCCCTCTGCCAAGAGAGCGCGGCGTCTAGGGCTGAAGGTGTGTACGTCAGATTGCATTGGCTTGAACGGCCCTCCCCCGTCACCTTTCCCATGTCCTGCATGGGAGTTCCGTCTGTCCACTAGAAAGTCCTGTCGAGGAGCGCCATGTGTTAGCGCCCTGTGCGAAGGAACGTGGGTTGGGGCGCAACCGCATGAAGGCATGGTTTCAGTGTATATACATACTGCTCCCACATGTCCGACGAGCCTCGATTCTTCTACAGCGGGCTTCGAGGACAATCGGATTACGTGCTACATGTAGTACTTATCTTTTGATGAATGCGAGCGGTGCCTTTCTCCGTGCAACTACCCCCATCCTCAACACTCTGAGACTGCGGCATAGTCTCGAAACCTTCCGGTGCGACACGCGTTTTGCGGGCGTCGATCTACAGTTCGGTGCCGACAATCCTCCGATCTTCTGCATATAATTCTCGGCCTTTCACCAGAAATAGCATCGAATCTATCAAAACAACACGCCCTCGGCCTCTCTAGACAAGATGAAAGCTTTCAGCTGGCCCTCGTTGGCCGCTGCGTTGCTGGGTACGGCCGCTCAACCAGTTAGTGAAGCATTGACTGACAAATCTCCCCTATTTCTAGGTACTAGCTGCGTAGTGGGTGAGCCAGTACAGTTTTGCCCTTCCGGGGGCGGGGGTCTATGTTACGGCATCGCCATTCCCACTTCCTCGGCGAACGCCGGGTCTGGCAACATCTACTTCCAGATTAAGGCCCCGACGTCACTGCAATGGGTGGCGCTGGGCACCGGTTCGGGCATGGCAGGCTCCAACATCTTCCTGATGTATCAGGACGGTAAAGGGAATGTGACCCTGTCGCCGCGCCTAGGCGTCGGCTACAGCGAGCCCAAGCTCGACACGAGCAGCACTGCGGCCCGGCTGACCCTCCTCGCTGGCAGCGGGGTGAGCGAGGACGGCTCGACCATGACGGCCAACGTTGCGTGCTCCAACTGCCAATCCTGGAACGGGGGCGAAATGTCGCTCAAGAGCAGCAGCGCGGGATGGATCAGCGCCTGGAAGCAGGGCCCATCACTAGCAACCACGGACAAGGAAGCAACCATTGACCACCACGATAACCGTGCCCAGTTCAGAGTCGACCTAACCAAGGCAACCATCAACTCCGACAGCAACCCTTTCGTCTCGACCGGTAGCGACGGAGACAGCAACGGCCCTGGGTCCGGATCCGGGTCTGGTTCGGGTCCCGGCTCCGGTCCGGATGATGGCTCAGGCTCGAGCGGCGGCTTCACGCAAATCTCGGCGCCCCCAAGGCCCGCAGTCCTCGTAGCCCATGGCATCATCATGGCGCTCGTCATGGGTCTCTTCTATCCCCTTGGTTCAACTATCATGCCGCTCGTTGGGAAGTGGTGGGTGCACGCCGCATGGCAAGCCGTTGCGTTCTGTCTCATGTGGGCGGGGTTCGGATTGGGCATCGTGACGGGCCGAAGGATTCCTGGATTCGTAAGTGAACCGCACCCCAACTGTTGCAGTTTGATTTGCTAAGACCGAGATCCCAGCTATGGAACGAACCGCATGCCGTCTTCGGCGCAGTTGTCATTTGCCTGCTAGGTATCCAACCCGTGTTTGGCATTCTACACCACTTGTACTACCTTAGGGTCCAGCGCCGTGGTTTGATCAGCTACGTGCACATCTGGTGGGGTCGCATTTTGATGGTGTTGGGTGTGATCAATGGCGGGCTCGGTCTGAAAGTAGCGAGAGAAGAAGAGGGTCCGGTCATTGCGTACGGCGTGATTTCTGGTGTTGTGTTCTCGGGCTACTTGGGCTATAAGCTCTGTCACTTCTTCCGTCGTGGAAGAGCCGGCGCTGATAAGGAGGGAAGCACTTCGGCTTAGCTTTCTCTGCCACTTTCTAGAATATTTTGGTTTTGCTGCGGTCGCTCGGTGACATTGGGTGTGTGAGTCGTCTAAAGTGAGGGATCAAGAAAAGAAAAGTCACGGATTTCTAATTACTTAGCAAGCAGATTCAGGTTGGGTTCGTTCCAAGTTTCAGTTCACTCCAATGGCTCCTGTTGGATCATGGTAGCGTAGATATATATCGGAACAGTGTTTCAGGAAGGAGGAATCACCAACATGCCTGCCTTGTAATCGTTATATTCGTACTGGGCGGTCTTGGTTGGCACCAGACCAGTCACCCTTGGCACGGGTATGAAAGTCATAAGAAAAAAGCTTTCCAAGACCGCATCGTTCCTGAATTAGAAAGAGTGAATGCCCGAACTCGAGATGGTTCGGAGAGAGAGTCACGTGTTCTGGTTGGCCGGCTTCTTCCGATTCCCCAGAAAATGCACGGACCATGGTACTCACCTTCCAGCAACGAAGGCTTGCACGACGCCTAGCCGGGCATTTTGAAAACCTCTCAGCGACGGACCTCCACCTTGCCCATCTCAGCAGCAGCCGACTGCCACTCGTGTCCCCTCCGATTCCAGGCGTGTTCAATTGCAACACCGCACATCACATCAAGATGATTTCCAGGGCTTCGGTATGTCTCGCCGTACCATGCCGCTCTTATGCAATCGGTCAATGCAATGCATGACGGCATCGTCGCGCTAAATTCCAATTGCTGACCGTCGATTTCCATTGCAGAGCGCTCGCAAGGCCGTCGCGGCCGTTTCCCGGCTCGCCACTCGCAATGCCGTTCCGATGAGGACTTTCATGGCCCCGACCGTCTCGCGGAGAGGTACGTGCAGCACCCGCTTGGGGAGAAACCGAGTTGGCATAGGAAGCTCGGTCGCGCGGAAGGACCGGTAATGGCAATGGGAAGTTGGCAACCGGAGCAGGCCAGTTATTGACGACATCAATTGCACCACGGATCCGACTCCTCGACGCCAACAATGCTCCCATACGGCTGCATTAAAGCCACCCTCGACATTGCCAACTCGGTCTTCCCGCGCGCGAAGCGACTTTCGTCTCTCTCGCCTGGCTCATCTCAAAGCTCCTCCCGCCGATCTCGTCTGCTTGAATACTAACATACACACCTGCAACAGCCGACTTTGTCCAAGAACTCTATCTTAAGGAACTCAAGGCGTACAAGCCGACACCCATCAAGGAGACCGACTCGGTTGGCCAGGTGGCCACCTTCAACTTGCCCAAGCCCCCCAAGTCCCCCGAGGAGGTCGACCTGGCGTCGAGCCTAAAGGAGTACGAGACCATGGCAGTCGAGGTTGAGGGCCAGGAGGGCGCCGCCGCCAGCCAAGCCGCCCCCGTCGTCGAGGACTGGCTCGTCGAGGAGGAAGAGGAAGAGGCCCACCACTAAATTTTCGGCCATCATGGTTCATCACAAGGCTCGGTATGCGACAGGCGAAAGCGGAAGAGGGAGATAGGTGGTTCTGGTGGTGAATAGTTGCTCGCTCACCTGGTTCTAGTCGGAAACAGCGGCAATTGTTCAACGGTCGGACAGAACGAAAACGGGACTGATCTCCTTCCAGTACCGTGAGAGAAGAAGTGAGACCGGTGATCATTGCGCTCACCGAGTCGAGGAGCCGTTCCTTGGGCGGGGAATAATCCATGTACATTGTTCTTTAGCCTTGTTACAATATCACGCCCGTCACCAATGGAGGTGCGCACGCACACACACACACACACACACACGGATACACACACAAATTTTTTGACAGGCTTGGACAATTTCCTCGCACAACCCTGATGGAGCCTTCCTTGTCTTGAGTTTCGGAGCATTCAGAGTTATGGCCTTGGATCTGCGATAAAAAAAAAGAAAAAAAAAAGACCAAGACGGACCTGCTAGATGTGTTCATTCTTCTTCCTGGGCTATGCGACCGGTTTGTGTCACTTCTGAACAAGTCAGGAGATGCGATGGAGCCTGATGACCTAGAGGAGGCGAGCAGGACCCGGATTTGGTTTCAACAATAAAAGGCAACAACACTTCGTCGAGCTACTCGCGGACCATAAACGTGATGGATACGCTTTGGGCGGCAAGGAGGTTTCTGCTGGAGGGAGCTCCAAGCAAGCCGTTGCATTGGCGAATCATGTTAAGGCTTCAACATGACTGTTCTATAGCAGATCCAAGCTGGTTAACAATCATGTTTCCTTGTGTGTATGTGTGTATTTGTGCGTGTTTTGAGCTCATTCACTCTGCCCTTACCCACCTAACTCATCTTAAGTTATGAAACGCTTGAGGAAAAGACAGGCAACGCACGATCTGACCTGAAGCACGTGGATGAGAAGTTAGGCCTGTAGTAAACCATGTGGCCCACCAGGAAAATGCATGAAACAATCAGGTAGAGACATGAGCAGGCCCATCAACATAAATCTCAATGCGTCCCAGGAAAGAGCTAGCCCTGCGAACTTCAAATCTCTCACCGTCTCTAAGCCGAGGTTGGTGGTATAAGAACTTCCTTGGCTGTTGTTCGGCTGTGAAGGGAAGTGCGATGAGCAAGATATAGTCCATATTCTGGCGCTCCAGACATAGATGCATGATGAAGAGGAACTCGATTAATTAGTTACTATAAGCTTTAGAGATTATAACCTACAAGTCGTGTCAGACTTGGTGTATCCGTATAAGTAGGCGAGGAAGTCAAGACATGTCAGACAAGTGCTCGTTCCTCCTGATTCAACCATCATAACTCATGCTCTCAACTTTGACTATATCGAGTAATAAGTGCTGGCTGTAATAACCAGCATGGGTTTCTCGCAGCACTGCCCCATCTACAACGCCTGTATCGCAAGTGCGCCATACAATTTGTGGCAATCGCCAACGTCAGGCTTTGTGCAGTTTAAGCAAGAACGGTAGTCTTCCTCTAGCGAGAAACAAATACCACGGTGATTCGTAGCGAGCCAGCATTCTCGCAAGGTGGACAAGACAAACCAGTGAGCGCGCGATAGTGGCATCAACATCCCGGAAATGGAGTACCACAACGGTAGTCAAGCCATCATTCATTACAAATGATGTATGTGAAAAAGGAAAAGTCATTTGATCCGGCAGCAGACTCCTTCGCCTAAACGCCGAGCCGAGTGTGTGCGTCCCAGCCAACCAAACACCCCGATGCCATAATGGAGACCGCCCTGAAATGCAGCATGCTATGGGTTGTTCGTTGAAATCATCGACAGTGAAGTTCTCTTTTTCTTGTGATTGTGTTTTTTTTTCTGTACCGTCCCGACCAGACAGACAAAAGACGAGGGGAATAAGGAAAAACAAACAGAAGGTTTCAGACCGCAGAAAAGCGGTCGTCGCAGACAAGTAGGTAGGAAGGTAACAACGGTGCCAGACGGCGAGCTCATTACATGTCGAAGCCTGAAGCGCCAAACATTTGTTCGTCATTGTTGTTGCCTCGCACTATACCGCTCATGCGGTTGGAGCTCCGGGTGTCGACATCGTTGATGTCATCCCAGTCATCGTCGGCCTTACGGTCGGCGTCATCCATCCCTTCATCTTCGTATTTGCTATAACGGTCCTTCATATGATCGTCGAGGGCGCTCTCGTCAACGAAGGTAAATCCCTGGAAGTTGGCTTGGACGGATGGCGAGAGCGGCGTGGATGTCGCATAACCTTTGGCCAGGGCAGCGGCGCGCTCGTTGAGAGAACCGTTAGTGTTAAGCGCGTTGGTGAACTCGGGGTCAAAATAAGATACATCAGTGTCGCTCTTCAGTTGCGGCTTGAAAGGGGGTGTGATGAGCTTCTTGGAAAGGGCGTCCCAATCGATATCCGCGAAAAAGGCGTGCTGCTTGAGTTCCTCGGCGTCGTTGGTCGCACCAAGTCGGTGCTTCGGATTCCTGTTAAGTAATCCTTTCACGAAGTTTCGTCCCTCCAAGGACAGGGTATCACGAGGGAACCTGACTTTGCCGAACGCGATGTTCTTGTACATCTGCTGCGTGTCCTCAGCGTAGAATGGACTCCAACCGCAGCACATCTCAAAAACAAGAACGCCCAAGGACCAGAAGTCGACCATTTTCGTGTAGCCGGTCTCGTCCAGGAGCACTTCTGGGGCCAAATACTCGGTTGTGCCACAGAAGGTGTTGGTCGTGTCGTTCTTGGTCAGATTTGCCTTGGAAAGGCCAAAGTCGCAGAGTGCAATATGGCCGTTGGCATCGAGGAGGATGTTCTCCGGCTTCAGGTCGCGGTAGACGATATCGTTCTGATGCAAATGTTGGATGGCAAGGATGAGCTCGGCAATATAAAACTTGGCTCGCTTCTCCTCGAACTTGCCGTCCTTTTGCAAATGCCAAAACAGCTCTCCACCCGACATGTAGTCTGTCACGAGGTAGAGATCCGATGGGGTTTGAAAGGAAAACTTCAAGCCGACAATGAACGGAGAGTCCGCCATGGCGGTCCGAACCAGAATGTTGCGCTCGCCGACGGTATGAGCAACCTCTTTCTTCTGAACGATCACCTTCTTCGACAGAACCTTCATGGCGTAGATGCGCTTGGTATCCTTCTTCCGGACCTGGTATACTTGGCCGAAAGTGCCTTTGCCGATGAGCCGCAAAATCTGGAAGTCTTCGGGCCCAAAGTGCCTTTGCTCCGCTCGTTGGTAGAATGACTCGACGTATATATCGCCCGTTGGCGTGTTCTCAGCCATAGTATCCGCATGACCCTTCAAGGAGAACCAGCCGCGGACCGGGGCTTCCTTCTCCGTGGTCACCGCCTGGAAATCGACATGACCGAGGAACTCCTCCCCAGATTGTCCCCGACCGTAGACAGAGATGTCGACAAGCTTATCCGAATCGACGACATCGCTGCAAAAGACGTCAGTCATCTCATAAATGGCGCTATCTCCGAGGAGGAACAAACACTTACAAGATCGCTTCCGCATCCCACTTCGGATTTGTAAACGAACGGCGCGTGCTGCGGTTACGAAAGGTGTTGAAATCGGAGATGCTCGTGTTGCTGCTTTGTCTGCTGCGCATGGGGATGGCCATGGCCCTACCGGAGTCGCTTCCTTGCCGCTTCATGGGCATGCCGCCCATGGCGACGGCGGAGATGGCGGCTTCGTCATCGTCTTCAGCAGGACGAGGCCCGGACGAGATAAGCTCGCTGCGCTGGAAGACCACAACGACATAAGGGTCTTGACACTTCCTTAGACCCCTGGCCTCAGTGATCTTGATAGTGAGCTTGCCTTTGGCTGCAGGCGCCTGTGCTCCCGGTGGCGTCGGCGTGCTTGTCGCTGTTCGATCGACTCCGTCACCATTCCTCTGCCTCGCGTCCTCTTGTTCTTCGGCGTGGGAAGGGTGAGTCGACGAGAGAGCACGGTTGGGAGTAGTTGCACCGCTCTTTTTGCTTGTTAGTTTTTGTCTGAGATGTACCAATGAGGCTGACTCGTAAGAAAGGTCCTGTTCGCGGCTCGGAGAGCTGGGAACAGTGGAAGGGCGCCTCGCAGGATTCGAGAGGTGACGGGCGGACACGCTAGACTCGGTGACCATTGTTGTCAAGGGTGCTAGAAGAGACGTGGTTCTCGCTGCACCTCTCCCCAAGTCTGCCGAGATGCTGAGATGCCGCATACTGGCCGGTCGTGAGACCGGAGGCGTCTTCTCAGCCGGCTTTTGGCTGCAGGTAACCCCGGGGAAGTTCCGCAGCGAAGAGGGCTGCGATGCTGGAGGGGAGGGATACGGGTGCTGCTTCGCAGCTTCCCGAAGAGCTGCCTCCGCGACAGGCCCCAGCATCTCATGTGCCAGGAGAGGGGGGCCTTCTGTTGGCGAACCGGCCCAGGAGTCCGGCTCGCGGGGAGTAGGAGGCAGCTCTGCCAGCGTTGCAGCTTGCAACTGTGTCTCGAGGCCCGGCATGGCGGGCTTTGGGGTGGTTGTTGCGCGTCCGTTGATGCCGAAAGAACCAGACCACAATCGTTGAAGAGAGCTTGCACGAACCTGGTTAAAATAGGTCATGATTCCCGGCAGCCGTCTGTCATGAAGATCAGGCTGGGGAGTTGCGACGCCGGACCGCGGAGAGTCAACGCCGATCTGATCAAGACCATCATCCTCTGCCGCGGCAGACCTGCTACGGGGGTTAACACCGTCCATGGCGACCGTGAGTGATTTTCGTTGCGGGTCGGGAGAAGCAGGGATGGGGCAAAACGAGGTCGGAAATGAGCGGGGAGACGAGAAGAAAGCAGGCAGGAGACGGTTGCAACCGTGGAGATCGTGTAGACCGCTAACTCATGATAGTGGTGTCGGGTTTGAGCAAGGGTGAGCTGGGTTGCCTCGGGGAAGAGGGGCAGTCAGACGTCTATGACGAGAGCAGGTACAGGGTAAAAAGTGGAAATTTCTGCCCGGACGAGATCGGCCCCAGGAAAAAGGGTCTCACTCGGCAGAGGGGGGGGGGAAAAGACGGGGGCGGGAGGGGCACTCTGACGCGAGGGACCCGAGTTATCGAAAGTCATTTGCAGGCTAGGAGCTGGACATGGAGATGAAAAAGTTATTAAAAAAAAAAGAACACCCCTCCAACCGAGAGCACTTCCCATGTGGCTTGATTCAAGATGCACCCTTGATCAGCGCCATGTGGTTTTGAGGATCTACTAGTGGGGGAAGGAGATGACACGGGCTGTACCCAAAGCCTCAAAAGATGCGGTGGGACATAATGTGAAAGGATGGGAGAGGGGTGCCTCGAGAGAAGACAGAACAGTAGCTCGCTCACTCAGCGAGTCAGACCGACCAGCTTCATGGTGAGGCTAAGACGGGTTGATAAGCCTGCACTGCTTGGCACCTTAGAATTGCTGCCCAGATGCTGGCGCAACAACGGGGTTTGCATGTGCAAAGCAACACATCTTTGGGCGCGGTATATTCGCGTACTAATGCACCCATGGTGTGCTTAAAGCGCCTCGGCCAAAGAGCCTGCTGAAGGTAGCATCGCCGCAATGTGGTGACAGAGAAGCTTGGCTGCTTTTGAAAAAAGATGACGGCACTCGCCGGGACCAAACACACTTACGGGGCAAGCCGTGTCCGTGCTTTGAAGATGTCATGTGGGGTCTGTCCTGTCTCTCGCGTGTTTGGGATAGGTAATTGCTTGGATATAAGAGGGACAGGCTCGCCCGAGCCGGGGTCTCTCTGGAAAGGCGGAGGCGTAGAAACAACGAGACGGCAACTCTAGTCCCTGTCCGTCTTGCCACTGGGGCGGTTTGGGGTGAGAACGGGTTCTTAGTGCTCCGGGCTTGAAGCCCACAGTGTGGCACGAGTGGATAGAACCGACTAAGTTCATCCTGAAATGAAAATAAAGCGAAAAGGGTCATGGAGGGCAGGGTAAGAGATTGCAGATTGTTGCTTGGCTCAAAGCGACGGCGGGTTTCTGGAAGCCTGCAAAGCAGATCAACCTTGAAAGGCGGCAACCCGGCAAGTATCAGGATGATGGAGAGAAGCCGGTACAAGGACCACGGCTGCATGCCAACGACGAAACGGATGTGGGTAAGGCGATAACGAATATTCAACATACCTTGACATCATGGCTTGTGTCGCCCTTCGCAGTAGATCCTGTTGTCCGGCGCCGGCAGTCTCTCCTGCTGCGGGGTCTGGCATTGTGCCTTTTTGAGTCGCTCAATCCTCGCAACAAAAATGTTAGGCGAGGGTTCGGTGTGGACTTGTGGCCCGCTGCGGACCGTCAATTTCCTCGTTTACCGCTTGTCGGTGAGCGGGCGACTGGGATGTTGAGTCGTGGGCCGTTGATGATAATTCAAGTATGTTTCGAAGACAAGAATGAACGGTGGACAGAAAGGTGAACTAGCTGAAAAGTAATGCTGCCGCCGCGCGTCGTGTAGAAGTTTTGATCACGAATTTTTGCGGTTTGGCTGACTTCACACAAATCGATTTGTTTTGGAAGCAGACCTGATGTTGTTTGGGAGTCGAGCAGAGGGGCAAGCACCCGAGACGTCGATGAAGGCTTTCAGCTTCTGCCCAAAAATGCCCCGCGCTCTTGACGCACCTACCACGTTGCGGTGCGTTCTGTGATAGTACATGCACCTAGTGGGGTACGAAGGTGGGAATACTTCAGGTTGGCTGCCGAGACCTTCCGATGCGAAGCGGGTTCAACAAGCGATGGGAGGTGGAGCTTGCGAGTGATGAGGTGTGTTTCTGTCCTCGTTGAGCAGCACCCTGAACTGATGATCAAGTATCAGGTACTTGTATGCTGCGCACAACAGATCGGGATCTGCGATACGGTCTCTGTGGTGCCGGTTATATCGCTGTTGTGTGTGTCGGTGAGAAAATGAGCCGTTGGAGATGGGTGAAGGAATTGTGTACCATTGAGTGGATGCACCGAGAATGGTTTCTGCTTGGCTGCAGGTTTCGGTCAAAGACTCGTCAAAATTCGCGCCTGAGGGTCAATCCATTTCAGGCGCCTGCGTTGAGGTCGAGTTGCCTTGCCCTGCCTAACTCCCGTCGTGGTCTACGAATGACTAAGAGGGCAAGCGCGGGCTTCTGAGTATTACCTTGGTCCCATTCGCAATGGGCTCTTACCAAGTAATTAGAACAAGAAAGACCAAAAAATGCCATGCTAACAACATGGGTGCTATGGGTAGATATTTGAGATAGTTACTAATATTTGAAGTTGCAGAGCTCCACTGTTGCCCAATAAATGATTTCCTGTGGCCGGCTCTTCATGTTTGACACATTAGAACCAAGCAGCTATTCTATTTTAATCGCGACACGGGCGGCCGTCCGAAAAGCCGGGTCGACAGTACTGTGGGCCAGCCTGGCTGCTGTTCCCATTCCAGGCCCAAACCAACCCGGGCGTCCTCCCTGCCCTTTGCCCGGCAGGTAAACATGCCCGTGGTATGTACAGTACATGTGCATGCACGTACCTGAGGTACGAAGTCCCGTTTCCGTCAATCCGCGCCCTTTCATAAACCGTCTCGATATCAAGAACCACCATGCCAATGACTACAACTGTTTTTTTGTTTTCACGTGCAGACAGCAGCTGGGAAAAGTACCGGACATCTGCAGCGCATACCTAACGTAGTCTAGGCTCGTTTATAAGTATCATAGGTCTCAAGAACCCTCAGGCCGGAGCAAATTGCCTATTCGGATCTCACGCGGTGTGGGATCAAGTTTCGAAGCTGACCGCCACTGACCGGCTCCAAAACCCGCTTTTTCAGCACACAAAGTCCCTTTTAGTCAGCTCATTTCGTTGATCCAACCACTGCCCCAAAATGGTGCTGCGCAAAGGCCATCCTGCAGGCGGTCTGGTCCAGACGAGGCTGCGGCTACTCTTCGCAGCCTAGAACGTGAGCTCGCCTCGAAATAATCCGTAGCAATTCCTGACTCTTTTCGGTTGCCAAGCGATGCCCGCCGTTACACTGGGGCATCCTCTTGTTGGCCCACGTCAGCTCTTCTGGCAACAGATCCCGAGTCTCGGTGAGGCTCGCTTGGCCAGTCACTGGAGCGAATCTGGGACGCATCAAGTCTTGTCTGGACTCGTGGCTACTCATCGACCCTCAGCCCCTCGAAAGTGCTTGCGATACACCAATATCGCCATGTCCGACGTCGTACAAGAGGCAGTTTAGGACCTGAGTGTATCCGTTATACCGCTGAGATCTCTGGATAGCGTGTGACTTTACGGACCCCATGGACCTGATGCACATCGCTCCCCTACCGACGCATGTAAGGTATTGTCCACGCAGGATTCACGTAGCAATGCTGACGTGTTGATTGCTGCGCCGGATTAATGGTGTCTGCTTGTTCGTATAACATAAACTCACCCATAGGAGATTTGAGAAAACTCGTCTTCAATATCATTCGATGTTATCGTGTCTGCGTTCTGGTGGCATTAGCGCGTCGAAATGCGACCAAGTATGCGTCGTATGGCGTCCAAACAACTACACTGCACCCTCTCCAGCTATCATGCCACAGCTGAAGGGCTAGAACTTTGCCCTCCTGCATAATGTAAGACAGAAGTGGCGAATGATGGTTCTGCATGTAGAAAATACATGTCCGTGGTGCGTACGAGTTGTTGCTGAATTTGGGCGTTTCGTTGATCGGCGTCAGCTCTCAGAGCTGACTGGTGCAAGAGCGATCTCACCAAAACTTCGTACCAGAAACTTCAGTCGGAGGGTAGTGCAGCATATTACTGGTGTCTCAGCCATGCAGTTGATGGCTCCTTGACGAGGAAGCGAAGGAACTGTAAATTCTTCACTGTACTAGCAACAAAGCACCCAAGCCAAAATCACGCCTAACCTCGCTAAACTCCAAAGTCCAAACCTCACCATATAGTTACCCCTTCCTGATACACAGCAATCCACAACCAAATAAGACTGTCCTTCATGTCGTCCCTCCATTTAATTCATTAACTTAGCTGTGGGGGTGACTCAAGGTATGGCGAAATAGCTCAAGCAGCACTACCGCCACCACCACCACCCCTCTCAGCCTTCACTTGAGCGATCAACTCCTGCAGGCTTCTCTCCAGCTCAGGGCTCGTCCCGGAGGGATACTGCTTCGGATGAGGCGGCCGCGGTGAGAGTGGGTCTGGATACTCAGCTAGTCAACCGAATCAGTTGATGGCCTGAAGAGCGATCATTGTATAGCAGGCTGAAGTTGTCGAGACGACAGCCGACTGCATACCGACACTGAACCTCTGGTCCTGGAGCCGGTTCTTGTACATCTCATACTCGTCGCGGAACTTTTTGGTGTTCCAGGCCCCTGCTGCCTTAGAATCGGCGGGATGATTCGCTGGGTGAGCAGGGTCAGACATTAGGTCGTCGGAATTCATCGCTACGCTGTATGCTGTGAATTGTTTGTTGGTTTGTTGATTGGTCTACCCCTCCGTTGGTCAACGTTGCGGTGCGGTTGATGCCCTGACGGCTGCACGAGATAGGCGTTTGAGGCGCTTTGGAGTTGCAGTGGCTTACGCCAAGCCGATCGAAACAACAAAGAAATTCAGCACCGAGGAAGCTCGAGGAACTCAAGGTAAGTTGTTCCGAGTAGCGCTCGTGTGAAGCGTTATTACCTTACCAAGTAGGTCTCTGCCGTTGCCTCAGGCGTCGGTAATACGCACATGTAATCCGTACTTTCCCAGTTCCCAAACCCCACATCGTGGTGATGGTCCGTGCGCTAAATCGAGCTTGAGGAAGGCACCAAAAGTTGACTTCAAATGAATCCGTTCTGACAAACGAGAAGAATGGTCTATATAACCGCGTTGGTGATTGCTCGACTACAACCCATGAGCATCTGATTATACAATAGGTTGCTGAATAGACAAGGTTGGCAGTAACATTTCAAAATGGGCAAAGGGAACAGGATCCCAGACGCCTGGGACGACGACGACTGGGAGGTCCAGGCCGACCGCGCAGCGAAGGAGCCATCGCCGCCCAAGGCAGAGCCTCAAGCGCCCATGACACGCGCCGAGCGGTTAGCAAAGCATGCCGAAGAACAGCGCAAACTGTGGCAGTCAGCGTAGGCCGTGCACAACTACTGAGCCTCTCTATCAACGTCTAACCTCGCGCCCGCAGAGAGACGCCCGATGAGCCGCCCTTCCTGCCATCCATGGCGAATCAACTTCCCCTCACAACGCCCTTCAAGCCGGCAGTCAAGGTCCTTAGCCGCAAACCTGCGCCGCAGGTCATCGCCAAGCGCGACCCAGTCACGGGTATCGAGCAGTTGACGGTGCAAGACGACGACCAAGACGACGACGAAGACGAGGCCGAAAGGAGGAAGCAGCAGCAAGAGACACCGGAAGAGATCCGACAGCGGCAACAGCGAGAACTCGAGGAGAAGCAGAGACGGTATGAGGAGGCGCGAGCCAAGATCTTCGGCGATTCAAATCCTTCGTCAGGCCAATCCTCGCCGCGCACGGGTACTCCGCCTTTGGGAGGAGGGGAAGGTCGGCAAAGCCATCGCGGACGGGGTCGCGGACGGGGAGGGCGCGGTCGTGACCAGGACAGTGGGCGGCAGGAAAGGAGGCAACAAAACAACCAGCAGCAATTCGGGACGACGAGAGAACTATTTGATCCCGGCTACTCGCCAAAGCCAGGCTTCAACCCCCAGAAGCGCGGGGATGGCTCCTCTCAGTTCGGAAACCGGTCAAACTCTCCGCGCGAGGAAGATCAGATTATACGTGCACCGAGAGGGCCAGATGGAAGTGGAAGAGGGGGCTTCGGTTTTTCCAGACGAAGAGGCGAGCACGGTTGATTTCTGTCTATCAGCGAGCGCTCTACCAAGGACTACAACACGACTACCACCCGCCGCCGATCTTACCAGCCAGCTGAACCACCCGCTCGGTGTCGCTGATTGGCTTGCCGACGTCGCTCACAACCTCGCGGTAACTCGTGTACACCAATCTATCCATCTGTATGCCCGTTATGTCCTCCCAGTGCGCCAGGGTATTTCGAATATGAGAGGGAGAAATGCCAGCAACAAGCTCTGCCGAGCTGCCGTTACCTGTGTCATGTGCAGCATCTGGCTCGTCGCCAGAGAAATATGCCTCGTCAACTTCCGCCAGCCAGGCTTTTTGCTCGTCCGGGCCCGGCTTCTCTCCGATTCCTTTGCGATCAATGATTACTTCATCATCGGCCTTGATCTGGCCACCCCCATTGGTACAGCCGCCGGGACACGCCATGACCTCGACATAGGCATATTCCAAGCCAGCTGACCGTCCTGTAGGTCTCCGTGCGCTGCTGATGGGCTTCCCGCCCGGCATGCGGGATGCCTTCGCTGGTTTCAACTTCCGTACCAGATTCTGGATGTTGCGGAAGCCATAGTAGCGTGCCGCCTTGAATGCGGTTTCGCCGGATGGCTTGATGACAGAGTATTCAAAGACGTCGGCGTTCCTGCCACGCGCCATCCGTATCTGAGAACCCGGGTGCCTCGACTGCACGTCATGGAGGATATAATGCAGACTGCCACCAGATGTGCCCTCCTCCCGAACCTGTTTGCGATGTTGCCCCGGGAACAAGAATCGTTGGATGGTCGAATCTGGAAACGGGGGTTGTTGCACCGGCGCTGACTTGTCTAACCCAAAGAAATCTACCCCTCTAGACGCGGCGAGCATAAGGACCTCTTTGCTCGTGATGACACAGTCCACGTCTCTGACGCCTTTGCCCGGCGCGCCCGAGCCTGCCCACACCTCATCCGTCAGCTCCTCCCGGCTCGCCTCCAGTTTTTTATCGAAACACGGCATCACCGCCAGATGCCATATCCTGTCCGGCGCGATCCCCAGCACCCGGCTGAGCGTGGTTTTGAGCATGGTACCCATCAACGCCTGCGGGGATTTGACTCGCGACAGGTGCGGCAGCACATACGGGTGCGTCTTTTCCGCGTAGCAGACCCACCCCGGACATGACGACGTCAGGACCGGAGGAGTAGGCTTAACAGAGGAGCCTGGACCGCCACCACCACCCAGAACCTCCTCCGACCCAAGCACGAGACATGCCTCCCGAGCGGTGTTGGTGTCCACGACCCAAGTAAATCCATTTTTGTGCTTTCCTCCCCTCGCCAGACCGGCTTCGCCCATCAGCAGCTGCTCAACCATCCACCCGGCCTGCTGCGCTGTCACCGGCCCCCCACACGCAGCAGCGAGGTTGGCCCTCGTCTGAGGCGAGACACTCGCGATGAACAGCTTAGCTGCTGGATCCTCCAGCCCAAAGACCGTAAACTTTCCGGTTCCACCGCCGCTGCTGTCCGGCGCTACCCGCAGCGCCGGTGCGGAATCGAGCACGGAAAGGACCTCATTGTGGCTTTGCAAGCTGACGAGCACGGCCTCAGCGGAGGTAACGCAGCCGGAGCAAGCGAGGCAGTCGGTGAGAGAAATCTGGGCGGGGCCGTTTGAGGGAGCACCCGCGGTAGCGGGTTGGTTTCCATCAAGGATGACTTCGAACTCGAGGGATTGCGATTGCTCGGAAGAGGCCGGTGGCTGCGCCGGGAGGGTCTCGACCGGCTTGATACAGGCTACACCGGGGGAGATGAAGTCGTTGAGATCGTCTGCCGAAAGGATCGCGGACATGTTGGGCGGGTTGTGTGGGCGAAGATTCCTCTTCAATAACGGGAAAAGGAAGGGTCAAAGTCAACGGAAGGTGGAAGGCTCCGTCGGGCGGGAGGCTACCCCTCAATGAACACCGTTTCGAGTCGACCAGCCCGACTTTGAAAATGTTCTCTAGCGCTTCCAAAAACAAATCTTCGGTAGATAACGGAGAGAAGTCGTGGGGGGCTCGAAGCTTCAACCCCGGAAATGCACGATTTTGAGGGTGACTGCTTTGAAATGCATTTGCACATGCGGTATCGGCTCTGGTGGTGGCGGTTTGAGTGCCCCGCTGATAAGAGGGTCCAGGCCGTTGCGTTGGGTCGTACTGGACCCAGTTACTAATACCAATCACGGTTTGGTTTTACAGTACGCAGAAACACTCCGATGACGTAGATCCAGGTACCATCCGTACATTCACTCAAAAGAGTCCCGTCATGAGCTACGTCCATCACAGCTGAAAGTTTCATTCATTCGGAAAGCTCGAATGGTGCCAAAGGTATTCCACTTCGACCCTTGCTTTTCAATGATGACAATATTTGGGAGGCATATTATTTACGAAGGGAATTTCGATAGTAGCAGTGACAATTGATACGTAAATTCCTCAAGATCGCGACATAATGGATGTAAGTTCGCCGCAAGCAGTTCATCTTCCATTCTCAACTAACCCCCTAGTCCGTATCAACTTACAGTGTAGCCAGCCTAGCCTGGCTGGCCACCCAAGCCATGCCCCTCATCATCTGGCCCTCACTCGTCAGCACTCTTCTCCAAGTCGACGGCCCTGCGTATGGGGCCCAATACAGCGCGGCCAATGCCTCCCTCGAGAAGTATTTTGCCCGCTCTTTGGGCCTCGCCCAAATAGCCCTAGGCGGCCTCCTCCTCGTCCTTTCCGGGGCCCTACCACTCGACTCAATGACCAACGGTTGGTCTCTTCCCTCCCGGCCGCAGCTCCATACTTCCTACCTCACCTTTTCCATTGGACCACTCACTCACTTAACTCACTAACGACAACAGCGCTCGACGCATCCAACCCGACCCCCTTGGCCATCGCCGCCGTGCTAGTAACGGCCCTCTACCACGCGGCGGCAGCGTCCTACTCGTACTCGCGCTACCATACGACCAGCGGGCAGACGGCGCACCTGTTGGCCTGCCTCGCCAGCAGCGCGCTGGCGGTATTTGGGCTATGGGTGCTCCTATTTGCCGGCGAAAAAAACAGACGGGTCAGCCGGCGGACTGGGGCGGACAAGAGTACGAGCGGGTGGCCGTTCAAGAATGCCGAGGCGGATAAAAAGAAAAGACGTTGATTCTCGATTAGAAGACCTTTTTTTTTGTCGTAAGGGGGGCGGGTTTGAGATAGAGCCTCGTGCTGGCAATCTGAAGATTATATGGGCTGACGAGTGGATTTGTTCTGCACTGCGTCGATTTCCCGGTGCAAGACCGTTTTCATATATCCCTATTAAGGCTATCAATAAGCCCTAGTTCTCGAACGACTGAAGCCGATAAAACTTGGAACCATGTTTTGCCCTCGCGACCGTCATATAACCATGCTGTGTTGCAATAACTATCCACATCCCACGATACCGTAATCGGATAACAGCCCCTCCTAGGCATCTATCCTCTACGGGCGCCTTTCCCGTTCCCCCAACTCCTCGTCAGAAACCATAACGCCTGCGTTCGTAAAGCCAAATCACCAGTTCCATCGGTAGTCCACGGGTCCTAGACCTGCAAGAGGCGGCCGCACGTCCCACTAGGCGTCAGCTAGTACAGGCTCCTCCCGATTACCACTCGCATCGGCTGGCGTGGCCTCGCCATTGCCCGCCGGCGCAACATCGGCGGCGTTCTCCTCATCAAGGACAGCCTTCCGCCGCTTCTGCCACGCCTGCTCGCTCCGCACCACCTCTTCCAGCAGTACTTCTTTCTCCAGCCACTCCTGCTTGTAGAGCTCCTCCCACAGCTTGCACTCGGTCCGCAGCTGCTCGCCCTCTTCCTCGGCCCACTTGACCTGCAGCCGGCAGAGCTTCATCAACCGCTCCGGCGGCATGCTCAGCTCCTTTGACGAGAACCCTTGGTCCTCGGTGAGTGGGGTGAACATGTCGCCAGACGACTCGTCCCCCGGGCTGCCGTCATCGACGGCGTCGTCCTGACCGGAGGCGTGGGATTGCGGTGTCTTGATGATGATCTTGAGGTTCTTGGACTTGCCCGTCGCGGCTTGCATGCTCTTGGGGACCGGGTCGGACGGCCGGAGCGCTTCGGTTTCGTGGACGGTGCGCATGTGCTTGGCGAGCGCGTCGGACCGAGTGAATGCGCGGTCGCACTCTAGCGGCCCAGGTTAGCGTCCCATCATATCCAGCGAAACCACCAAAGGGCGTAAGGGGCCGGATATATATACTCACCTGGCAGGTAACAGTAGAAGGGCTTCTCCCTCGTGTGGCTTCTCATGTGCGCCTTGAGCGCATAGCCGCTGGCGTGCGGCATGCTCTTCCTCGAGCAGCCGACCCATTCACAAGTGTATTTCTTTTGCCGGCTCTCGATATGGTCGTTATGAATGTGCTCGACGAGCTTATCCATGTTGCCCATGTCCCCGGTCCCGCAGCCTTCCCACGCGCAGACGGTGATTTGTTCCTGAAAGTCATCTTCGTCTTGGCGGGCGTTTACGGGGGAGCTGGGGACGTCACCGTCGGTATCGGAAGATACGTCGGACATGCCTTCGAGAGGGTCGGGATCTGCCTCAGGATCAGGCGCGACAGCCGAGGGAGTGTTAGACCGGGCGGTGGTGATTTTGAGTCGCTTGGGCGGCGGTCCGTCGTCCAAGACCTCGGTGACCTCGTCGGTGAACTCATCCTCGGAGGAGGCCATTGACGATAGCGGCGAGTCGTCCATCGGCGAGTCTGGCCTGGCCATTGTGGCAGAACAAAAGAAAACGATCGGGGAAAAAAAATCGATGCGGCTGGGAGCCAATGCCAAATCAATTCCCTGCTCGTCTCCAACGCGTTTTTTGACTTTAAAACAGTCGATCAAGGCCCCGAGGAATTCGATTGGCGAAGAGTGAAGAGGGCGTTTTGCAAACTTGAAGGTGGCTGAAATTTACCCTGGCGTGTGTATTCGGGTCTTGGGGGGCGAAGAGGGAAGTGTGTTTGGTTCGAAACGCTGACTACAGGCATGCAGGTCAGCGAAAGCTGGCGGCAGCCATGATTCAACGTCGCGGATAGCGGCATCGTCGCGCCGCGGCCCTGGACAAGGGGGTGCTTCCATTCGCCTTATCGTTTCCTCAGGTAACTCCATACCTTGCTGTACCCATGTATGCTGATGCTTATGTCGGCAAGTGTCGAGCAACTGCCCGCCAGCTGTGGGTTTCAGGCTGCTTGCCAGATGGGTCGCCACCTTTTGACCCAAACTGCAGGGTCTCTTGGTCGCTGGTTACCCCTCCCCCACCATAACAAATAAATCCTTAACTGGAGGGCCGAGACTTTTCATGCGCTCCGTCTCGGAAGCCCCAGATTTCACCTTTGCCAACACGGCTTTGTGCAACCTCGAGGACCTCGGCGAAAGCGCCCTACATATTTCTTTTCTGTCATCATAATGGCTTCTTCAACCAAGATATTTTCCCTTGAAGGGAGGGGCCTGAAGCTGGACACGGCTGAGGACCTGGAGCCTCACATCGCCGATCTCCGCGCCATGACTGATGTCGAGGAGGTGCACATGCTCGGCAACACGCTGGGCGTAGGCGCATGCAAGCTTCTTGGCGAGGTGCTTGCGACCAAGAAGACTTTGCGTGTAAGTCTCGCGCTTCGGGTGAAATAACCCGCCATGTCGCGTTCGCAGACCACTGACCACATTTCTCAGGTTGCCAACCTCGCCGACATATTCACCGGCCGCCTCCTCAGCGAGATTCCCGATGCCCTCTCGTCTCTCCTCACTTCGATACTTAACCTGCCGAGCCTGAACACCATCAACCTTAACGACAACGCCTTCGGTCTCAACACCCAAGCACCTCTCGTTGCGTTTTTGGCGGCGCATGTGCCCCTTCAACACCTCTACCTCAACAACAACGGCCTCGGACCGCATGCCGGTATCTTGGTTGCCGACGCGCTCTCGGTGCTGCATGCGAGGAAGGAGGCAGCCCGCAAGGCAGGGCAGCAGGTCCCCGACCTCGAAACCGTCATTTGCGGTCGCAACCGGCTCGAGAACGGCAGCATGGCGGCCTGGGCCAAGGCCTTCAAACTGCATAACAAGGTCAAGGAGGTCAAGATGGTGCAGAACGGCATCCGCCAGGAAGGCATTTCGCATCTGCTGAGCGAGGGCTTGCGCCACGCATCGCAGATCGAGATCTTGGACCTGCAGGACAACACATTCACGCTGCTGGGTGCCAAGGCCCTGGCCGCCGTTACCCCCGGTTGGGTTGAGCTGATTGAGCTGGGCGTTGGCGATTCGCTGCTGGGTGCCAAGGGTGGTGCGCTGCTCGCCAAGTCGCTCAGGAAGGGGAAGAACACAAAGCTCAAGATCTTGCGGCTCCAGTACAACGAGATCACCGCGTCCGGTCTCAAGGCGTTCGCTGAGGCCGCAGAGGAGGCACTGCCTGTTCTTCGGAAGTTGGAACTCAACGGCAACAAATTCACTGAAGACGACGAATCCATTATCGCGCTCCAGGATCTCTTCGAGGCGCGCAAGGAGAAGCATGCCGGCGATGTTGTCATTGAAGACGATTGGGGCCTTGACAGCCTGAGCGATCTGGAGGAAGAATCCGAAGGCGAAGAGGAGGAAGAGGAAGAAGAGGAAGAAGAAGAGGAGGAGGAGGTTGGGCCCCAGGAGAAGGCCGAGAAGCTCATCAAGGAGGCCGAGGAGGTGCAGGAAGAGCCAGTCGCCCAGCGAAAGGACAAAGAGGTTGATGAGCTAGCGGAGAAGTTGGGCAAGGCGGAGATCTAAGAGACCAGGCCACAGGCAGGTGGCAGTAGTCACTTGAAGACCACCTGATGAATACAGACGATACCCCAACACCATTTGGTAAATAGGAGCTTGATGGAAGAGAGTTATAGAGTACGATCATTGTGCCGGATACATGTGTAGATTTTGAGACTTGGAAAAGTGAATGGTGTCATATCAGCGAGGCCTCAAAGCGTGTGCTTTCCAATACGTTATGTCTGACTCATCCACCAAGGTACCGATCTCATGCCGTCATGGCTTTATGTTGCGATGGGTATTTGATTCAGAAGGCTGGGTTTGATTCAGGCCTCTCCCGTTCATGGCAACCCCCTCTAAGTAGGTAATGAGTTTGCCTAAGTCGAGCGGTCCTTCCTTTCATTCCTAGCAGACTGCTCTAACCTGGCTGCGCCGGACCTGTTACCGCCAGAGCGATCCCCAGTCAGAAAAATTGACTCGGAAGTCGCTGATTGGAGTGCGACCTGTCGTGCTGTTGCAAGCATTCCATATACGGGTCAGCCAGTTGATGCTCTGCTTGGATTCCCAGGTCTCCTGATCTCGAGTGCTTAGACCAACTCTCGACAGAGACCAGACGAACCACTACATCATACTTTGCTCATCACACAAAAACTATATAGTAGCTGCTCAGCTCGGGTCCCCCCTAGCCGCCTTCAAACACTCAAACGTTCATAACAACATAAGCCATCCCAAAGTAAAGGAAGAAGAGAGTTAATAACCAATGCCTCGCTGGCACCCGCTCGAAACGACAGACTCCATAGTCGAAGTCCTTTGGGACGTTGCCCTCGCCGTCTTCGCTGTCCGCCTCGGTCTCCTCTACTGCGCGCTCACCTTTCTAATCCTCCTGTCATCAAGCATCTTCTTGTCCGCCTTCACCGGTCCTTCTTCGGTCACGCCACCCCATGATCAACCTCAAGAGCGTCAGCAAGAATACCTTACCTCGCTGTTCATGCTCGCCTCGTCGGCTGCGGCGGCGCGCTTCGTCATCCGCCGCTGCGACGTCCCCCGCGCGCCGGCGTTCCGCCTCGCAATAGGCGTTGTTGCGGCCATCGTCGCGGTGCTGGTGCGGGGAGTTGCGGAGCTGGCGGTCGACGAGGTCTGTCCTAAGGGTGAAGAAGGGTGGAAGTGGACCGCGATGGTGGGGACGTTCTTGTGGGAGTGCTTAGCAACGGTCGGCGGAGGAAAAGGAGGTGGTTGGGGCTTGATGAGGGTCGGGGTGCTGGGTGGGTTTGCGCTGATGCCGGTCGCGATGATAGGTTGGGAGAAGTGGTGCGAGAAATGGGTGGCAGTGGTGCTGGGGAAGAGAAAAACGGGTGACACGTGAGTTTTATTTCATTCTCTCTGTGTATGATGAAAGCGGCTAATGTGATGTGGCTTCTAGGCAACGCGATGTTTCAGAGAAGGTTGAGGTTGGGAAGTCGTAATGGGAAGGATGCTCCAAGCTGCTAAAGGAGTTGAGCCAATACCAACCACAACACAACATTTGCACTGCTCGTATGGATCTACTGGGCAATCCTGGATTCATGCGGACAAGAACTTTACTTTACGGGATACTCTCGGGTTGTAGGTTGAGATCTGGGATGATAAGAGGCAACTTGTCACTTAACCAACCCCCTCTTCTCTTGTCACTTTTTCACAAGCAACTATGTATGTATGTAGTTTACTTTATTTTCTTGCTCTTCTTTCTTTCTTTTTTTTTTTTTTGTTTTTTTCCCTTTCCCCTTTCCCTTTTCTTTCTATTTAAAGAGTATCTCAAGGAATTTTGCTAGTATGTGCCTTACCTCACCATAGATATCATGACTCGGTTGACAAAAATCCCAACTATTCTCCTTCGGGCTGGTGTTCCGGTGATGCTCCGAACCTCGTTCCATTTTCCAATGGGCAACTTCAGACCCTCCAATCTGCAACCTCGGCCAGGTGGTTCCTGGTCCCTTGCAGACCCTCATGCGCGTTGCATGCACGCACTTTAGCGGGTCCCACTATACTTCCCTACCCTTATGTGGCCACTACCGAGTTTCCGCTCGTCGACTCTTCGGGTCGGGCACTGGTCCTCATCAACACACCATCTCACGCATCACGCCGCACAAAACGCTGCGAGAGCGAGGGTGGCCGATGTCGATCGCGATCACGGCGCGCACTCACGAGCAACTGACCAGGAATTCTCCAAAGCAAAGAGATGTTACAAGGGGCGTCCTCACGATGGTTCCCTGCTGCCCTTAGGAGAGAAATGGACGGCATCTCGGGCATTTGAACCGACTATGCCGTTGCAAAATTGGCGGGCAAATAAATTGCGTCCAACGCTATCCGGAAGTTCGAACCCAAAATGCGCCTGAACTCGGCCCGTCTCATCCTCCTGCCTCTCCTGTCGTTCATATCACGTTTGTGATATGGCACCTTCTCCATTTTCATCCATCCACGGCGGCCACAGTCGGCTGGTGCCGGGTTTTTGACACATCTTCGTTCGAAAATGGCACGCCTTCAGGATTCAGATGGAACGCTTCGAGCTGCCGATTAAGCTCAGCCTAAAGATATGCCATATTGGGCATCCCTTCGCCCCTCAAGCATACGTGGAAGGACGTGTTGCAACCTCCAAAACGTAAGGAGGTAATTCTCGGGGCTAGAGGTAACTGCCTCCACTTCATTGCCGGCATGGGTGTCTGAAGCTGGCCATCTAGGCCCCGGTATTGAGCGTGTACGCACATTCCTTGGGAGTGGCACGTTGAATCGCAATGCTTGTTTAAAACTTGTCAGGGTGACCATGCCTTTGATGTCCTGTCTTCCCGTCGTTTCCTCACTTGTTGACACTCCTTAGCCCTGATATCAAATATGTTGTCCGCTTTATTTCTTGTCGCTCCTTTAGCGTTCTTTCCAGCCACTTTCGCTCTTCCCAGAAGTGTTGCTCTCAGTCCTGAGGAGGATGTTGACGTGCAACGCCGAGGGGTGACTGTGACGACGGTTCGGTCATCGACATTAGCAGATCCCAGAGCTCTGCCCAGCTCCAGTAGACCTGGTGGCGTGTCTGCGAATGGGATAACCACGTCCAGCAATACGACTGTCGAGTCAAGTTTTTCTGGATATCGCAGTGCTCTCTACTTTGCGAATTGGTGCGGCTTGTGTTTGATGGTGAGAAGATGGTGGCTGACGAACTCAGGGGTATCTATGGAGCCGACTATCAACCCCAGCAGCTACCAGCCGACAAGATTACTCATGTGCTCTATGCCTTTGCCGATATTGCCGCTGATGGAGAGGTGTAAGTGGGCGTCGGGGACGCAAGAGGTTTGAGAAAAAAAATCCCAGCTAACCGCCCGCAGTAAATCCTCGGACTCCTATTCAGACCTTGAAAAGCACTACCCGACAGACTCATGGAACGATCAGGGGGAGAACGCATACGGTTGCGTTAAGCAGCTATACCTTCTGAAGAAGAAACACAGGCAGATGAAGACACTCCTCTCTATTGGCGGGTGGACTTACTCGCCCAAGTTTGCCCCGGTTGCCGCCACCGAGGATGGGCGCCAGCGCTTCTGTAACTCTTCTGTTACTCTCATGAAAGGTGAGGGCTCTCTCGACCCGAGGTCAAGCCAAGCAATCCACCTTCTGGTCCCATCTTGGTCCATAGAAACAAAATAACGCTCACACAAGGCCTTCTCACCGCCATACAGACTGGGGTTTTGACGGCCTCGACCTTGACTGGGAGTATCCCTCGGATGCCTCCCAAGCCCAAGACTATGTCGACCTCCTCCGGACCTGCCGCGAGGCGCTAGACGCCTACGCCGCACAGCACGCGCCGGGGTACCGCTTCCTCCTCACCGTCGCCGCGCCCGCGGGTCCGCAGAATTACGGCACTATGGACCTTGCTGGCATGGACGCCTACCTCGACTCCTGGCACCTCATGGCCTACGACTACGCCGGGCCCTGGGACGCGACGACAGGACACCAGGCCAACCTGTACCCGGACCCTGCAAACCCGGAGGCGACTAAGTTCAGCACTGACCGTGCCGTGGCCGATTACCTCGCCCGCGGCGTCCCCGCCTCCAAGTTAGTCCTCGGCCTGCCCCTCTACGGCCGCATTTTCGCGTCCACCACGGGGCTGGGCCAACCGTACACGGGCGTCGGCGACCAAGGATCCATCGAGCCGGGCATCTGGCTATACAAGGACCTTCCGCGACCGGGCGCCGAGGAGCGCTGGGATGCCGCTGCGGGCGCGAGCTACAGCTTCGACCCGGCTGCGAGCGAGCTCGTTTCGTACGACACCCTCGCCAGCGCCGATGCGAAGACGGCGTACCTCGTCGATAGAGGCCTGGGCGGTGCTGTCTTCTGGGAGGCCAGCGGCGATCGCGAGGGCGAGGGCAGCCTCGTGGGTGCCGTAGCGAGCGCCATGGGGCGGCTTGAGGAAGCGGAGAACTGTCTGAGCTATCCGACAAGCCGGTATGAGAATATTCGAAACGGAGTACCGGGAGAGTAGAGGACCATGTAAGCTTGTCATTTTGGAGGAGGGGAGGAGAGAGAAAAGGGGGAAGGGGAGGGGGTGTTTGTTGGAATGTAAACTTGGCGGTGTCGTTTGTGTATGGCTTGCTACGTACTTGCTGATCTGGTTACTTGGCTTTTCTTTTTCGTTCTTTTTTCTTTTTTTTTTTTTTTCCTTCGTCAATGAACCTCCCAGTGTCTACATTGGGTATACACATAGAATGTTGATGTGATAGACCCGTTCAACTTGCAATCAACATCCACCAATGCTATCCTGTGCCGTCTTTTTTGCAATGGATAGGCATTCCGTGTTGTGCCCACTTGCTGCTCTTTTTTAGTATATGCATGTGCCGCGGCTACCCCTGAATGTTTCAAGCGTCTGCGTAAAACATGGAGATGGGCTTCTCAGACTGATACCAGCTGTTCCATGATCTTTAGAGATATTGGTGGTTGCCAAGCGGGGAGTTGGTGTTTATAAGGTCTGTGCGATGGACAAGGACATGCGTGATCTGAAAACGAAGATATTCAACGGGTAGAGCGACGAGGCAAGTCCTGCATGGATCGAACGATCTGAACCCGCCGCTTTTCGTCTCAGATACAAGAGCAACTGCATATGCTTTGGCCTCATTGGCGTAATTTTATTTTTAGGCATCTTAATCGTGTACGTACAACTATGTATGAGCACCAGGATATCGAATCCCTCGCTCAGGCAGAGCAGCTGCAATGGAGTGAAACTAGCACTCGCTCTGCTGTTTTACTCAAATCCGACCGATAGCAGCGCCGCTTCCATTAAGCTCGGCCACAGACCGTCGCTCTACAACGCCCTTGAACGAACAAAAAAGCCAATCCTACCGCAGGTCATAGAAAGACAATAAATCCGAACCGGTCGCACCCCCTAGCAACAATGTATACCGAGAGAAAGGAGACTTTACATCATCAAGGCCGCCGTGGCCCCGATAGCACCCATCACGACGCCAAACCAGATACCTTTCCTGGACCCCTCGGCCAGCCCCTCGGCCCCGGACGCAACGGCCGAGTCCGATACATTTCCGGCGGCAGCCGTCTGCGAGGCAGCCGCGGCCGACGACGATGACGGAATGGCGCTTTCGGGAGCGGCGGGGTTGGCGGTCGCGGCAGAGCCGTTGGGCAGCGGCTGCAGCGAGGCATTGCTGCCGCTGCCGCCGTTGCCACCCTGACTTTCGCCGGATGTGCCGCCGCCGATCGAGCCCGGGAGAGGTTGGAGGCTCGGAGAGGAGACTGAATTACCGCTGTCGCTGCTGCCATCGCCAGTGGTGCCTGTGCCCGAGCCTGTGTCCAAGCCTGAGCCGGATCTAGAGCCTGCGTTGATACCCGCACCGATGCCTGTACCCGTTGTGCTGTTGGTTAGGCCCGGGAGGGATTGCAGGGAGCCCCCATTTGCGCCGCTAGGGAGGGGAGGAAGGCTGCTTCCCGTGGCTTGTGCGACACCTCCTGCGGGTGCAGTGTTATTGGCGAAGACGAAGCCTTGAGCCGGGGGGACAAAAGACGAGGGCTGGGCTACCGCCATGTCGGCGGACGGGCTCGCGGCGATGGGGCTGAAGGAGCCGATGGCTGCTGCGACAGTAGACGACGTATCGGCAGCGCCGGTGGTGGTGCTTTCTCCCACCGCCGTCGTGTCCCCAGCGACGGGCGTGAAGGAGCCGAGGACGACGTCAGCCGCAGAGGTAGCCGCTGAGGTGGCCGCCACAGCAGAGCTAACAGCTTCAGAAACGCCTGCTGCCGCAGAGGTCTCGGCTACTGCTGCTGAAGTTGTTGTCCCGCCCGCGATCTGCGTAAAAGAACCGACAACCTGTGCGGCTTCGGACGTAGCCGTCTCGACCACCTGGAGGATTAATGTTAGCAAAGCGAGGGCTTAGACGCGGCCAGCTGGACTTACCGAGGTCTCAACGCTTGGGGCAGTCGGAAGCTGTGCTAAAGAGCTAGGGATGGCGGCTCCCGCATCGAGCCCCGGCAGCTGCCGCAGTCCCCCTTCCGGAGTCTGCGTCTCAGCCACACCTGACTGTGACGCGACCTGTGTGGGCGCTATTGTGACGGCCACAGACGAGTCCGCTTCGGCTGGGGGAGCGATGGTGTCGCCCGTAGCCAGTGCAGGAAGCGGCTGGAGCGAGGCGGGAGGCTCGTTCCCTTGCAAGCCAGGGAGCTGCCTCAGTCCCGATGCTGCTGCGGCTTCGTTGGCGGCGGCTGCGGCGGATGCGGCTGCCGCAGCACTCGATTTCTGGGCTGCCAAAACCTCGGGAGGGATTCCTGAAGGTGCTGGCGTTGGGTTGGCAACAGTTTGCACGCGGAAATCCCCACTAGCGCTGCTGTCCCTGTTCCTATCGACTTGCTCGGCGCCCCCGTTGTTGGCTCGTTGAGGAGCTGCAGCTACATCCTGAGCGGCAGCAGCCAGTAGGACCGCGACGAAAGCCTTAGTTGTGAGTACCATCCTGCGTTCAAACACTTTGTGGTTGGTCTGCACGTATTATGCCAGGCTAAATGCTGGACTGATCAAAAGGGGTAGCAGAAGAAGAACGTGATAAAAGATCGTAGAGAAACAAAATACGCTGACCTGCAGTCACGAAGTGAACAAAGACGAGAAGAGAAGACAGATGTCACGAAAGCGACGGAGGGCTGAAGCGCAAAAGGAGAAAAGGGGAGACAGAAAGGAGAAGGCCCGGTATAGAGGGGAGATATATGGCGGGAGGACGGTTCTCGCGAGATCCGCGACACGGGAGTTGGGAATCCCTATTCCAAAGTCATGCTCACGACGGCTTGAAAGATTCTACGCTTCATTCCCGAGGTACCTCAGCGAGCGCTGGCGACACATAGTCGGTTCAAGTAGCACTCGAAACGACGTGCCCCTCGATGGCGAGAAAACAGGGTTAAGCCGTGTCCAGAGCCAACAGTGATGCGGTTGCCAACCTGGCACCGGCTCGCCTTCCGCCCGCCAAGAGGCCGTTGAGACCATGCATCAGAAGACGGATCGCGCATCTGGAGCAGCATCCGTCCACGTTCCGGCTTGGGGTTGCGGCTCAAAAGGCAAAATTCGAGAGGGACAAGGGGTCCGAGCGAGGCTCTGACACGAAGCCCCGTAGCGATGAAACCTGGTTTTCGCCAGACCCGACCGACCCACGCCAGCGAGCACAAAGGCGTGCTGCCAAAAATACTAGCAGGGCGTAAAGTGAAGCAGACTCGAACGATCCAGACCTTTCTTACCCCCTGCAGTAGATGCCTTGACGAGAAAGTTTCGGCAGATAGTGATCGCAGGGGGTGTCATCCAACGTCAAGAAATCAAGCACGGCGAATGAAGCAAAGATTGAATATGTTCCACCATGCTCCCGCGTGCTTTGGGATGGCGACAATTTTGAAGCTTCTGAGGCAATGACGCTTAAGGACTCTCTTGTTGAACGCGATTATCAAGCTTATTAGCAAGCCTGTTCTGAAACAATTGAGTGAACATATGCTTACATATTAAAGACATTGGCGACGGTGTAGCAATGTGGCCTGGTCTAGAGTACACAGCGAAGATGAACATAGTGCAGCGAGACGAATTGGAAAACCTGCGTTGAAAATTCGAGTGATGTTGTAATTTAGAACAACGTTTTGGAAGGAGTTGGGAGTTGATGGGAGCAACGTATGTGGACCTAAGATTACATTAGACAGCTAGCACGCCTAGCAACGTTCACTGCAAGAACTCGCAACTGCAGTGGGCACGCCGATGTGCTGTGGGCCTTGGCGAGTTACGTGCTGAGTGGATCCACCCATCACCAGTTCTGCCACGCTCGCCCGCTTAAATTCTACGACGACTCTCGTCGCGCCGAAGCTTCCTCATCGACGTTAGACACCGATCCACACCAGGAATCAACGCACGCTCCAATCGGCACAATGGGCTGGTTCGACGGCTGGTTCGGCAGCTCCGACACCAGCGGCTCCGATCCGCTGCGGAGGCTGGATCCAAAGCTGCGTGAGTTCCTCGAAAGGGAGTCGCCCGTTAAATACAACGCTCCCCCAACCCAGACGACACCATCACCACCACCACCAGAAGAACCCCGACAAGCACAGAAGCAACCGTCAAGTACTGCCACAAACACCGTTACCACAACTACCGCAGAACAACAACAACAAGAACAACAACCCCACGTGCCCCCCGAATCGCTCTACCAGGACGGCCGTTACGCTCACCTCTGGAAGACATACCGGCCACTAGCCGCCATTGAGGCCGAGACGAAATCGGACAACGAAAAGCTGACGGACGTGCTCGAGGCCTTCAAGGAGCGGAAAGGCCTGATTGGGCGGGCGGCACTCGAGAACTGCGCCGAGGAGCAGGTCGAGTGGTCGCAGTGCATGCGGGGAGGTTCCCTGCGTGCCCGCATGACAATGTGTCGTGATGAGGTTCACCGCTTCGAGCGCTGCTACAACGCCCAGAGCCGCCTGCTCAAAGCGCTCGGCTACCTGAGCGTGCGGGGACGGAATCCGGACGTCGATGAGGACATCCAGATGCGCGCCGACGAGCTCTATCACCGCATGCTTGCCCAGGAGCAAGAGGCTGAGAAAGCACGCGCCGAGGGCCGCGAGGTACCCGCTTTCAAGCCGCTCTTTGACGACAGCGGTGCTTCCGCTGCTGGTGCTGGGGTCGGTGCCGCCGGTGGTGCTACAGCCGAAGGGGCGGCCTCCGCTACAAATGTGCCCGAGCCTAGCGCCGCTATCGTAGCATCTTGGAAAGACAAGCTGGAGAAGCTGCCGCCTGAGGAACGCGAGGCTGAGGAAAAGGCTCTCCGCGCCGAGCACAGGGCCAAGGCCGAAATGGCCATGCAAATTCAGCAGTTGTGGGCCGAGCAGGCCAAGGAGAGGGAGGCCCGCAAGGCCGAGGGCAAGGAAACCATCATGGACAAGTTCGCGTCGCTGGCCGCGTCGTGGCGCGGGCCAAAGTCAGCATGAAATCTGATACCGCTCAGATTGGGAAGCATGTATGTACGAATACTTGCTGTATGATCACCCGTGAAATGTCAGATACGGTTCATCTGATGAATTTGTAAATAGTCATGTAGTCGCTGCAAGGACTACCTGCCCTCCAACACTGCCGCGGCCCGCTCCAAGAAAGCGTTGAATTCCTTGATCTGCCCCAGGGTCCCTCCGCCGTCGCTCCTTGTACATGCTTGGTCTGCCACCCTGCTGATGAGCAGCTCTAGGTTGGCCAGATCCGCCTTCTTCTGCTCCGCCGGGGATAGCTCGGGCGCTGCCAGCCCTCTTTCGACTGCCATGTCGATATCGTGCATCGCTGACGAGAGCGAAATGTGACGCTTTGGTGAGACATGCCGCGTCAGTTTCCTTCTCTTCACAAACGGGGAATAACAGAATTCACAGCGAGAAACCTACCAGTGCTTCTTTGCTGTCCGCCTCGTGCCGAATACGTATCGCATCCATCCGCAACGCCACCTGCTCTCTCTCAGCGCGGATGCGCAGTATCTCGTCCCGTAAGCCGAGCCTCTCCTTTTGAGCCGCGCGCACCCTCTTCCGGAGGGAATGCAGGGTGTCCAGGGCGATAGTCTAGTCACCGTTAGCGATCGCATTCTGCCCAACTTTATCAAACTGCGACCCGGTTCTTACATGCTCCAAAAACCTGGTCCGTAGCTCCTCCTGGAACGCCTCGAGCGCTCGATACATGGTCTTCTGCTCCCTCCTGGTCGCGGCATCCTCGGCCGCCCTCCCCCGCTCTTCCAGCTTGTCCATATACGCTTCGATGAGCTCCTCGCATAGCTTGGAAAGGACATCGACAGCATTCACACCGCCTCGGTTTGCATAGGGTATCTCGCCGCTGAGAGCGTCCGCGCTCGGCTCGTCCTCGGCCTCGGCACCATCAGCGGCCTTGGCTGGTTTGCTGAAGCGCTGGACTGTGACGGGAACGGAGCCGGAGGGTCTTTCTTCGTCTTCGTCGTCGGCGTCTCTGCTTCTCCTTGACTGCTTCTTCGCCTTAGGCTTGGGTTTTGATCTCGGTTGGGCTAGCGTCGACGCTTCTGGCTGCGGTGAAGGTGACGGTGGACGTGGCTGTTGCGGCTTGGCCGGCCTGGCCACCCGCGCTTTCTTGGCGGGTTGTTGCTGCTGGGCGGGACTGGCAGCCTCTCTTCTTCGACGCCGTTTTGGTAGTGATTGCTCCGTTGTGCCGGAGCCCAGCTCGGGTGAGGGAGCAGGCAAGCTCCGACGAGGACGTTTCCTTCCCAATCGTTGGGCAACCTCTTCCTCGCCAACCTCCTGCGCCTCCTCTTCTTCCTGCTCCTCCACCCCTTCGACTTCCTCTTCTTCGCCTTCTTCAGGTTGAACTACCGAAATCTCCACGATTTCCTCCACCTCCTCTTCTTCAACAACCTCATCCCTCTCCTCAACCCCCGCCATACCAGACTGCAGCCCGCCTCCACCCAGCGTCCCCCTCGATTGCACCGGTTCCCCCAGTGGGACCCCCAATCCCGATACGACTGACCGCCCATCAGCGCCACCTCTAGTACGAGCGCGGGACTGAGCACCACGGCCGGTAGTCTTCCTCCCTTCCTGCTCGCTCCTCTTCCTACTCTGTCTCCTCGCCGCCAACCGCCTCTCAATAGGCGACGAGTTGCCGTGCTGTTGTTTGCCTCCGCCTTCCCCTTCCTCCCCGCTCCCTTGGTCCCCTCCCACTACCTTCTGCAGCAAGGTGCTCGACCCGACGACGGGGGTGCTGGCGCCTAGCCGGAGCGGGCGCCGCCTTCCGCTGCCCGGGGCGTCGGCGGGACTCTCGGTGACCTCCATCTCTTCGGCGGGAAGTTGTTGTTGTTGTTGTTGTTGTTGTTGTTGTTGTTGTTGTTGTCGTTGTTGTCGTTGTTGGGTCTGGGTTCGGGTTCTGGCGGCCGTGGGCGTTGTTGCTGTCCCGCGCGGTGGGGGCGAAGACGAGGGGTCAAAGGAGAGGCGCTTTGTGGCGGAGATAACGCTCGATAGTGGGCCTCGTTGTTGTTGTTGTTGTTGTTGTTGTTGTTGTTGTTGCCGTCGTGTGCTAGCGATGTTGGAGGGGAGGAGAGGGGCATCAGCCATGGGATGGTCTTCTATGTCGGCTTCGGTGCTTTGGCCTTGCTGTGATTGTTGCCGTAGTGGTGGTTGCGTCGAGCGCGGGAGTGCGGGTGACTGGGATCGGGTCGGGGACGGCGGTTCGAGGGCAGTGGCGGTTTCGCCTGCTTCTGTGTTGGCATCGGGTATGCTGTAGACATCGTGGCTACTGGCTAGAGCTTGTGTTGCTGGGGCTGGGCTCTCCTGGGCCGCGGGAGCAGCTGGAGGTGGTGATGGTTCGACGGCCGGGAGGTCTTCTGTCACAGGAATAATGAATCCGAAATCGATGTCTCCGACATTGTGTCTCCTGATTCTAGGGTTAACTGGCAATCGTCACCTTAACTAGTGTCGGAGTCGGGTCGGCTTACCCTGCCCCGCGCATGCGATCGCGCATGCGCTCCTGTCCTAGACAGTATTAGTTTGACATTTTTGAATATTATCGTGGGAATTAACCCTACTTGTCGCCATTGTTTGAATTATGATGTTACCGGAATGTGTTACATCTCCACCGTCCCTGGTCGACGAGCACCTCTCTTCAGCCTACAACTGTAATGCCGTGACGTTGACGCGTCTCGGGAAGATAAAAGACGCGACGTTCTAGGTATAGTTAGCGCCCCACACGTTGCCAATTGCTTGAACGCTCGGGTCGCAATGGTGCTACTACATATGTACTAACGCCCCGCCTTTGATGGGCAGGACCCACAGGGTACCACTCCTAGATAATACACCTTCCTTCCTCTTGGTCCGGCGATTGTTGAGATTGTTTGTTTCTTCGCATTATTATCAGTCACCTTTGATTTACATGGTTTAACACATTTTGCCGGAGCGCTGGCTGACTATATATATTGTTGTTCTCACATGTCTGCTTGCGTACTCTTCAGCACCCATTGCCCCCCGTTCTCGTCAAACCGCTGGCTTGAGGGATGATTATCAGTCGTATGGCTAAAAAGCACCAAATCCGAACAGAAGCTTACTTATTTTGGTTTGTTTCCTTTAAGGCTTCAGGCGCGTACTCCATGACAAGCAGCTCTCGATATCGGTATGGGATCTTTACGATTACGCCTTCAAAGGATGTGTTTCGCAACGGGAAGAGGTACATATCCTGCTCCGGCGCTCTCTCGTCAGCTTGGGCCCAATTGAGCCTGAACACATTGCCATACCATTATGTCGCTGCCATTCTTGCAACTCAGCATCCCTTCACCTCCCGGATGGCTCAAGTTGTACCGGACCGCGTACACCTCGAGGGAGAGGCTTGACTCTGTGTCAATCCACCTTGCATCAGCCGGGTGCCTCGGGTCTGCTTGTACACGGTCCTTGGAATATGGGCTGAGTTGCAGCATGTATTTGCGTCGTTCTGGCATGTCTGGACCCTTGAACCGAAACGTCGACATGTTGTAGTACGCTGCGAGGAAGAATATATCGGACTCTGGCACTTGCATGCGGATATCCAGATCCCACGGCACCAACTTTACATACCCAAATTGCACGCTATTAGCTTTTGAGTCGTGGGTATGCAGGTCAACCACCTACCTGTCTCCCCCACCACCATCCAAGAAGCGTGCTGTGCATGAGCCATGTCTCGACTTTCAGTTCGTCCAGTGTGCTCAGATATGCTCGCACGAGGTTCTTCAGTGCCGAGGTACGCTCTTCGTACGTGAGCTCTTCCTCGGCAGATCTATCCGTCGAGTGAGCTATGATCAACAGAGCTTTGCCTCGCTGCTGACCTTGAATCGTCTATATTTCATTATGAGACCCTGCAACGTCGAAGATTTCAAAGCTTTACCACTCACAAGAGGTTTCTCAGAGACGAACTGTCATTGTTATTATTTACTCTCTGATGACGGCGTTCAGTTGCCGGTGCATCCTCCACGGCATATGTTTGGAGCGGAACGGCACCGCAGCTCAGGAGAAGGCCCGAGATTGCCAACAGGCTACCGAAAAGCATCGTATTGAACACCAAGGATGAATTGTTGGGACATGCTTGCAACCCAAGGACTGGCAAAAACTATCGATATTCGCGATGCTGTTGCTATGCTACTGTTGTTGTTTGTTGTTGTTGGAAAAGAGTGGAAGATGGGCGAACGCAGGCGCAGGGGGGTGGATGGCGGCAACGAAGGGTGTGGGGACCAATGGGCGGTTACAAGTTGACTTGGGGATTCATACAAAATGTGGACATGCATAATGAGGGCATCCTGGAAAAGGGCATCTGCTTTACGAGGGTATCTCTCCAGGTAATTGACACACTAACGGGGAGCTTGTAGAGATCTAAACATAACTACGTCATGGAATGTTTACACCCCGAATTGCCAAAAAAGAGGCAAAGCATCGAACGAGATTGATGGCATGTTAGGCACGAAACAGAATTTCACAGTATTGCAGCCCCCCCGGGGCCAAACACAACAAAGCGAGACGGCAAGAGCCGAATGATCATGGTCGTACCGCGACAATTTGTCTGTGCATCCGGACCGGACCCGGGACCGATCTTCTGCCAGCACCGGGCTTGGGCTTGGCCCGGCCTGTGGAGCCAATCCGGAAAAACGTGGACCTGAACTCTCCCATGGCTGACCGTGTCATCCACTTTTCTACGTGCAATAAGGGTGAACCATCCATGTTTGGATTTCGTGTGGTAGTAATTGAGACATATGCACTGTACGGATTCCTACTGCGTCAACCGAAGAAGCACCAAGAATAGGTTGAAACGGCTGGCGGCACGGCAAGACACTTTTAGAACACATAACCACTTCCATCCCTAACCCTGAGTGGCTTCAATACTCAGCCGCCTCCTGTTGGCGGCGTGAGAGCGTTAGCATACGGACCCTTGATCGCCGCCTGCCCGTCATGTCTCATATCGATCCCTGTTACGTAACGAGCGCCTTCAAACCAACCAGCTAAAGCTACCCGACCTGGCCCAGGCACTGGACGCGCAACACGAGCGACTGCCAACAACTCCAGTTTTCCGTCGTCTACAATCCCAAGATCGAAATCTCGAAAGCATCGTCGAACCGAGTTGTCCCACGCCGACCATTGGGATTGATTTCAGCAAATTCCCAGCCTCAGCCTGTCCCGAGCGGGCGATCCACCGAGTGATGCAATCATAAACTGCCCCGTCCGTGTCTCTGAACCTCTATACCCAACCTACTGTCGCCGGATAGCTTGCGGCGAAAGTGCCAGTTCCCATACAAGATGGCGTGGACTGTGCGTTTTTCATGTTTATTATCGCCCCCCGCGCGCGACCTGGTATCGACTGACATTGGCATTTAGATCTTTAGGATAGCGGCCGACTTGTCGCACATCACAGCGAAATGCATCCTCATATTCTCCATCCACCGAAACAGGAGCTCTGAGGGTCTGTTTTTCTCTCCCTTTTCGGAATCCTTTGCCTAGGGCCTTATAGAACTTAGTCGCTAACGGTGGCCTTTGCTCTTCCCGCAGGCGTCTCCCTCCTCACTCAGCTCTTCTACGCCCTCGTCTTCGTGACCCGCTACACAGACCTCTTCTCGGAATCGTATGCCTGGAACTACTTCTTCAAGGTGTTCTACTTGCTCTCGTCTTTTTACACGATCAGCATCATGCGCTTCGTCTATCCGCGGACCCGCGAGCGCGAGGTGGCCTGGAAGCTCAGCGCCCTGATTTTGGCCGGGTGCCTGTTTCTGTCACCCTTTGTCATGCTCATCTTTGACGATAGCTCCTCCTGGAGTTTCCAAGAGGTGCGCTTCCCGCCCTTTGTGCCCTCCTCTCTGTCTCTCACTAACCCACACCAAACAGTACCTCTGGGTCTTCTCCCAAGTCCTCGAGTCTGTCTGCGTCCTCCCGCAGCTCCTTCTCCTCCGCCAAACCACAATTCCCACCGTTATCACCTCCTTCTACATCGTTTTCCTGGGCTCCTACCGGGGGCTCTACCTGATCAACTGGATTCTCAAGGAGTTCGACACAAACATGCGCAAGCCGAACCCAATCTCAGTCATCTTCGGCGTCATCCAGACGGCCCTCTACCTCGACTTTGCCTGGGTCTACTGGTCCCGCCAGCGTGTGAAGCTCCGCAACGGTGGCGTCGTCGACGCCGACGACCTCTCCCGCGGCTGGTTGCTGCGCCGCATCTTTGGCAACAAGCGCTTCGCCACGCGCGGCGACGCCGGCGTGGACGACGAGGAGAGCGCCGCCTTTAACCACCATACCGACAACGGCGGCGGGAGCGTGCGGCCGAAGTGGGGATCCCGCGGCATCTCCATCAGCGCCGACGAGGGCGTGCTGGAGCACGAGCGTGAACGTGGCAGGGCGTTGGCCAACGGCCTGGATGATGACGACGATGAAGAGCACGGCGTAACCGCCGGCCCCATGGATCCGGACGCCAAGATGCGCGATCCGGACGAGCTCGCGCGTGCGCTGGACGAGGACGATGATTTGGTCGATGCAGGTGGTGCTGCTTCAGCTTCCTCGGCGTCGCAGCAACAGAAGGGCAAGGTGTTGCATACCGACGCCAGTGGCAAGCCGAGTGGCGTCCGGAATGATGAGTGGGATGACGACTGAACATTGAAAGACTGATATGCTTGAGCAGAATTATAGTTGGCCAGGTCGTGCGGTTGGGAGGCTACGCGTTCTGAAGGCCTATGCTCTTCGGTGTACATGTACCGCTTTATGAATTCGTCTTGGTCGCATACAGGCTAGGTGTCGGGTGTTGAGTTGTTCGAGTAAACTAAGTACAGCCATCTATTTATTGTACCATGCTACTCACCTTTCCATTTTGTCTGTTGATGTGACTACGCAACGACATTTTCGAGAATTGGAACAAGGGCCACGTAGCATTCCTTAACCAAGCATCCGAGAATTGAACTGCGGAAAAGCACACTGCTTCAGATTGTGATCGTAGCTGACCCTGAAAGGCTCAGTGTCCTATTTCATTTCATAGTGCCATCGCCTATCATACTAGTACAACCAAGATATACACGGCTTCGGTCTCGGTTCCTTTCAGCCCATACTATCCGTTCCAAGGCAGTACCAAACTTTATCGTCTCTTCCCTACGAAACTGACGTGCCCTCGTGCTCCTCCAATAATCACTCCTAACCGCCACCCACATCTCACCGATTTCCTCACTCAATCATCGTCACTCAGCCGCGACACGTTCGGCCCAGCCTTCTCCAGGCTCTTCGTCAGCATCTGCAACGCCCCCCTGCGATTGGCCGCCCGTGCCCTCAACTCCCTCTTCTCTTCGATGCTGTACATGCTCAACTTCTTCCGTGGCGAGGATAACGACGACAATGACGACGACAGGGGGGTACCACTACGCCCGCCATACGACAATCCTGGGCTCGCTATCGACTCCCGCAGCCGGCTACCGGCGCCGCCGTCCTTCCCGGGCGACGACAGGAGCAGCGACCTACGCTGCTGCTGAGGCGTGGCGAAAGGCGAGCCCTCGCGGCTCCGAGGGCCCGGCGTCCCGCCATTGTTGTTGCCCGGCCCAACAGACCCCAGACGGAGCCGGCGCATCTGACTCTCGAGCACGTCGATGTCACCGCTGCGCTTCTCAGCCATGCTCGTCATGCGATTGATGGTGCGGATGATGGCTTCGACCGTGGGCACGGGGGCCTTGCCCGAGGCGCCGCCTGCTGAGGCGATGCGCGTGCGGAGCATCGTCAGTGCCTCTTCCGTCTCCGCGAGGAGCCGGGAAAAGGTGGCGTAAGAGCGGCGTAGTTCGTTCTGCTGTGTGGCTTGTTCGGCGCTAAGGGGCAGGGACTTGGCGACGGCGAGCTGGTCCGGGTCGATGTGCGTCGCAATGACCTTCCGCATGTCTTCCTCCTTTGCGCGCAGCTTGGCGAGGTCTCTGGCGAAACCTTTGATGGCATCTTCGGCGCCTTGGACGTCTTGGATCCGACCCTTCGCGCAACGTGCCAATTCGTTGTTGAGCACAGCGTCGAGCTCGCCGGCTTCGCCGAGTACCCAGTCGTTGGCATTCTCCAGGTCTTCTTTGGTCCGCCCGCCTTCCTTAAATTGTGTGCTATGGCCCAATATGAATGACTGCAGTGACCGCGAATTCAGGCCTAGGATATCAACCATCCGGTTGATATCGCGCCAAAGCGTTTCGCAAGCACCGGGCACTTCTTCGCGCCCTGGGTTCAGCGGTTCCAATTTCGACTGAACAACAAAGAATTCGTGCATCTGTGTTGTCGGCTCGAGCTTGGATTGCAGGATCTGCTGGATACCTTCATCTTCTGGGTCAACGAGTACTTGTTCCTCAGCCCGCATCTTCTCTGCAAGTTTGCGCTGCGCTTGCACGTTCGGGTCTACTGGAGGTCGTTGACCGGTACTGTACCCATGGGTCAACTGCGTGGGTAGTGTTTTCTTACCCAGCAGCTGTGACGCTACCCCCGGGGCGCTAAAAGACCGGCCGGGTTCACCGGGTCTGAGAAGACTGCTCCGCTGAGGCCCTCGCACTGGGCTAGGCGAACGAGGGCTCTGCGGAAGAGGGGCGGGCTTAGGAAATAAGGGGGGCGCGTTCTTGCTGATTTCGCCGAATAGTGGCCGCGGCTGTTCTGCTTCAGTGCGGGAGATCGTGGAGAAGGTACTTCCTGCCATCCCCCCAAATGAGCTCTGAGGTGTCACTCCGGGCGTTTGCCGCCCGAAGCCAGTCGTCGGGCTGAGGTCCTTGGCAACATCCACGCCGCTGCCTTCGCTAGCAGCTTCTGATTCATAATCGCCCTCTTCGCCCTCCTCCTCTTCCTCCCCCTCCTCCTCGGCATCCTCGCCTTCCTGTTCCTCTTGCTGAGATAGTTCCTCCTCAGATGGACCCTCGCTAGTGTTGTCAGGAACAGTGGGCAAAGTGGGTGTTTCCTTCGCGGGGGCTTTGGCCAGGAAATCTGGCGGCAAAGGAGCCTCGTCAGCAGCGGACGGTTTCGTTTCTTTTTCCTCGACCTTCGATTTGGTGAAAACGGAATCCGGCGGCAACGGCGCAGCTTCCGGTATCGGCTCCTTTTTCGAAGGCTTGCCCAAAAAGTCGGGCGGCAAGGGGGCGTCCTCTGTCTTCGCCGACGGCTTGGAGACTATTGTTGGTGAGTATTCCGATCCCGAAGACGAAGAACTCAGATCAAAGGCCGCCTTACTAGTAGCATCGGGCGGGAGAGGTGCCTCCGGTATCTTTGACAAATCTGCCTTGTCCTCCCCTTCCTGCTTGACCTTTGGCGTGCCAAAGATCGAAGTGGCCGGCTTAGGAGCCCCGAAAATGTTGCTCATCCCCCCAGATGAGGGCTTGGAACCAAAGAGGTTGGACCCGCTTTTTGGTGCTGTGCTCATAAAGTCAATCCTCTGCGGAGCCGGTGTAGTCGTGGGAGTGGTGGACTCTTGGCTGAAGATTGACTTGGGCTTCTCTTCGATTGGAGGTGGTGTGGTGCTCTCCATATCCATTTCTCTTGTTTCAGCGGCAGCAGGCTTCTTGGCCGCATCGTCAAGCGAAAGGCCGAATCCGCTCCCGAACAAGGACTTGCCGCCCTCTTTGGTTTGTTCATTGTCATTAGCTGCCGCCTTATCCGCCTTGAACGTGGTTCCCAGAACAAAGGACGAAGTTCCAAATGCGGGCTTATCAGTTTTGGCGGCCGGAGGTGGGAAGGCCGTATCAGTATCCATAGAAACTTCAGGCGCGCTAGAAGTCAAGGCACCGCCGGGCTTAGACCCAAAGATACTTGATCCACCGGAACCAGTGCCCAGCCCCGCAAAGCCGCCCTTGTTTGCAAAGGTTGCAAACCCACCACTTGCCGGCGCGGCGCTGCCGAATACTTTACCAGAGCTTGCCCCAGCGCCGGAGAACCCACTTTGACCAAAGGCCGGTGCGGCACCACTCGTCGATCCCGTTGCCCATGGAGATGCCTTTTGGCCCAAAGCAAATCCCGAGGGCTGGCCAAAGGCGGGAGCTGCTGGCTTGCTTCCGAAAGAGGAGCTGCCGAAAGCCGGCGCACCAGGAGTGGTCGTGGCTGGTTTGCTACCAAAGGAACTGGAACCAAACGCTGGGGTTGTAGACGAACCTGCAGCGGTTGACCAAGGAGATGCCTTGGCCCCGAGTGTCGAGGGACCCCCAAAAGCGGGCGTGACGGTTGACGATGAGCCGAATGCCGGGGCTTTCGTGGCAGATGACGCGAATGCTGAGGGAGCGGTGGCGGTTGGCGTTGTCGCCGTGAAAGCTGGTGGAGCAGCATCAGAGGCGATCCCCGGGTACGTTGTCCCGGCGCGGATGGACTCGTTGTAGACAATCCACCATGACGACAAAACGCCCTCATTATTGAGCAACCACAAGCCAGGCAGAGGACCAGGTGAAAGCTCAATCTCGTCAGTCGGGATCGGCTTGTAGACCTTGTCCTTGCTGGACAAGTCGAGCGCAGCTCCAATTGGGTAAGTCTCAGTCAAGTCCTCACTCATGGGTAGCTGAGCTCGCTTAGAATCGTCCGCAAGTTCCGTCGTCGTGAAGACATTTGTGATGGATTCAGCTGGTTTATCCGTGGCCAGGGGGGTTTTAGACCGTGATAATAGACCGACACTCTCGGTGGCGGTCGACGAAACCAGGAGTAAATCCTGGAGATTCGGAGGGAAGTCCCTGAGTCTCAAAATGGTGTGATGAGGAACTTTGTCGGACACAAACGGTTCGACGGGATCGGCAAGTTTTTGGAAGGTGAAGCTAGGGGTAGCACCCGGTGGCTGTTGCCGGGTTATTAGGTGGAAAACGGCTGGGTCTTGGCCGTTCGTTGGGTTATGGACGACCAGAAAAACATGGTTCTCAAGCCACGCAATCGAAGCAACTACTGAAATGAGCATCGACGAGAGGAACAGCGTAGAAAGAAGACGTACCATGATAGTCTCCGAGATTTGGAGGCTTGGGGATGTGAGCTTTCTCTACGCCATCTGGGGTCATCTGATAGATGGATCCATCTGTCATGCCAGCAACCAACTGCTTGCCCTTGGTGCTCCACGCTGCGCTGCTCACTTGGGAGCGCAGTGTTGGCCCATTTGAGCCAGACACGAGCTGGCGGTCCGCTAGATTCGCAATAAAGAGATTGCCGTTGTTCGTGACGATCGCGCATAAGTGAGCCGACTCGGGCATTGGATTGGGAATCAAAGCTCGTAGCGTCTCGCCGTTTGTCCTAATTTCGAATGCTGGTTGCGTAGCACCCTGCGTGAGAGCCTGAACATCGTATACTGCAAGACCGCCACCAGACTCGGCGGAGAGAACCAGGTATTGCTCGTCGGCGGTAAAACTAAGCTGAGAGATGCGGATCGGAAACGGTACTTTTGCCTGAGGAGTGAATGGCCGCACTTCACTGTCGCCATTCTTCTCACCCTCGAAGGCTTTCCGAACCGATTCTGTCGTGGCAATGTGAACAGCATCGGGGCCAGCAGCAGCGACCAGTCCTTTGCGAGATGCGATGCTGAGAAGGGATGCCGTAGGCGCGGGCGCGGGTGACCATTTCGAGGTCAGTTGGACTTTGGCGTCGCCGGCAATAGATAGGAATCCGAGACCCTGAAGTGAAACCATTAGCAAGAAGATGGGCAAATATGCGGCAGAGGTCTGCATTACCTCTGTTTGAATGACTTCGAGGTCATTGCCCTGCGTCACTCCTCCCGCCCCGCCAGCAGAAGCACCCATCATAGGGTTGCTGGCTCCTCCAAAGCCAAATGCCATGGTTATCGTAGTTATTGCCTCTTCCGGGGAGAGGTCGCAACCTTCAAAGGCTGGCTTTGATCATTGGCGGGCGGTATCGCGAACTGTCATGCAGGGGTTCGTTCGATACGAGCAAGTGGGTTGCCAGTAGAAAGGCAGCGAACGTGAAGATCAGGCACGGGAGCAACTTCAAATCTGTTGAAAAACCCGAAGTTTTGCTGAATGTCGGCTGTAAGGAGGGAGGTCCTGCTCGAGGTGCGCGAGTCGTCCGTCTTCAAAGTGTTTTGTACGTCGTTGTGTTGTCGTTGGGCGAATTCTCAATGCCCGTCAACAGCTTCAGGACGCGACCCACGATTTTTTGCCTGCCCCGTTGCTCGCCCAGCTCTGAGGAAACATCCTTGCATCTCGAATTGCTGCCCGTTTTGGCTAGCTCTCATCACGTGTGGGGGAGCTTGGGCCAGCTTCAACCTGCCCGTATCAGTGGCCTAGTGGAGTCAGGCAGCACCCCCTTGGCGCGTCAATGGGGGAGGTAACATACGACCGCCTTGTGCCTCGCCTACTACGGCGGGAAGGCAGCGTTAGCCTCGTCATCAGCTCCCGCCAACAACTGTCAACCACCATTTACCACACCAACCCCACCAACGAGCTGCCCCTACAGACGAACACCCTACCTTCACCACCACCACGACTCGGAATTCAATACAACACCTGCCTTTGATCGAGGCAGTACAATTGCCAAGATGCCCGGCTTCGATTTCTCAAACTACAACCGCAATGCGGCGCTCCACGCTCGGGGTGTACCGCTGCCCAAAGCAACCAGCACAGGAACAACTATTGTCGGTTGCATATACGACGGTGGCGTGGTGGTAAGTTGATAGCTTTGACGTGGTGGTGCGAAACCACTCCTCGCTAAACCAAAAGTGCCGTCCAGATCGCAGCCGACACGCGAGCAACATCAGGCCCGATCGTCGCCGATAAGAACTGCGAGAAGCTGCACTACATCGCGCCTAACATCTGGTGCGCCGGCGCCGGCACAGCCGCTGACACTGAGTTCACAACCAACTTGATCAGCTCAAACCTGGAACTGCACGCCCTCTCGACGGGCCGCAAGCCCCGCGTCGTGACCTGTATGACCATGCTCAAGCAGCACCTGTTCCGCTACCAAGGGTACATTGGCGCCTACCTGGTCGTTGCGGGCGTCGACCCAACCGGCACGCATCTCTTCACCGTGCACGCGCACGGTTCGACCGACAAGCTACCCTACGTAACGATGGGCTCAGGCTCGCTCGCGGCCATGTCCGTGTTCGAGACGCAGTGGAAGCCAAGCCTGACACAAGACGAGGCCGTTAAGCTGTGCGCCGACGCGATTGAGGCGGGTATTTGGAACGATTTGGGGTCTGGCAGCAACGTGGACGTTGCCATCATCACGGCTGAAAAGACGACGCTGCGGCGCAACTACATTAAGCCTAACGAGCGCACCCAGAAGCTCAAGAGCTACGTTTTCCCTAAGGGCACCACCGCCGTGCTCAACGAGAAAATCATCCACAAGGAGGACCTCAGCAAGTTCGTGAGCGTGCACGAGCTAACCGAAGAGAGTGGCGACGTGATGGAGGTGGACGCCTAGGACGTGTCACGGTTTTCGAACCACTTTGGGCGATGATGACTTGATGGGCGCGAGATCAAGAACGAAGTGGATAGACGGCGGTTTTATGTACAAAATAGCGGGATCATGATGCAGCGGGTTTAAAAGGCAACCCGGAATGACTTGCCATTTATCTACCGTTGATGATAACACCGGACGCGTATGTCGTTGCTCCATGACTGTCTTTTGAATATGTACGCCGGCGTCCAAAGGTCCATATGCAAAGGTTGGATAACCCTGTGCCTTTACTATTGCTCTAGGAGAATCGTATCTTCCGAGATCTGAATCATCACTTGCAAAGACGCATGTATGTCAATCTTGGGCGGTTCGAGATTCTTCCCCAAATTCAGTAGCGAGCTGTCCGTAGCTTTTTCACGTAGTTCTGGGCACAGTCAGGAATGTTCAGACCTGTAATTATCTACAAGGGGGTTTTATGTTCGCCTCAAGCGAACTCGTGACCCCTGGACGCTAGCTGTGTACCGCAGAGGGATAATCTCCTACCTGGCACCAGGTTTCCATTTTGCCCAAGATTAAGTCTGCGGATGCAGGTAACAGAAAAAAAAACCCAAATCCAAACCCGGGCTGAATATGTGCTAAAGAAAGGAATAAAAGAGTATTGACATCGAAGTAAAACAGCGCAAAGTATTCCGCCTGCTCCCCCTTGCCCAAGAATCACGCAGAGAAATGGCTGGGGTACGGCCAGAGTTAGTGTAATATGAATGGCAGGTCTTCGACAATCCTGTGTCGGTCCTCGCTCCCCGGACACCACAACTGCCCATCTCGTCAAACCAACTTCCAAAAAACTCCATGAAAGCAAAGTGGGTATGTAAAATCGTGCCGATGCATGTGTCATAATCGTCAGGACGTTTGTGTTATTGGCCCAACCACAGCGTCAGGGTTCTGTTCGCTGTTCATCAATCCTTCTTCCGGCTGAAGATGCTCTTCCTTGACTTCGACTTTGACCGAGACTGCTTGTCTGTGTCGTCGTTGTACTTGGCCTTATGAATCCTGTGCGACTGTTAGCATTTCGGAATACGAGGGAGAGACTCAGTAATGCCTTACCAGCTATTGCCAACCATGTTCATCCCTTTGGCTTCGGCTTCACGGTAGAATTTGGCGCTCTTCTTCAGGTCTTTCTTGCAGCCGATGCCTTGGGCGTAGCAAAAACCGGCTTCTGCGAGCGCATCAACGTCGCCCCAGGCTGAACAGCACGTCAGTATAGAACCGTAACCGGCTTGGGAGCGAATAACCTACATGCAGCGATTTCGAAGCAACGCAAAGCAAGAGCCTTATCCTGCTCAATTCCCCAGCCGTTCATGTGGCTCACGCCCAACTCGTAGATACTGAGCGCAAACTGCGCCTTACGCGTCTTTCGCTCTGTCACGTCCACCGCCTTGCCCTCCCTAGCCTGATCTTCTTCGTCGGCCATCTCCAGGCTGGCGGAGTCAGCGGCTTTCCGAAGCCATTGAACACCCTCCCTGGGATTCGGGCGCATCCCCCAGCCATGTCGGCAGGCGAGGGCGTACAACAGCATGCCGGTTGGGTGGCCTTGCTTAGCCGCGTGCCGCAGGTGCCAAGTGGATTCCTGCAGAGCACCGCTCTCGTGAAGTGCAATGGCCTTGCTCACATGTTCTTCTGCCGACAGGTCCGACATGGTGGGGGCGACAGAATGCACCGACTTGCCGGCCTTAATAGTGCTGGCGGAGTCGCTAGTGGAAGCAGACGTCAACGATCTCCCGGCAGCGGTGTCGTTCATACGCGAAACCAAGCTCCGCCCACGCTGCTCCTCATCCGAGCCGCGGGCACTTTCTGTCGATGGTCTACTCGGGTTCGGGGACGGTTGCTGAGCAGGACGCATCACGTCTATACTAAGCATACCTCGTTCCTGCGATGGCCGCGAGGCATCGAATTGATGATTCTCTGAGGAGCTAGATGGCCGGGTGGGAGGCGACGGTGGAGGGTGGCCAATTCCCCGATAAGTCGGATTGCTCGTTGGTGATACAGCTTGGTCCATCGAGGGGCGTGCCGGTGGGTCGTTGAGCAGAATCATCGATGATCTCTGCAACGGCTTGCCACGTGGCAAGGAGAACTTGGAATAGATATAAGACGGCGCAGCCCCGGTGCCGTCGTCGACTGCCGCATCACGAGACGTCTCGCTGGTGAAACTGCCGGGAGTACAAGCAGTGTCATCTGCCGGGAAGAACGAGCCCTGGCTGTCGGATGACGCTTGACGTGCTGGCGCATCGAAACTCGGGGTCCCTGCTCTGCTCAGCGGTCTAGAGAAGTTGAACTGTGGTCGAGGAAGGCCAGAAGCGTCCGATGCGACCGAGGGTGAGCGTTGATATGGGGGTTGGGCCGGAGACAGGACGCTGCTGCTCGAGGAGAATTTGCGCGAATCCATTGAATGAAAAGAAGTGCTCAAGGTGCTGATTCCTTCTTCGTCGGCTGATTCGAGCGGCGACGACATCAGGCTAGAGGTTCGCTTTGTGAACATAGGCCTGGGAGGAGCGAGCCCCGCTGCATCAAATGAATTCTGGACAAATCGATCCGGAGAACTGGTGATGGAAGCGCTCGTCACAGGCGATTGGCAAAGCAAAGTGTCTTGAGTTGCCGACCGCCCTTCCGCTTGTCTCTGTGAAGAACTGGTGCCCATGGGCGAGGGTGACCGTTCCCTGCGTACTCCTACACCATAAAGACCTTCCTCCGATACTGCACCGCTTGGTTGTTTTGCCTTCACGGGGTCTATGTTGGTCTTTGGCACGGCGGGTACCGGAATAGACTCGTCAGGGGTGGGCGGGATCTGACTCAAGCGCGGATGCATAGATCGTGGTCGATTGGCAACATCATCGTCTATTTCCGTCTTCAAGCCAAGCCCCACGTTCTGAAGTGGCGGGTGTTCCTCCTCGGATCCGGAGTCTTGGGATAAGGAGCGGAAGTATTCCGACCTGCCCTGGACAATCAATGGGCTCTCAACAGTCAACGGGGGCAGGCGGCTCATGCGTCTGCCCTGCTTCGCGCTATCCTCCAACTGCTTCGCCAGAAGGCGGCTTTGTAGCGCAAAAGCATCGAGTGGCGAGAGCTCGGGGGGCGCTTCACCAGCAACATGAAGGCGGGGCGATCGCAGAGGTCGCGAGACGGATGCTTGAGACTTCGACCTTGTGTCGATAAAGTCTGGGCGTGAGTTCGACATGGCGACGGTCTATGATGTTGAAGAACTAATAAATGTCGATTCCGCGGGCCGCAGTGAGAATGCGTGTCGTGGGCGTGGCGCAGTAGTGAGGTTCCCCACGCGAGCACCTTACGCCAACAAAAAGACGTCAACGAGTCCGACAGTAACGGTGTTATCGGTAATATGAGGTAAACCGGGAGTTGTGCATGAAGTACGAGGCCAACTCATGTCACAACCGGCAACTGAGATGTGATGGTGTGTAACCTTGACGAGAACTGTTCGAACTGCTCGCGCGATGCTTCGACAAGTGTCGCGCTAATCGGGCTGCTTCAGATGGCAGGGAAGTGGGTAGTAGTACGTCTGCGATTGTATCGCCTTAAGCCCCGAAGCCTCGGTCTCTTTGAACTGCAATCCAAGTCTGGAGGGTTCATCGACAAAGGTAGGTTGTTCCTGATTTAACGCCGATTTTGTAGCTGGCGATGGGGCAGCGCATCAGGAACAGCACCGCGGAGCGGTTTCTGTGTCGAATTCGACTGATTTATTGACCGATACGCAACCAAATCTCGGCGTCACGACAGGTGGGGTTGGACGGGAGCAGCGAGTGAACGTATTGTCGAGTTGTTGCCGAATGAAGTTGGAAAGGAGAGCCGACGGCAGATGGATGGCTGATTGTTGCAGTGGACAAACACGAGAGACAAAGACGAAGCGACAAGATCTGGAGGAGAGTCTGATCACTGCCCTGCCATGCATGGGCCGAGGAAGGGAAGAAACAAGCCCAGGGGGAAGCACCCGCGACAGGGAAGTGGATAAGCACGGGCTGGCATGGGCCAGGGGCTTGCTTTCAGACATGAAATTTCCATGCACCAATGCCCGAAACAATGAAGCTAGCGCAGCTGGTGCTCCAGGAATCATCTACGCTAGCCCGTAGACGGCTAGTGTCGCCGCGCCGTTCCTGGCGGTAACGGCGCTGCCAGGGGAAATTGAATCCACAACCAGCCGTAAAATGCTTGGACAAAGTATGGGGTGCAGGCGCCGTTACCTCCCCTTTTCCAGAACGTTTTCCGTCAGATCATAATATATGGCTGCGGCTTACAACGTCTACGGATCCGTACACCCAGAAGATATCGTCATGGTGTATTCCTAGAAGCCACCGTATGTTCCTTGAGTATATATGATGTTTTAAGAAGCATGTTTTCGCGCTTAACTCTGGCGTCTCCCTCAATCATGGCAACACTTAAGGTTCCATATCCGAAAACGCTCTTCGCTTCCGGCTGGCAATTGCCGGATATTGGCTCAGCTGCACGTTTGGACCCCGAGGTTTTCCAGCCAGCCGAGTCTCAAATATCGAACGCACTGCATTCAATACGACCATTACGGCGGCCAGGGCCAAAGGCGATGCCCTTATTTTCTTACATGTTACACAACAAAAGGCACATACACAGTAACTAGCGTGTCTTGTGAAGAGTCATTGTCACAGATGCAAAGAACAACATGTCTTTAACCATGCGCTCCCTCCCCACCGTCTCGTGCGCCTGCCGATCCCCACCACAATCAAGCTTCCATGCGGGCCTTCCAAGCAAGTCCAGATCGTCCAGCGGCCGTTGGCCTTCGCTAGTGCCTCGCCGATCCTCCGCTGCCAGAAGACGCGGGGGGAGTGAGGTCACGATAACTACACCATATCGCGGTACTTGCAACAAGTATTCGTATTCCACCACTATGTTTCGTCGTCTCCGTCCAGGAAACGGGATCGTCTGGCCCACTAACCACACAATGCATGTCTAATGCAAGTGTAAGTACATGCGTGGATCCTCCCCCAGTTCCGGGCGACTTGGAAATGAGTCTGTGGCCAATAGGCGGCAAGACTTTGAGAAGCGGAAAAGTATCGACATCCAAGATTTTTCTCAGCTCCCACACGGCACTGCAGACAGAGATACACTAATTTTAAAGCTTCCAGGGTTGTCATTGTCATACAACGTTCACTCAGACTCCGACTGCGGGATCGGTTTACACGACATCCTCCCCAGCCGCTAGGTAATCCGTAACTGACTGGCACTGATTGGCACAAATTTACGAATCGGAAATGAGCAGAGAGGCTGACAGGGTTCTCCACGATCGCAAGTCGAGCCCTGGGTCTATAGCGTAGTGTTCTACTACCTCCTACGTGCAGGTCACCGGGTGGCTTGAGTTGAAAGGGCTTCTTCAACCCATTGTTGAAACGATTCGCAACAATATTTCAAACTGTAAGGAACCAGACGTTCCTTCATTTTTGCCTAGGCTTAAACAACAGACCCATCCAACACATCTCATTGATCCAAGAAGTACACTAGGATAAGTGGCTGCAGCAGGGATCTTCAGGGTCCAGAACAAACGATTGGCACACATGATTCGAAGGTAATTCAATGGACACCTATTATCGGTCCCTCACATGGCAGTTTTGAAGCCCAGCGCGTTGGTTATTCGCCTCTGTCGACCCATCGTGTCATTCTAAAAAACGGAAGCTCCACTGACCTCCTCGAAACTTGGGCTCTTCTCTCTCTGCCGGGCTGACGGAGGTGTTGGACGTAAAGGGGGAACACTCTGGGCTCAAGCCATAATTACACTGAGCGTCGGCTGACAACTCTTTTAAGCAATTCATACCTGACCGTTAACTCCTCCCCCCATGCAGTCATTCTAAAAAGACATGTGTGTACTAGCCAAAATGGGCTTCGAAGCCAACAGCCACCGACAACGGCAGCAGTGGAAGATAAACCGTAATATTTAACACCTTCAACCCTGTTCCTGTTCTTCCCGTCAGAGGTCTTTTGACCTCAACTTCTTGAGCCGGACGGTTCCCTCAAACAGAGCACGATCGATAGCCGCCGCGACGGTGAGAGTGCCGCCAACGATGGCACACAAACCGGCGAGGAACCCGAGGAAGCTCTTAGCCTTCTCCTCCCTGTTGATAACCTTCATGGGCGAGATGTCCTGGGTATGATCCGTCAGTGACACAGAACGGAAAAAAATCAAGGATGTACAGGCAAAGGCAGTCAACATGACAGGGGGGTCCGACTTACATAAGAGAAGAACACGCCGGGGATACCGCCGCGCGCATGCTGCCGCTCTTTGTGGCCCTCATCCGCGTCGGTGCCGCCGGCCAGGCTGCGCTTATGACTCGTGACTGAGTACTGGTGCGTCTCGATGCTGCCGTCGGCCGAGGTGCCAAATGCGCCGAGTTCGGCGGCGTGCCGCTCGCGGAAGCCGGTCCACGTCTTCTCCCAGCCGAGCGGCAGGTACGAGGTGGGTACGATCTTGAGAAAGTACATGTAATTGTAGTTGACGTCGTCCGTCTGCTGGGTGGTGTCGTCGAGCGGGTTGGCGTGGTGGTTGGTCCAGGGCATCTTTTTGTTAGGCCCCAGCTTCTCGGTCAGCGATTCGGGTAGCTGCGGGCCGAAGCGCAGGTGGTGGATCGTGTGCGTAAAGGTGTGCTTGACCGGCGAGTTCCAGTATTCGTTGAGTTCGTGGATGTGCAAGTTGCCATTGCTGAAGCTGCGGCCGGGCGCGATATGGAAGTTGCCCACCACCTTGTTAACGCGAAGCCCTCCCTCAATGCGGCAGCCCTCGTTGCGCTGAGCGTCCAACTTCTCGCCATAGTGCTCGTTCTCGCACTGCTTGATGCCCTCGCCTCTTCCAAACGCCCACGCGGCTTGGGTGTATGCCTCCTTGACCTCGTCGCATGTGTTGCAGCACCCAGGCTTCTTTGCGTTGGACGGGGCCGGGGCGCCATAGCACTCGCCGCAGTAATTTGGATCCAGATGGATGGCGACCTCGTCCGGGGCATGCCTTTGATCGTCGTGTTAGGACCCCGACTTGCCGACAGGTTGTGATTAGATCGAGTGGGTGCGGCTCAACTTACAGGTCGATCGTCTTCGAATCAATGTCACCTCCGCCCTCGCTCACCGGCCGTAATCTCGTCTTGGTCACGCCATGTTGTACGCCGTGTTGTTGTTCTCCCGAAACATCCATGACGTCGAGGGTGAGCAGCTCGCAAGGAATTCTCGGGAACGTGATGTTGAGGTGAATTTCCATGCGCTCACCTGTCGCGACCACGATTGTCAGTGCACAAGTTCACGAGAGCAAGTCAGAAAGTCGCCATACCTCTGCCCTTGTCGACAATCAGCTCCGGATGCACCTCTATCCTTCGATACTCTGCCCATTCCCCCCAGGCAAGGAAAAAGACCACTATGAGCGACACTATCGTGACGATGCCGCCCGAGGTTGTCCTAATTCGCGCATCTTCAACCGTTTTGGTGAAGGCGTCCAGCCTCGTGAACCTCGATTTTGGGGGCATTTTGCCTCTTGCGCGCGTCGCAAGCGCCTCAGCCGAGACTCGATCTCAAGAAGGTTCCACGTCGCGGGGCTCGTGTTTTCGGAAACCGAAAGAAAGCCCAATTGGCCCAAGAACGGAGCGCCAGAAGAGGAGTTCGAGATGGAACAGATAGCAGCACTCAATTGGGCTGCATTGAAAGAGCAGTCCGTCGACAATGGTAAGCCTTCCTTGAGGCACCCCCACAATATCTTGAACAGCAGTCAGCTCCAACAGCTAAAAAGTTGAGGCCACCTTACACTCGCTCCAAACCGTAACCGCACCTCAGCTGTGAGTGCGTCAGCACGGCCATGATTGGATGAAACGCCCTTGTGGCCTTCCCTGCAACGGCCGAGCGTTTCAGGGCCTCAGCCATTCAGCCCCACTGTTTTGGGAGCAAGTAACCCTCCCATCCGCCAAAGGAAGAGAAAGATATACTATTAGGAGCCTTGCTGCTGGGGTTGTCTCTGCAGTCATCATAAGTTATATGGAGCCTCTTCCTGCAGTTTCTATGATAGTGTTTGATAGTGAGGGGTAGTGTACTACCTTAGTTATCTTCTATTCTCCCGATCTTGCATGTATGTACCAGTCGAGCTACGCCTCTAACGATTGCTCATTCAAAGCTCTAACCAATCTCTTGAGATTTTCCACCACCGCGTGTCAACTCAGGTCTACCTGTAGGGAATTGCGGTAGCCGAGCATTGCGCAAACGAGAAGGGGGGTCATTATTGAAACAATATGATTTTATCGGTAGCAATCAACAGTTAGCAGTACCCTGCTCCTCACTCGTTGAACTCCTTCCTGTTCAGGTTCGGCCAGTGACTCACGGGTGTCACCCTTCTCACCCCCTTCTCGATAGTTCAAATATTGGTACCTATGGCTGGGCGTTCCTCGGCTCTTCACCTCAATTCCACATCTCTGTCCAGATAGCATTACACCGGCCTCGATTCACAGGCTCCTGCACATCCCAGAGGACACAATGTCACAACCAGAAACGACAGCGGAACTCCCTTCTCCCCGGGAGGAGTCTCTTCCTCCACCTCTCATCACCCTCACCAAGTGCGCGCTCCGCCCCATCCACCCGCTCGATGCCCCAGCCGCGCAGCGCGCCTGCAACTCGCCGGCCATGGCCAAATACATGACCTACCGCTTCCCGTCACCATATACACTCGAGGACGCCCACCGCTTCATCGCCTTTGTTTCGACCCTTAGGGTGCCCGGCTATCCGGACATCAAACCTTCGATGGCCATCTGCGACCCGGTCACCAACGAGCTGATCGGCTCAATTGGCATCAAGCTCAAAGAGGACATCGAAGAGTTCTGCTTCGAGCTCGGCTACTCGCTCCGCGAGGAAGACTGGGGTAAGGGAATCATGACCGAAGCGTGCCGGGCGTACTGCAAGTGGCTGTTTGAAACGTATCCCAAGGTGATCCGGTTGGAGGCTGGCGTGTTTGGTGGGAATGATGGGAATGATGGGAGCGCCAGGGTGCTAGAGAAGTGTGGATTTGTGCATGAGGGCACAAAGAGGAAGGCGGTGACGAAGCATGGGCAGGTGTACGACCTGCGAATGTACGGGTTGCTGAGGGAGGAACGTGAGCGCTTAGAGTAGTGCACGTTTTGTTGAGTCAGAGTCGTGGTTGATATCGGAAAATGCGAGGTATAAGTGACTTAGCGGGAAAGGATGGCATAATGTTTCGGTTACCCTGGGGCTGGCCACTCGTGGTCTGCTTGCAGTTGTAACTCATGCACATCGTTCATGCCTTTAGCCTAGCGCTCCTAGCGATGTCGTCCTGTGCGTCCTTGACCAGGAAACTAAAGAAGCGGTTAGCGAAAACCTTGGTTGATAAGGTGAATCACCATTAACTTACTGGTAGAACAAGACCGCTGGCGCAATCGTCCCCAGATGCCAGAGGCTATGCGCGTCCAAGCTTCCCCAGAGCGGTGGGAAATCGAACAGCTCCAAACTCATGGCCATTAGCACCCACATGACGACTACGCCGGGCCACACAGCCCAAGCCTCCCTCGTCTGCCGATACCTCCGCCAACTGAACCAGCTCCACAATCCGTTCTGCACGAAGCCACACACCACGCAGGCTAGCGTGTTGTACGTGTAATCCCACCGCCACAGGCGCAGGTACGCCACATGGCAGGTGTACAACGTCCCGCAGAAGCCCGTCCACAGCCTCAGGCTGCGCCTGTTGCCGGGGCGATCGAGTCGCCAGACGCGCACGGCGGCATAGTACATGCCGTAGAGCACCGATGCGCCGGCGGCAAAATAGTCGAGCTGCTCGGTGAGCGGGAAGTCGCGTGTGTGGAAGACGGCGCTTAGCAGCCATGTGACCATTCCCAGGCGGGCCAAAAACACGTAGAAGGGCCGCATCGTGTATGAGGCTGGGATGCGCGGCCGCACCTGGTGGTGCAAACCGTAGTAATGCGCCGCCAAATTTCCTAGCGAGAAGAGCACGCTGAGCGGCTCCTGCATGCCTAAGGCGCGCCGGAACGGCCATTTGCCGTGGAACTGGACGACCGGCTGCGGCGGGTCGCGCGACTGACGGGCGGCCGTGACGATCTGCTGGCAGGTATAGTCGCACTCGGCGGGACAGTCCCAGAGGAGAAGACGGCGATGGAGAGCTGACGGAGGGAAAAAGATGAGTATATCACGGTCAAGTTCGGACAAGGAAATAGGGGTGGAAAGGGGGAAAGGCAGGGCGTACGGATGGCGGTCTGTTGTTCTGCATCAGGCCCGCAGTTCTCATGTTTACAAATCTGCGTAATGAGGAGTCAGCGATACAAGCCGAGTGGGCGTCGTGAGTGGTACGCAGCGTGTCGGGTTGGGTTCTGTTCCGGGGAGGCCGGGGACATGGGAACACGAACCTCGACACATTCTTTGAATTCGGGCAATTGGTCGCCAATCGACGCTGCTACTGGGTTGGTGAGGAGAATCAGTGCTAGAATGAACAACGGTGATAGGGCAGTGTGCCCGCACCACCCCCGAAGAGAGCTCAACATGGCGATAGCATTGGATTGAGATGCCCCAGTGTTGGCGGATGGAAAGTTGTAAGACGCGTTTAATGCGGATTCATTTGGTTGCGACCTCAGTTACCAGGCAGCCCCACAACGCGTTCCTTGGCCTAAACCCCAGCGCATGTCCGGGTACCTCCGGCGCCCATGTGCCCCATTGTTCGAGGAAATTGGTATGCAGAACTTGGACCACAAGAGAATTGAGGAAGTGAACAGGAACAAAGAACAAATAAAGGCTATGTGGTACTCAGATAAAAAAAAAAGATAAAAAAAAAAAAAAAAAGAAAGCGTCTCGGAGGAACTCTTCAACTGTCTTTTCGACAGAGAAGTCCCATCATTTGTCCATTTGGTCCGAGCTGCTTCGCAACCAACCTTCGCAACTCCTAAGTGGCACGAAATAGTTACACCAAATAGTGGATTCAGCTCTAACTAAAACAAAAAAACTAGCTAGAGTTCCATGGTGCGAATGATTTTAAAACAGGTGCTGTGGAGAAACCATCACCAGTATCCAATGCAACAATTATCATCACCCTCATGCGTGACAGTCGTCTTTTTCAGGCCAAACTCCCATCTATGCAGAGCCGCCGGATCGCCGAGTTATACGCCGCCTTGAAGTGAGGGTGCGATACACCGAAATGAATAGGTCCCGTATCAATGAAGGGAGAAGTTTGAAATCCGAGGGTCGTTTCGGCCGTTCCCATCGTTCGTATCAGTCGTAACTTTTCATGAAGCCGTCCATGAGGTAGAATTGTCAAGAAAAAAAGAGAAAAGAAAGGTAGCGAGTGGGAATGTGAGGACAAAGGAAATCAAGTCTCCAACGCATCTTCGCCAAGCGCCCACGGGGTGGGGTATACAAAGAAGGAGAAAGTGAAATAAGCAAACGCCCACCGCGATATGAACAAGCTCCGGAACGATATATGTTCAATCCAACCAGCGGGGTATTTCCATCCATCCATCCACAAAACGTCATAAACTCATGCCATCAGTTTGAAACCTCCGTTGACGTACGTAATCTCGTTTAAACGTCGCCGTCGTAAACATCGTACTCGACATGCCGCAGATCCAGTAGTGCGTTTTCCCAACGCAAGGACACAAAGTGCGAAACATGTACAGTGAAGCGAAGCGAATGGCACCACCAAAAACCGATTCGGGGTGGTAGGGCTGGAGTGTTGTGATCCCATCGTATTACAAGGGAGCCTCGGACTGATGAATTGTCTCGCGCTGCCGGAGCTCCTTGAGGCGTTGGTCAATGTAAGCTAGGCGGTCGGCCAATGTCGTGTTGCGCGTTGGTGGCGGGTTCGAATCCGGCGAAAAGTGTTGAACTGTCGCAAAGGGTCGGCCAAGGACACCGAGGTCGATGCTGCCACCTTGGTGCATGCGATGTGCACGGTGAGGGAAACTGAAGCTAGAGCGCTCACCGGTGAAAGGAGAGCCGAGCCGAGGCGGGGGCAGAAGCGCCGAGTCGTCGAGCTGCACGCCGACATTTGGCATGCTGGTCGAGGAATTGAGTGTAGGCACCGATGGGATCTTAGGGATAAAGAATTGTTCGATGGGTCTCGATGTCGAGGTGGCCTCCTGCATATGGGATGAGGAGCCTGCCGTCGAGGTAGCGCCGAAGCTGGGGTCAAGCCACAGATCGGAGCCGATGCTGGGCCGCTTGCGCGGGACCCCAGATTGTGTGTGCCGCCGCTTCTGGGTACCGGATCTACTGAGACGGACGGGCGATTGAAGCGTTCGCCGTGGTCCGACAGTTTGCGACTGCCTGCGCGGGATGGAGCCGGTCAGGCCAAGGGCGGCCGCAAGAGACCCGGAGGAGCTCGGCCCATAGCTATTTGCGCTGAATGGAGAACCCAAACGGCGCCGCTCCGCGAACGAGGGTTCTCCTTCAAAAGTCCTGAGGGTTTGGTCCGCAGGGGGTGGCGGGTGGCTTGGCTGTGCGGGTTCCGAATTGGGCGCAGCAAGCTGAGCTAAGGGACCATTTGGTTGCATGCTCTCGGACGTGCTCACAGCAAGCGACAGGGACATGTCCCGAGTCGCGAACGGGGCGGGGGAACGGGCCGGAGTCGAGCGACGGTTCCAGTGACGAGCAGCGGCCTGGGTGAATGGGGTAATGTTGCGTGAGGTAAATCTGTAGTTGTTGGCCCGGGAGCCGGCTTTTGACTTGCACAGTTCGCGAAGATGCGCACGGGTAGCCGCACAGGTATGCGGCCACTGAATAAAGGTGCCCGAGCTCTCTGCGGTTGGCGTGGCACTCCCGCTCTTCCTACCCTCGCCGGTGTTGTTGGTCGCCTTTGCCAGGGCCTTGGAACCCTTCCAACTGCTCTTCGCCTCACGTGCGACACGGACACAGACACCGTGCGGCGGAATGCAGCTTTTGCCCATCCGAAACGGGGTGACCTTGGGGTCCTGCAAATATAACATGAAGGTTGACCACAGATGATCGCTCATTGCCTTTGTCCATGGCGCTTTTCTAGCCTTTCTCCGAAGCTCTGCCGGGTCACGAGGGAGCGCATTCTCGTAGGGGGTGAGAAGGTGGGTGTCCTTGTCTTTGGTCTCGTCTCCCAGGTTGTCGTAATGGTCGTCGTCCGAAGCAAGCGAGAACCGGCTGAATAGCGATGCGCTAGTTTGCGTCGACCTCGATGTCGACGGCCTGCTGGATTCATAGTCTGGCTCTGGTGTCGATTCCACGCTGCTGATCGAGTCTATTGTCCAGTTGGGGTACTGAGATGTGGAAAGCGACGAGTCAAACTCGGGTGCCGGCGTCTTTGGCGCGGGCAATCCCCTCCCCTGAGGCCTGAGAAAATTCATATCGCCCTCGTCATCGTCGCAGCGGAACTCTGGAAACGGGCAAGATCCATTCATGTCGTAGTCATGGGGAGCAATCTCCGGCTCTTCGATGCTCGGTATTGGGACATCAGCAGCAGCGACAGAGGCGAGAAAGTGCTGTGTTGGCGCCGACAACTGGGAAACGACGCGCCTCCTCAGCTTCAAGCGCGGCCGCGGGGCAGAGGGTATCTGAACGTCATCCGTCTCGGGAAACGGCTCTGGCGTTCTGGGTGCCTCATAATCAGGACACTTGAAACCCCGCGGAAGGGTCGCGGGCCCGGAATGCGGATTCATCTTGTCTCCGGGCTGGAATGTCGCGGCGTCATTAAGAAATCGGAATGGATTTTTCGAGGGCAGCGTTGAGACAGCAAGCTAATATTAATATGCAGCGGTGGCGATTGCTGACAGGAAGCTGGTTTTGAGCTTTGCGAAAGTTGCGCCGAAAGGGTGTTGCGGCGCGCCACCGAATGAGCGCGGGCGCGTCAATCTAAAATCGGATGGCTGGTGCTTGCCGACGATCGTCTGGTACCTAACGGAGGCGAAAGCACGGGCAGTCAAGGGAGTCGCTAATCTTTGTCCCTCAATACACGTTAAATCGTTGGGATTTTGAGATTCGTGACCAAGGAAAAGGAAATCGTCGCCAAAGAGGTAAGAAAATGACAAGAGAAGGGAAAGGACAGGAGACAATGAAACACGGTTGTCTTGTCGTCAGAAATCGAGGTGGGTGAGCGCAGCGCTTCCGGCGGTGTCTTGCTGGCCGCTTGTTGTGATGTCGTTCAAATGACCCGAGACCCTGCGCCGAGCGCGACTGGTCGTCAATGGAGTCGCAAATGAATGACTGCGCTGGAGAAAGGGGAAAGAAGCGGAATCAACCAAGATGGGGTGGATTGGGGATATGTAACGGTGCGTGCTGGGCTCATGCAAGAAGGGAGCGGGCGAGGGTCTGGGGCGGTGGGCACGGGTGGGTTCAACAGACAGCTCCAGAAGCGGGAAACCAGCTGGGCAGCTGGGCTTGCTCACCCCCCCCCCCCAACCAACCACACGCACGCTCCATAGCTGGATCGGCCAGTGGGGAGAGGGTCCACACCCAGAACTGGGAGTGTTAACTCAAGTGGAGATGATGCAGGTCCCTTGGAAAGAACCTTGTTGACCAACGCAGTTGCAGCCAGTTTTGGCATCCAGGGTCCCTGTCCTGCAAATCCGTAGGGGAGCACGGCTAATGGGGTATCAGTGTGATGGAGTTAACCTTATCAATTGCAATGTTCGCTGCTGCTCCTACCGTCTCTGGCCGCAGGTTAGCACGACCTCCGGCAGTTTACTTGCAAGTCGGCATAATAGACACGTCGTGGTAGTCTGTAAACCACCTACGGAGTTGATTACTCGCTGAATCGCAAAGTTGAGAATCGATGTAAGAGCGAGACAAGAGTTGCCGGACGCGCGCGCCGAGAACCGTGCCGGACTAGTTTCGGTTTTGAGCAATACGCGTTCAGATTCCTAGGAGACAGTTTGGAACGAAGTTATCCCTTGTCGAGTCTTCTCCCTGACAGTGCTGGGCACACGCAATAATGCAGTATCACGAGTGTGTACAGAAAACCCTGTCAAGTAACAACACGCTTCCCCCCCAAGGACACGCAGCAAGTGATGTGTTTTGTCGCCGCCTCACCAAGGACTCCCTGTATGGATACTTCGTACCTCAAAATGGAACGCCGGGACACGTCGGGGGTTTGCGGACTGTGGAGTTTAACAGCCAAGTGGCTGATAGCGGGGCTCGCGGAACATCGAGACAAGAACTTTTTGGAGTTGGGCGATTCGTGTCTTGTGAATCCTTCTTCTGCGTGGCGACGAATCCACGCGTCGCACAAAAATTGAAAAGCTTGGGCTGTGCACTGTGATTGAAATTGTGCAGCTACTGCGATCAAGGTAGGAAATTGAGAGGCTGGAAGTGTCGAAGCGCGCGAAGAAATCATATGCAAGACGCAAGCGAATGGACGCCCCCGAGGGTTCGACTGGCGGGAAGCCGCTGGTGCAAAGAATCGATCTTCCCACGGTGCATTCTCAAAACTACAGATATGGTGCCTAACCCCGTAGACGTGGACTGCCCATCGTTGTGGAGGGGTCGCCTCAGTCGATTGATTGCAGAAACAACCTCTGCTGGCGGGTCTCATCCGTTCTGCGCCCTCGCCAGTGATAGCAGGGGTGTTGAGCAGATGAATGCAACAGAGCAAAAAAGGTGCTGGGTGATAGGATGCAGCGCACTGTGTGACAGGGCGAGGGGTTTGAGATGGAACCAGGGTGACACGGTAAGCGCGTTTTTTCGCGTTCAAGGCGGCAGTGTCGCGCGTCAAGTTTAAGTGGTCTCTTGTCTAATACCCAATCAGCATCATGTCCCGCCTCCCCCCCACGTCTTCCTGTGTAGTGTCGAAGGTCAACGAGAAAAGCACGACACATCTCTTCCTAGCCTTGATGGCAGAGATGGAACGGTGCTGAACAAGCTGCTAAAACTAGATGAAGTGTCTTTGAAACAGGATTCGAAATTGCCAACCCGGACGTCTATTCGCATCCGACACGGGTGGACCGGATCGGCCGAGACGCTCTTGTCTATAGCCCTCTGCCGACGACGTGGCCGGGACAAGCCCCGAGGTCGTATCGCGGTTCTGGCCCGGAACGGCTCACCGCTTCATCAAAGGAACTTGGAACTTGTCGAACCCACACCGAGGGCGTAGACCTTGGCTAAATGGAGCACGAAAGTTCTCCTGCTTGCAGAGGACGGTGAATCCCGCAGTGTCCACTACCCAAACCTGCACATCCCAAAACCAGTTCGCCTTATTCAGGCCTTTGCAGCCTCCTCTAAGAGGTGAACTGTGCCAAACCCAAGACCAACAAGCGGCACGTGGCTTCTATCATTGCCTGACAACTGGTCTGCAAGTAATTTTGGAAGACGCTCTCAGGAACCTTACACTCTTCTAAACCATACGTAACTGGCCGGAATAAAAAGAAAATAAAGAGCGCCCTAGACGGCAGTAGTTCCTCGACTACACCCATGGTCGACCCGAACAATAAGCTCCCCTTATTACCCAGCTCAGAACCTAATGGGCGTTTGGGGAGGGGATCTTGCAGGAGATGCGGTTAACCATCGACGATACCTGAGTTCAAAGAAGCACATGTCAACCATCGAGGGCTGTGGTCCACAGCGAGCTTTGGGCATCATTGCGGAATTCATTTGCTTGGGAGTTGCTTTCACAGCTCCTTGCTATTGGCTCAGACAACCCATTGCGAGAGGGTTCTTGCCCCGCATCTATCCATCGTTAAAGAAACCAACCGCCATAGAGTCATTGACAGCAATGCTATGTTAGGTAAGATAGAACCGGTACTTTGTGGCTTAAGAATCGAAAGCACACTTTAATCCCTCTCCGATTGCCCTGTGTCCAGTTGCTATTGTCCACGTTTTTTTTGCGTCATAGCATCTTTATCGCCGAATCGATTACCGCCGCTAAAGGTGCAATGTTGGGCAGGCACACACCTTTGAGCTCAAAGCAAACCCCACTTCCCAACCGGTATTCCATGCACTGCGAGTGACTCCCACACATTCTATTGTCAACGAACTACCGATACCAGCGCGATAGTCGTAGCCCGGCACACTTGTCGCAAAGTTTTTACTGGTCTCGACTGTTCTTCCCATTCTCCGGGAGTGGTTACGACTCAGAATGGACTCCTTGGTGGACATCGTCACTCTCGATAACCTTGAGCAAAAGTTGCCGCGATGGGACCCGTCCGATTTCAGTCATTTACATGCTATAGTGGATATGGGAAGGTGAGCCAGCCATCTCCCCTCAGCTTCATGGTGGGCTACCTAAACGGGAGCCGTTCTGTGTAGTGATCTGACTAGAATTACTGAAGCAACGGCGTCCGGTTTTGCATCGCAGACCTTTCCCCACCCCGTACACGACACCTTCGGTGCATTTATCGGGAACGAGCCGCAATCTCGCTCTTCGATGCCCTCAGCGGGCAGTCGTCACTGTTTTCAGAGGAGACGATGAAGCTAGTCTCGCAGAAGCTAGCATGGTTCAGATCTATTGCTATTAACGACTACGATGTTCCTCCCAGCCAAGTGAGAGTCTTTGCGACAGAAGCGATGCGTCGGGCAAAAAACGCTACCGCCATGCTTGAGGCTATACGGTCTACGTGCCCAAATCTGTCTGTGCACATCCTTGCACCTCCGGTAGAGACCCTTTTTGGCTCAATGGGAGCCCGCTCGAGCTTCGTCGATGTGAAAGGGTTGTTTCTCGATCTCGGAGGAGGAAGCGTCCAGATGACGTACTTGGATACCTATGGCGCCGAGTCCCATTCCCACGAAACCAGCACGAGCCCTGAGGTGGCCGCAGCGCTCGCCGGGCAGAGTCTGCCCTTTGGCGCGGCCCATCTGATTCGGATGCTGGAAAGCTGTGACGCCGAAGCACAAGCGTCCGAGATCTCGCGTCTTCGGGGTGGCATGAGTGAGGCGTTCAGGACACTGTGCGCCAGGTTCCCTTCTCTTGCCAGAGACGCCGCTGAGGCTCAGCGAGGCAAGGATGGGGAAGACGAAGCAGCACCGGGTATCGACATCTACCTCTGCGGTGGGGGTTTCCGAGGCTACGGGAGCATGCTGATGTACAAGCATCCTATACAACCGTACCCAATATCGTCCATCGGATCGTTCACCGTGTCCGGCAACCTCTTCGGTCAAACCAAGGATATGCTTGAGTTCAATAAATCCTTCGACGGGAAAATATTCGGCATGTCGAAGCGTCGGCGTGCTCAGTTTCCTGCCATCGTCGCTGTAGTCGAAGCGCTCATTGCTGCCGTTCCTCCGATTCGCTCCGCCACATTCTGCTCCGGCGGTAACCCGGAAGGTGCTCTGATGATGAGTTTGCCGGCGGAGATTCGAAAAAGCAACCCATTGACTCATACCGGTACCTTCACAGGGAACTCTGCGCTTTTCCACCCCGACGCAAATATGACATTCATCCAAGATGTCATGGATGCGTTGCGATCCGCTTTCCCGCCAAATCTCGATTTATCTAGGACAACCACTATTTTCGGCTTGCAGCTCGACGCCCTTTATGCCGCCCAAATATGGACACAGCTGGGTTGTGATGCCGAGACGAACGCATCTGCTGCTTTGCATAATGCGATCAGCTGTCCCCATCAGCCTGGGCTGACCCACCTCGCCCGCGCCGTGCTGGGTGTCACGACCTGTGCCAGGTGGGGGGCGAGCTTAGCCCCCGTTGATGAGCCGCTTTACAAGAATCTCCGGGCCCTGATAGACCTAGCAGATTCAGATGCGACGTTTTGGGCCGATTATACTGGCGCTGTTACCTTAGCAATGGCAACACTCGTAAAAAGATGGCCAAGGACCCGAAGTGACATCCAGGATAAAGTCAGGTACATGGCGAGCTCAATGCCTTTGCATCTCAATACTAAGCGATATTTTAGGTTCCAGGCTACCGCACAGCATGGGAAACGTATCCAAATTCAACTAAAGATTTCGATGAACCAGGAAGCGATGACGGGTGTCGATTCGGGCGATATTCTCAAGATCTTCAAGAGCCTGAGAAAGCACAAACACCCAAAATACGAAGTCGCAGTCACTGTTTACTAACTTGCCTGAGGAGACTTCTCAGTTCCATTGCACTCATTTCATTCTGCGCGTCGATTGTTTGCTTCTCACTTGCGACCGCGACTGCCCAGAAACAGTTTGCCTCAGTTATACAACTACGACATTCCCCGCCTTATCGGTTGGCAAGACACATTGCTTTGAGCATTATGGAATATATTCTCAAACACTTCGCCTGGAAGTTCGTCAATTATAATGCCATCGCACGTTCGTCTTCCGACCCAAGAAAAGATTGAGATTGATAAGTCCCAAGCGTTTCGTTAAACCTTCCTTTCTGACCCAACCCACAGATGGAATGAATCTGCCATTTCAACGCCATGGTCCTTCACTGGCTTACCGGCAAGCTTACAGCGAACCCCATCTGGCCGTACAGCTTATCATGGTCCCGCTCAAGCTTTCCGAGATGCTCATATGCGGTTGTTGTTCTGTCGGAAGAATCCCTCTTCCTTTTCAACGATGCACTCCTTGAAGAGGTCGTCTGTGGGAATCACCTGGCTTGACACCTGCTGGTCTAATCATAGAGGTTAGTGTCTGTTCCTTCGAAGACAACTATACGACCTCACTTACAGAAGTCAAGGACCGTCTGCCACACTTTCGTCTGTGCCGCACAAAGACCCGAGTTGTCACATTCGGAAAACAGTGGCTCAGCGTTTATTACCGTTTTCACCGTGGTGTTCTTTCGAAATACCACGGAGTAGATGACAATGATGGCATCAAGTAACTGGATTGTCTCGTCTCTGAATTTATGTCTCCACACAACTTCGGGCATCACTGATATTCCGGTCAGTTGCTGGTTTCATCTCACATTGGAGACGGTTGGCTGACCTTCGTACGGTATAGGTTCCTGCTGCTCCATCACCCAGCTCAGAGATTGCCGATATATCAATATCATCTGCCACAGCACTACCCCTACAAGCAACGTCAGCTACATAGTTTTCCAACTGGGATGTCTTATGAGTACTGTGGGCATCCAATGGAAGCCCTGAGAGCGCAAGCCCTACGGCGAAATTTGCAGAGGAACAATCGGCAGGATCGTTACTTACACTTCAAGAGTGCCGTCGCCGGACGCATTTCCTTCGTCTCTTTTCGTTCGAGGAACTTTCCGAGATCTTCAATAACCTTCCGCTCGAGTTCCGAGATTGTTCGACCTGCAAGGAGTCGAAGAGAGTCTTGGATTGATGCGAATCTCATATCAGGCGGTAATAGTTGGCCGTCGGCCCGCCAAAAGAAGAGCTGCTTGGAACTCCAAATCTTACACAAGCACCTCATCTTGAAGAGGTTCAACAGCAATTGTTCGGGTAACTGATGGGGCCACTGCTGCATGTTTGCTCGCGGCTGACTGACCAAGCCTAGGAGCAGTTTGTCAAGCTCCGCTTCAAAGCCCGACCTGTTCTGGACCAGGATATGCTGCTCCATCCAGTGGTACATTGCGTCGTCCAGAGGGAGGCTGTCAGGCTTGATACCAAACCGATGAACACCATGGACTCCGTGGTCTCTCTTGTCCGCGAGTGCGAACCGACCAACTCTAAGCTCCAAGTAGGGGCCATTGCCCGACTCTGAACAGGAAACGAAGAGCCGGTCCGCCTCATCACTCATGAATCGGTCGCGAGTCGGCATGATGCGCGATGGGTCGACCCAGTTCCATCTCGCTGTGAAATAGTCAACATCATCCATATCGGCGGGCCATGGAAGACGAAACCTACCTATCTTTGGCGGGACAAGGTCCTTCAACGGTGTCCGGATGCATGCGCGCTCGGCGCTAGACGGCTTTTCGTACCGCTTGCTGCATTCCTCACAAACACTTCCGGAGTTACACTATCACCGACAGTCAGCATGGCTTGAAACCCACCCCGACGGACCACGAGTTCTCTTACCGCCTTTCTGTTCATCTTGCAGTGATAACAGGCCCCGAGCTCTCGGACCTTGTTCGTCTCGTCCAAATCTTTGATGACCCGTGTCACCACCTTCTGACCTGACGCAGAGGGGAACTGTGTCTGCTTTTCAAGGTGCATTTCCCCGGGGGCTTGTGGAGAAAGCGACGCTTCTAACGAGATGTTTGTGTCTCGGGAAGGGGGAGGATCAGAAACCTTCGGCCAGACATTGGAAAGTTGAGGTTCCTGGACGAGGGCATCCTGCATGGGGGTGTCCTCGGAGTGGCTCGCTACGGGGGTAGTAGCCTGGGTCAAGATTGAAGACCCGTTGGCAAGCTTCCCCGCAGAAGGAGCCGTCGTTACATCAGTTCCCACGCGGTCATAGTACGCATCGTAGTCAAAAAGGTCCGAGTAGTCCTCGGACGGCGTCGAGGTACTTGCGCTTTCCCGACCATCGAAGTCCTTGTGGGGCACAGATCCCGTACCCCCATTGAACACGGAGCGGTCTGCATTGTCCGACATGGTTGGCCCCGCGTCTCCAGCTTCGGGGAGCTAGCAGTTATGGTTGGATGTGATGTGCAGCCGAGACAAGCAATACAGTACAAGCCGAGTCAAACAACACGAACAAGGCACCACCAAGACGGTGAGTGTCTCCGAAATCTGGGGATACGGCGTTGCTATGGAGCTCTTGAAGGAAGAGGAGGTCAGGCTGGCAGAGGATGACCGCCCCTCCAGTTTTCTGTGCCATCCGTCACCCATCATCTCGAAGAGCCTCACCTCGTCTTCTGTCAACCTTTACGCGCAACGAGGCACACGGACCTTTGGTGACCCTGGTTCCTTTCCTTTTCGGTGAAACATGGGGTGTTTGATTGGTCAATTCAACCAGCCAGACGCCAGCCGGGAACCAATCAAGCCCCTGAAGGACACCAAAAACGACCGTGACTCCAACGGTACAAAAAACGAGTCTCGTTCTGTCACTGACGAAGCGGAAAGACTTGCACAAGAGAACTGTTTACGGGAGCACCCGCTAAAGCGCGCAAAGTTCCACGGGCTTTTTTTTTTTTGTGTGGGTGAGACCAGCCACCATGAGGCTCAACACTCGAATTGCAACTTCTGCGCTGGTCCTAGGCTTCTTGTTCAGGTTCTCAAACTGACCTATGAAGCTCGCCGCCCCTTTGGTTCGCCGGAACCTAACGCTGCATCCGACAGATCGGTCACTACAGTTTTCCGACAAACCCCGTCAAGATCACACTTAGAACAGTGAACTATTTGGCGACAAAAGACAGTGTTGTGATTCGCTTCCTTGTCGACTTCCAGCATTTGATCATTTATATCCGTTCAGGCTACCGGTGGTCTTTGACAATAAGCATTTTACCTGCAGTACAGTATGTACGTTATTTACTGTCCGATACATGTATGTCGAGGCCAGCCTTGTGGGGCCCAAAAGCCGGCGGCCTGGCTTTTGACGACACCTTCGCCGCACCTACCTCAGGACTGCCGATTGCCCAAGGTGGCAAAGATATCGTTTACATGTCGGTAACATGGCAGCGCTAGGCGGCGCTGCTCTCTGCGCCGTCATTGCGCAGCGAGGGGCGGCGTAATGAAAGGTGCGCGTAGGTGCGTGTGTGTGTCACGTTTCGGGAGTCGGAGGACGTAGTCGCGGTTGGAAATGCTCTCGTTGAGCGTGTGGTAATAAATCGGGAGTGCTGTCTTGGTTGGTCGTGCAGTAGGAGTAAAGCATAGCGCGCAAATGCGCGCCCCTCTGCCGGGACCCGGATCCGGGTCAAGTTGGACCTAAATATCCTGAAGGAGGTTGGGCTGCGTTGAAAATGGAAAATTGGGGTCCGAATCTGGAGGTGGCACAGCGACTCCGCGCACGCCTTCTCTATCTGTCGAAAACAGATTTGCCGCGGATGCATCCCGCCAGCGCGCTTGCGCTGTTGAGGGGTACGAATTACGTTGCGCTTGTGCGAACAACCTCATCCACCTACACCTGTGATTCAACTTGGTAGTATCAGGCAAGGGATAAAACTACGCCTCCGACAAGCAGTTTATCTTGAAGTTTTGCGTCTCTGAGCTTTGCCATGGGGTTCCACATTGGCTTGTTTGCGTCTACGTAGGTGACTAAATATGCGGAACAGGGAAATGTGCACGACACCTAAAAGGATAAATGCCTGTTGGGTTTAGACGTATAGTAATTGTTAAAGCACCCCATTTATGGAGGTTAGCATGCGATAGGAGCAAAGGTCGAAGTACACACGGAGGTACTTCCTCTCATGACTGTGAGTAGGTACTCAGGGGTGCTTCCTCTGCGTATTGGTAGGTGTTGAGGTGGCATCGAAGCTGCTGGATGCCGAGAAGAAGGACGGGTGAATGCAATGCACCGATCTTGGAACGGATTCCATGGATCATGCCAGACAAAATCTCCGTAACACCGACATTGGAGAGCAAATCGGTGAAGCATTGGGTTGTCATGGTGCTGTGGCGTGCTTTACATCACAACTAGACTATAGCTAATAAGAACGTGATCTTTTCGAATCGCTTTTCTCTCTTCCACTCCCCTATCCCTGATTACCGGAAGTCCGCCCAGTACTCGGATCAAAGCTGCCGACCTACTGCGTAAAATTCGGCGCCATAGCTCACGGGCCCGAAACGTCATTCAACCCCCACAAATCACAATAACCAGTGCTTCGATCAACGACGAAGTCGGATGTTCAATTCTCTTTCAATCATCGCTTTGGGTAAGAACCTTTTTAATAATAATGAAGGGCATCGGATTGAGTCCCAGGTCAAGACGGCAAGAGCCTGTCCAATAAATAGGGTATCATCTATACAGATGGCAAGCACGATGAAACACGAAGGCGCCAGACCGACATTGTTTCCACAAAATCGTACTGCCTAGAACAAGACCCGCAACCCCCCCACAAAAAAAAAGTTGTGCTCATGTCGGTAGATCAGAAAAACAGTTTCTTTTTCTTCTTCCCCTTGCCATCCATCCCCTTCAGAATATCATCAAACGTGCTGCCTCCACCCAGCGAGTCGCTCGCCCCATGCGCGCCGGCACCGGCGCCCACCCCCGGCCCGAGATTTGACGGCCCAAGCCCACCATAGCTCGACTTCCTAAACTGGCCACCGCCGACACCGCCACTGGGCCCTGCTCCTAGATAGTCACCACTATCACCACCACCAATCCCGTGAGAACCGTGGTAGCTATTATTACCAGCACCAAACTGGCCGAGATTGACAGCCGACCGGCTGGCCCTCAGTCCGAGTGGGTACACTTCTCCAGCATTACCACTTCCGCCGCTATTAACGCCAAAGCCACCAAGACTGGGGCTTCCGAAGCCGGGACTCCCCGGCCCGGCGCTGCCGCCGCCGCCGCCACCACCGCTGGACAGGGACCCAATGCTCATGACCCTCGAGGTGCGGTCGAAGCCGGGCGGGGCGGCCGGCATGGGTAGCGGTTCCAGGCCGATGGCCATGCTGGCGCGGAAGGCCTGGCGGGCCCGGTCGTTGGCCGTCGTTATGGAGCCCGAGCGGGGGCGGAGGTGCGGGGAAGAGTTCTCACTGTTGTTATTGCTGCTACCGTTGTTGTTGTTGTGGTGGTGGTGGTGGTGATGGTTATGATGATGTTGGTGGTTCCGTTGGTGTTGATGGGTTGTCAGAGTGCTGCTGCTAGCGTTCTCGTTTGTCGAGGAGGAGGAGGAAGGCGGGCGAGTACCGTGGGAAGGGGTAAAAGAGGGGTCCATGTCGCGGAACATGGCGCGCGGGGGTTGAAGCGGTGAGATTTGTTCCTCTGCTACTGCTGCTGCTGCTGTTGTTGTTGTGTCTTGAGGGGCCCCGACAGCTGGGCCTGAGAAGGCAGCGTCCCATTCTTTGGCCGCAAGCCAGCAGTGTGACCGCATGTAGGTACCCTCTACCGAGAACATGACCACGTCGGCAGAGAGTTCAACAACATTGGAGCTGCCCGTCTGGAACCACATCTTGCGGGTCTGGCCGGCGTCGTCGGTCCAGGGGGCGTTCCCCTGCGGAGCTTCGCAGAGGAAGTACTCGACGCCCTCGGTGTAGTGCAACCCCGGGGCATCAACGACCAGCATGGGTAGGGATTGGAGGACGACGTAGAGGAAGAGCCAGTTCCCAATGCGCTGATCCGGTAGGTCGGAAGGATTGACACCCTTGGCTTCTCGTAGCTCAAAATCCTTGTAGGCGAGGAGGAAGGGCATGGTGAGGGTTTCGGTATCAATGTTGCGAGATTTGATGAGCATCAATTGAAGTTCATGCGGCTGGAGAGCCTTGTTGTACTTGGCTTGCTTCTTGGCGGGCAGCTCGTGGTAATTCTCGTAGATGGCCGTCATGCTGGGGAGCTTGGGAACGTCGAAGGGAATGGGCGGTAATACAGGAGGCGAAGACTTGTCGAACTCGCTAAGAATCTTGCGGAGGGCCGAGATGGAGATCTCTCCTGCCACCTTGTCCTTCTTGTCTTCTTCGGGGTCTTCGTACCCCTCGCCAATAACACGGGGCGTGATGGACTGGCGATCTACAAGGAGATCGTACAGAGCGCAAAAGTCCGAATAGAGGATCTTCAAGCATTGCCGATTCAGCCCGCTCTGAGAGAAGTAGTTCTTCTTGCTTCGAGCCCGCGGTGGCCAGTTGCCGAAGAGGCCCTTGTAGTAGCTAAGGACAAAGTTCCTCATCTTACCGAACGAGTTCCGCCACTCCTTAAACCTGACGTTCTTGTACTCTTCTGTCGAAGTCGAGCTGGCGGTGCCAGCAAAGAGCGACGGAAACTCGAAGGCCTCCAGTCGGGAGTTGACGCTGGCTATGCGGTTGGCCAGGTCCAAGTGGGCGCGATCTAAGCGCTGGCGGGTGCTAACCGAGATGCGGTCATAGAGCGGTGATTTGAGTTCGAGGATCGACTCATACTTGCCCACAGCGTGCGCGAACGCCTCGTTGTACAGGTTCCACGACTTCATCTGCTCGGCCAGAATGAGCGCTTCAAGTGTCTTCTCACGGCTGCGGCGCAGATCGGCGATGCCGGTGTGGTCCATGAGCAGGTCAAAGGCGGTGTCGACGGGCTCGCCAAACGAGGTGCCATCGAAGCTGCAGAAGTTAAAGCGCCGAAGCAGACCAGCAACCTGGAGGACGGCAGCAAACAGGTTCCCATTCTCGGTGGTGCCCACGAGGGGCTGGTGCGTTAGGAGCGCGAACAAATTTCGGGCTGCGATGAGGCGCTCGAGATCGGTGTTACCGAGGGGAAGGTACAGGCGACCTTCACTCACGGGGCCCTCGGCGGGTGCAACGTCGAGATATCCGTCATTGTGGGACGTGGTTGCCATCATCTCGGTCATAAGAAGCTCAACCAATCGCGCCGATGGGCTAATAATGTGGTCGGCAATCTTGAAGCACGGCCCGCGATTGCTCTCTTTAGGGTGCAGGAATACTAAAACATTGCCAGCCTCGTTCCATAACTCGGGGACCTGCACTCAAATTCAGCGTCTGAACAGCAACATCTGCATACGCATGCAGGCGGTAGGTACCTTTTCTCCGTTTACCAGCGGGGCCGTGTTATAGTCCACCTGGTTTTCCGGTGACATTACCCAAGCCCGAGGTATCTTTGGCTTGTTCGAATCCGAATTCGCTCGTGACCGGGCGCCCGGAAACCAACTCTTCCTCTTGCGCTTGTCAACAGTGGCAGGCGGACTACCCTCGCTGGAAGGCTTGGACAGGGATCGGGTCTCGAGTGGATTGGACACCACCCGTGGGCCTTCGGCCTCGGCCGTACGACCCGCCGGGGGTTGGGCGGAGACACTGCGACCGCGGTGATTTGGGTTCGGGGACGTGTGTCGAGGCTGCAGCCGGTTCGTTTGTGGCTTCGCCCTCGACGGGGGACGCTCAGGGGAAGGACTCCTGTTAGCTCTCCTTCCATCCGGAGGGGTTGCCTGGGTCGAAGTGACGGCAGGTATTCGCGGCGGTGTGCCGAGCTTCGTGAGGACTGAGGGCGGCTGCGACTGCGGTGGTGGTGGCGGCGGCGGGGATGTTGGCATCACGGGGACCTTCTGGAGCCTCTTTGGAGCCGTGGATGCGGGATGGTCAGTCTCGAAGAGGGGCGAACTCGGCTCAATGGGGGACAGTGAGAAAGCCGTTGACGCGGTGCCAGATTCGAAGCGTGACGACGACCTGGAGTCCTCGCTGGTCCTGAGAGTGCCCGTGGTCACTGTCGGTGCGGAACTCGTCGGCGACACATAAGAGGAGGTCGAGCTGCCCGGGACGGTCTTCCGGGCAATCTCGGACGATGATAGAGTATCTGGGCCAGATGTAAGCTTGGGCAGAAATGAGGTCAACAACCCCAAGCGAGGCCGCCGTTTCCCAGTCGCCGTTCCCATCGTGCAAGGATGTGGGCGTTCGCTATTCCTCCGATGTTGTCCTTTAAAGGGCAACGCATACGGATCATCAATGCCTCTGCGGACTGCAATCTGGGCTACCTTTGGAAGCGAGGTGATGCGGGAAGCTTCTTCTTCCACGCTCTTCAATTGTTTCGTCTTGCTCTGGGAGAAACCTGCTGCCTCCTCCTTCTCGTTCTCCGGGCGACGGAGTTCGGGCGTGGAAGGGGTTCTTGGATTCGTGACACTTACTCGAGGAAGACATTGTAAAGCACTAGAAACTGCGTGTCTCGGATTCCGCCGTTCCCGATCTCGATCTGATCGCGGCTAGACACCGCGGAGCTATTTGTTGATCGGCGTTCCGGAGCACCGACGGAGGAGGGAGTGAGCGCAGGGATCGACTTTGTACACAATAGCAGACAGCTGTGCACAGTAGGAGACAGCTGTGCACAGATCGTGGATCGCCAAGGCCCACGTGGAGGTGTGCCAAAGCCCGCCCAAAGACCAAGAGAGCGGTAGGTGTCCTGGCTAGAGGTTCGATGTGCAAGGTCGAACGCTGAAGTTCAGGCGTTCAAGGGTGGGTGGTGGTGAAAATAGTGTACAATACACTAGCACAGCTGGACCTTTGTCGGCTGTTCTGCCAAAGTATTACTGCGTAAAGGGAATTGCTCAGTGCGCGTTTGTTGCTTTTTGGGCATGCGGTGAACCTGAGACGACCACCGCGAGGCTAGGCATTGCCAGGCAGGAAACTGTCGGGAAAAAAATGTGTGGTGTGGGGGAACCGATGGCAGAAGAAACCCAAAACAAGAACTTGATGGGGACGCCTTCATATTGCGAGGTGGACTACAGCACTTCATCATGGCCAGTCGGAGAACCGGCTCTGACGTGCTCCAACTTTCGTACCCTTGGCCCAATGAAGCCAATAAAGCCAAACACGCGTCTCCCGTTGCTTCGCGCTGTGCACCCAACGGCTCGGGCTCGGGCTCAGCCGCAGCTTGCCCAACGCCTACCCCAGGACGGAGCTTACGCTCGTCTGTGCAGCCCGCTTTGTCATTCCTTCGTCCCTCGCATCGATTAGCATCAAAGAGGTCGGACTCTCAGGGTGAAAGAAATAAGACGGAACCCTGAGGAAGACTCAAGAAGGCACAACGTCATTCCGACTCGAACTTTTTTCCTTTGGGGAATTGATGTGGGTCCTGCCTGTTCGGGGAAGCAGTTGGTCGGTGCAACCCACCATATGTAGCCAGATTTTAGGTTAGGAGCACCCCAGTCATTGCTGCATCGTTGCGGCGACGAAAGAGGCTCTAAAAACCTGGATATTACGGCTTTTCTCGCAGATGTTAGGCTTCCCCAGATTCTTTGGTCATCTTTTGTTACATTCTCCACTACGTTCAACATTGGTGGCGACGATGCGACACGTTCAAAACTCGTAATATTACCATCAACTTCGGCCCTAGGAGAGACATGCTTCCTTGCCCTTGCAGCTCAATTGCAGCCGCATCTCCCTGTGAATGCGCCGTTTTCGCATCTGAACCCTCGGGTCTTCATATTCGGACATTCCCCGCAGCAACCGCAGCGCTAATTCCTCCAAGCACTGCCACAGCCACGTCAGGGACCCTTTTTTTACTTTTTTTTAGGCTTTCGCTCCACTACTCCTACGTAGGTCAAGTACAGTTTACACTAGTCATTGCGGGAACAACTTTCCAGCGTACGAAAGGTCGCCCGCCGCCTTGATTCAAAACCACGTAGGTACATGTATAGATGGATCGATATGCAGACATGTACATCCATAGACCTATCTCATGGGGGCGCCACGTCCATCCGAAGTTATTTAATATCCGAATGCATATCACTGTGAGTGATACCTCCGGACCTGGCAACAAGCATCCTGCAATTGTCAAAGCAAAGTACCTCAATGAAGGTATTAGCTGCCGAGGCTGGTTGCCGGAAAGTTGACCCGATGTGGTTGCCGGAGCCGCTGAAACAGGCCTGACCCTTCAGCTTTGGATCTCCGAGATCCTCCATATCTCGAGGCTTCTGTTTCCGTTGTGGTACATAGCATGTTGGCCAATAAAATGGCCACGCCTTCTCCTGGCTCTTCGGTACAAACCAGAGACATGTTCCAAGAAACAAGCGTGCTACTATGTATACGCCTTGAAAGTTAGCTCAACGGCTGGTAAGCCTTCGCCGCGGTCTTACCTTCCGCAATCGTATAGATCCCATCCAGAACCTCGAGATCGACGTCCGCTACAGTCATCAATGGCATATACATGTAGGCAGATTCCCAGTGCACCGAAGGATTCGCCAACGCCAGCCAATGCCGGAATCCCAGAAGCTCGGGTCCTTGACCATTGTCGGAGCCTACAATGAGGTGTCAACTGAAAAGACCCTGGCAACAGACATTTAGTGCCCTTGGGGTGGCGTTGCTTTCGGTAGATTCGGGCAAGTTTTCACACCGCGATTCAAAATGGGCATCATATCGATCCAGGCAACCGTGAACAGCAGCCCAAGAGTGGTTGATCTGGCCGCTCTCTTGTACCTCCCGGGTACGCGTCCAATGGAAGGCACCTGGCGCCGCATCAGCATCTTGATTTTCGAAAACGAACCAACCACAACTGTCATTCGATTTGGTTTATTCCTACAGTAAGTCTCATTACTCGACACGCATTGGCACTGCTAGGGCAGGCTGATCATGAAAGCAACCCATTCCCATATCATTTGGTGCCCTCGAATAAGAGACCGCAACGTGCACTGATAACCCCCCGCCCTCGTCATCCAAGTCAAAGTCAGCGGCCCCAAACGTTGAAAAGTGAGACGGCTTGTTGGCTCAGCCACCATCACTACTCCAGCAACCAGCAAGAAGCAAAACCGCAGAGCTCGAGAAGATACCTCCTCGCAGAACACTCCCCACCCGCTCTACTATCATTGCCCCTGGCCACATAAGGATGATCACAGGAATGATGCGGTGAGAACAACAAGGTATCGCACCTCCTTTCATCACTGTCCACATAGCCGCACCCATATCACATCTCCCAGTTGTACATCCCAACCTAGCTTTCCACGTCATCAAAAGGAAAAGAAAGAAAAAGGAGGAAAAAAAAAAGCAAAAGCACCATCTATATGTCTTGCGACTTGAACGAGAGGAAAGAAACCAGAGAAGGATGGGAATGAACGAACGTAAGAATAGAAAACGACAACCCCACTAACTCCGTCAAAACATCCGTGGATATCGGTTGAATAGATCCTTTACCGCAGCCTTTTAACCCCGCGCCATTTCCCCTCAATTTCCCGCCCCGTGTTACTGGCAGCACGCTGGCTTACGCCGGTTTGTAGGGTTGGTACCCTGGATACCCGTTGCCGCCACCGTTTACGGGACTGGCCGTCGCGCTTCTCGCCGCCGGGGGTCGACTGTACCCAGACGTGAAGTCGAACCCGGCCTCGTTCCTCAATGGCGTCGGCCCGTTCGAACCAGCCCCACCAATGGGCGAGTGCATGTCGTTGGAGTACTGCCGCTGCGCCGGTGAGCGGGCCCCGCTATATGGCCCCTGTCGGGGCGCGGGAGAGCGCCTGCTGCCGTAGTCGCCTTGTGGGCCTGGTGACCGCCGGGGATCGGGGCCGCTGCCAAAAGGGGAGCTGCTGTATGCTGCCGGATCTGGTGAGCGGTGCGACTCGGAGCCGTATGGGGCTCGCGGGGCGGGAGAACGGCGCGATTCGGGGCCGTAGGGGCTTTGTGGTGGTGCTGGCGAGCGTCTTGCATCGGCAGGGAAGGGGGAGGCGTTGTTCAGTTCGCGGCTGGGGGTTTGATACCTCGCAATGCCGTAGCCTTGGTTAGCTGGAGCGGCAAAGTTATCGTAGTTGTCGTAGGGCTGCTGACGTGGCGACCCGTAATTGTCGTAGTTTCCTTGCCTTCCGGAATTGGGGTAGTCATGGGCTTGGCCATAATTGTTGATGTTGTTGTAGCCGTCGTATCCAGCATTGTTGAAAACCTGGGGCGACTGCCGTCCATGTCCCATAGCGAAACCAGCCGCTCCATATCCATGGTCCGCTTCGCCATAAACCCCACCTGGCTGGCTGTATGCTGGAGCATCCTGTGCATAGGGATCATCGCGGTCGACGGCACTGGCAGCATAGTATCCGCCGGACCCAGGGCCGGCAGTCGGTGGTCCGTACGGACTTCGATTGATCGGCGAGCGCGAGCCGTGCGGGGACATCGAACGAGCGGCTTGTCCACCGACCTCGGGTTTCTTTAGCGCATTCATCTCGACGGCTTCCTCCTCAACGAGCACCTTCTTCTGCTCGGCACCGTCCCAGCTCGGCATCTGGGGAAGAGCATCCTCGTTCTTTTTGCCGCCCGCATCAAATTCGGCGAACTGAGCGAATGCGGGTCCCTTGGATGCTGTTGGACCATTAGAGAAGCCGGCATGCATAGGTTCCTGTGACTTGTATCCATGTTGCGGGGGAATATAGGGTTCATCCAGGTATTTGTGCCGACCTCTCGGCGGATCGCAGCAGCCGCAGCAGTTCCCGCAGCATCTGAGACAATGAAAGCAAGAGCAGCAGCACGAAAGCCCGCAGCAGGCACACCGAATGATGCACCAGATCACCGAAAAGATGATCAAACCCCCGATGACTATGACCGCAATGACAGGCCACCTTGGGTTCTTGTCAGCATCCCACTGTAGCATTCATATCGCAGACTTGAAACCTACTTGCAATAATTCACCTGCATGCAATTGTCCCAGCTGGAAAAGGCCGTCCTCACATCCGAGATTTGCCCGACGATGTCCCTCTTTCCAAGCGCCGGTCGCAAACTAGCCACGACCAGATCCAGGAACCCCCTCCGCAGACTCCTTTCCATCGCGACGTCGACCGCCGGCATCTTGCCTTTTGGTGTACAAACTTTTGCTTAAAGCAACCAGTCCCGGGAGGGAAAAAAAAGGATGCGAGCGATCAGTAAACGCGATCAACACGCGCATAAACGGTTGATGACTTGGTTATCCAACAAATGCTACAGCGCCATTGTACGGTTGGCCGTCGCTTGTGGATGGTCGTCTCGAAACTCGATGCCGTTTCGCTGTCGCTTGGGGTTCGATGTTGGTTTCGAATCGTGGTTGGGCGCAAAACGGTTGCAGATCTATATCGTTGCTCGAAAATAATATTTGTTGCGAAGCACAGACGACGAGTGTGACAGCGTCTGATGAATTGATAAGGCAACGGTGTCGATTGATTCTGGTCATCGGACTACTAAAGAGCGACCGAAGATGGTATCAAGTGTACAAACTGAACTCGAAAACGAAGGCAAGAACAAGCTGAAGAGAGAATGAAACGAGGTAGACAAGTGCCGCCAACTCCAAAAGAGTGCGTCGACGAAAAATCGAAGGGAGTGGCTCTGCTCCGTCCCACCTGTGTGAGCGACGTGAAACTTGGAGGGTGAAAAGTCAGCCCTGGGAAAAGGAAAAAGAGGAAAGCGCAAGGCCTCCAACGGGAAGGAATTGGGCGACCACAAGAGCCGAACCCGCAAACGGATACCATGATGGCATTGGCCCGCTGTGCCCGCCCAGAAACCCCCCCTCGTCCATCATCGCTCCTGCAAGGTACCAACGGCGTCAGATCCTTGCGACAGGGACCAACCGTTCCTGAGCAGGCACTATCACATCCGGCTGAGTGGCTCCAAGGGGATCATCTTCATTGGGTCACAAGAGTCTTGCTGAGGCTTTTTACAGATTCGGGTTCGCCCCTCAAGGTGTATGCCAAAAAAACAAAAACCTGTAAAGAGGTGCTGTAAGAAAAGAAACCCTTCGCATGCTGGCCTCGCTGAGATAGCCCCGGGAGATTGAGGACGGGATAATCATCACCAGAACCGGGCGGGGTTCCGGCAATTTCACCTGTGCCCCTGCCTTTTGCACAACCATCACCAAATCGAGATCGTCACACAAGGGACTCCTCGAGGGTCCGCACGGATCGCCACCTACCTCCGGCTCGGCCGAGGACACCACAAAGAAAACGAAAAGACAAAAAAAAAGGCGCTCGGTGGCTGATCAGCACATTGACGGCATGGCCGAAAAAGACAAGATCAACAAGCCCTGTCGGTGTTGCGAAGACCTGCTTACTTGCATTGTATCTCGTACAATTTAGTGTATCAAGACCCGGCAAGCGCAGGGGCCGGACTTTTCGCTGTGCGCTTCGAACACTTACATGTTCACTTAAACGGTGTCTTACCTTACCCCTTTGGTTCCTCTTCCGGTTGAACCAGGGAACGAAATAACCCCAAGTTTCGGGAGTGATTTCCGACGACACTTGAGTGATAAAGGGACAGTAACAGTATCATATCATCGGTTAGATTGTAAAAGCTGGTAACAATACCCGGGCAATCATAGGTTCAGCATCCCAGTCCAACCTTTTCTAAGCCATTAACACCCATCACATCCTGGATATGGCATGCAGAGAATTCGTGCAAGCAGTTCCGACAATTTCCATTTATACTTGAGCACCAAGGAAAGCTAGTGTCACACACTTGGATACCAAGTTACCGCTGGTCAATCGAGAATGGCTCAAGTATATCGCTACCACAACCGAAACCCTCGACTTTGCTTAAGCCCGTACAAAAAAGAGTAGTTCAAAAACGCAAGAGAGTCCGGGCCATAAATTAGGAATTAGTTCATAAACCCTCATAAAATTCGAAGCACCTCTAACGCCAGCTACCCTTTGTCTGCCCCAGAGACTCGGGCGCGAATAACAAATGCCTTTTCCACCTGGCCTGCCGTCCCTCATGACCATGATCTGACCTCGTCTAATTAGCGGGTTTCGGCGGAGGGCCCGGCGGAGGCGCATAGTCATTGTCAGCTGCGCGATGGTAGGCATTCTGCGGTGGCTGAAGCTGGATGCCCTCTTGGTTGCCGGCGTAATACCCATCGCCTGGCTGGTTGGGGGCATAGTAGCCATTGTTTGGACCATACTTGTAGCCGCCCGGTGGGGGGTTGCCTCCCTGATCTTGCGCCGAGTACTGCGGCGGCGGGGGGTAGTACGGAGGCGGTGCCGGGGCCATCCATCCGGTTCCGTAAAGTGGTTGTCGACCTAGCATTCTGCGCCGGCGCGAGTTACGGCTGTCGAAGGAAAACAAAGTCAGCACGATTCAGTTTCGAACATATAGAAAGTGGATGAGAATGGGGCGTACAATAGACTAGCAAAGACAAGCAAAATGAGAAGGATGGCCACGCCGGTAAAGACCCAGCGTCCCCAGTGGTACCACGTAGAATAGTAGTGGCACACCCCAAATTCGTCACGATAGCGGCCACTCCCGCACCTATAGAAGATTGTTAGCTGACGTGAGTTGCGAGCACTGGTGTCTCGTTACTTCGTACCCATCGCGGCGCTTTGCCAGTCCAGCGACCTCAATAAAAGGAGCCATGATCGGCTCGTGTTGGACTGGTTTTGAATTGCAGTAATCGGCTTTGACGTAGAAATTTAGCGGAAAATGGGTAACGAAGAAGATCCAAGGTCTCGAGGTGATGTCGATAGTGGATGGGGAGTTGGTTAAAGGTGAAGTTGATTGATCGCGCGAAGCAGGTTGTCTCTAAAGATATCATGCGACAAAGGCAGCGAGGTGCGGAAGAGATGACGTGCCATCAACGCAGTTTCAGCACTGTGGATCAACGAGCATAGCAAACATATTTTGGGTGCTACGCAGGCAAACTCAATATTCAAGCACGGTAAGACACCAAACTTCCGCACGTTGTCTTACCAAAGAATGCGTGGCACATCAGTGGCTGAGCAGACTGGGCGAGCGGTGTCCCAATGAAATCACCGAAGGCAGACTGCCAAGCGGCACAGAAGCTCTCGGCGACAGCGCATGGTTGCCGGTATCCATCTCTCTTTGTCCGTCTTGCCAGCAGCTTCCCATTGGCCGGGTTGGCTTGGCTCCCAGATTCCAAATTGCTGCGAGTCCGAATCCGACAACACAAGCTTGATTCCATCGGAATTCTGGGAGGCGCAGGGAACTCTGCCACGCTATCTGCCACTTCGGTTGAACGGGCAAGGGCTCCAATGCCTCTAGACCAGGTTATTCGTTGATAGGGCTGCTACGAAGTACGGAGGAGTCAAGTGATTTTCAACTTGCAAGAAGTACTGCTGGGACCCACTGAATAGGAAAGGTACCGGCGCAGGGGGTCGAAACTTCGGCCTGCAACCTCCGTATGGATACGTCTCTATGAGCGGTGGCTGGGTATACGGGTACGCATGTTGCTATTCTCACTTCCAAAAATGTGTAATCCGTACTTGATACCTCTTTTGGTAAACTGATGTCAATGATCTTGACTGCTGCTGAAGAAGGCCTCATTCGTTGTGTTCCAAAGTCAACACTTCAGAATCCCCCCGCGGATTTCGGTATCGGCGTGAGAATCGATGCCAGCAACAATCCGACTTCTGGCTCATTGAGAAAGGTGATTTTCCCCATTCGGAGTACTCCGTATCGGCGCCGGCACGGCCGGGTCGATCGCATCATTGCCCGGCAACAGACGGTGCACATGGTCCGGCAAGAAGCAAGTGGTCCGGGAGGCCCACTCGGGCTGCGCTAGCCACATCTTGATTGTTCAGCCACAAGTAAAAGCCACGTGATTGCCGCTAGCCCCATCCCGATTTCCCCCTCCACACACAAAATTTAGACAAGGAGAAAAATCCAGCCCCGAACTAACAAACAGGAAGGTATCCCGCCATCACGTCAAAATGGCTACCACCCAGGCAGTTCAGGTGTTCGGCAAGAAGAAGAATGCCACAGGTACGGACTTTTGCTTCGAGCGAGATGAATCGGTCGGTCGGTCTCTGACAGTATCGCAGCCGTCGCGCGCTGTGTGCAGGGCAAGGGCCTGATCAGGGTCAACGGCAAGCCTCTCAAGCTGTTCGCCCCCGAGATCCTGCGGGCGAAGCTTTACGAGCCCATCCTCCTCCTCGGTACCGACAAGTTTGCTGAGGTCGACATCCGCGTCCGGGTCGCTGGTGGTGGTCACACTTCCCAGGTCTACGCGACGCGCCAGGCAGTAAGTATTCCCGGATATTTTTGGGAGATCAGACGTGAGCGGGAAAGGTACTAACAAGATTATTTGCAGATTGCCAAGGCCATTGTCAGTACCCAAACATAATGTGTCTCCGGGTTTCGAGGTATAAGAGGTTGAGTTACTGATACGGTACATCTCCTTTAGGTTGCCTACTACGCCAAGTACATCGACGAGCACTCTAAGAACCTCCTCAAGACCGCTCTCATCCAGTTCGACCGCAGCCTCCTCGTCGCTGATCCCAGGCGTTGCGAGCCCAAGAAGTTCGGTGGAAAGGGTGCCCGTGCGAGGTTCCAGAAGTCCTACCGTTGATCGGTTTTTTGGTCATGTTGGGAAGCGGGGACTTGCGTGGACAAGGACGGCGTTCGGCATTGCATTGATCAGCTACGAGTCGATATTGGCCTCCGACGATGGCCCGCTGAGGTGCACATTAATGGCACCTTGGGAGATAGGAATGAGACTCGAGTCGACCTGGGCCCCCCCTACGATACTTTTGCGGGGTTCACACGTGGATCATGTGAGATCGGGATGGGTGTTTTTCGCGGCGAAGCATGGGAAATGTGGAAGCAATAGAGCAGTTCGAGTGCCCGCCCGGCTTGCCCGCGCCTGGGCCGGAATGCGATCGATGTTTCTCCCTTCCGATTGCACCAACAGAACAGTGCCGAGAATCAAGTAATGCTTGGAAATGGGCTAGAGATTTTGACGGAGTGTGCAGTTTTATTCCGATGTGGACGATGCCCTACCAGCGTCAAGAATTGTATTGCGGGAGGTATGGCGGCTTTTCGACTCATGATCATACCTGCTCGACGCAACCCTGAGCGGCGACGTGGGCGGACATGGTATTCTCTGAAGGGTATCTCCGTCGCTACTTGCGCTTTGGTCAGCAGTATGCTGGCGACATGGTGTAGGTCCGGAGGATACGTATGCCATCTGGTCTTGGCGAGGCCAGGAAGCGCGATGGATTGTTTTTGAGTCTACACCCAAGCTCCTTTGCGTGGTGAGACGCACAGAGCTCAGTTCACATGTTCGAATGTTGAATTCAGCCCAGCTGATGGCCAATGTGTGCTTCATGGTTTGAGGAGGGATGGAGGTCCACCCCAGAACAGACCCTGCTTTGAGTCTCCCAGTCCAAGTGGAACATCACTCTGCGCCCATGACCCGCCGCAGGATACGAAGCCGGCATTCTGGTACTGGTTTGGGGAACAGCCAGAATGTAGGCCTTAATAAGGATATTTGACTGATATTTCAAAGCGACTGCCAGCTGGCGTGCGGAACACGGGCCTCCCTGCCCTGCGCTGACCCGCCCTGACTTGCCTCGCCTTGCCTTGCTCATTTTCTCTCCGTGTTCCGCGCGTGTCTTGTCGGTGGATGGATTCCCCAAGTAAGCGGCAGCCAATGATACCTTCCCACGTCAATGGCCAAAAATGGTCCGTGTGTAAGTCCAGTACTTGACCCTTCACGCCGGCCCTCCTCTTGATGCTTGCAGACCAGTATTTTTTTTTTTCTTTTTCTTTTTATGCACTTTTTTTCTTCTCGCATCTTCTTCTTCGCCTGGTAATCTTTATTTTCTACTCATTTACAGTCGCGAAACGGAGTTGTTGTTGAGTTCCCCCAAGCGCTGAACGCCGCAGCTATTACTGCCCTGACCTGAGTCGGCGGGGCTTCTTTCACGTACCTCAAGCTCTCCTTCACCGAACCTTTCGAGCCACGACCATGATGGGTTGGATCAGTGGCTGGTCTCACTACTCATCTTAACATTTTTCAGACCTTCATGATGTTTTACCATCCTCTCCTAGTCTTCTCAATATCTCCGTCGTCAATTTGTCATTAATTGAGGTTTCACTGCGAAAGACCACCTAAGATACAAAAGTACCTGCGACGCCTAGCACAACCCAACCCCCGAATCCGGTCCAGAAGTGCCTCGAGGTATTTCGAATGAAATCTCCTCTTTGAAAGGGTTCTTGTCCATTTTCTTCTTCACTGATCTGAGTGGCAAGCGCCACTTGCAGCTGCTGGCAACCATGCATGGCCTTGCGGCACCTGTCTGAGCTCATCTGCACCATAAGCCCTTGTGTCCCCGCCTGGGGTTATTCGAGAAGGCAATCCTTGGGTCACAGTCTCCCTTTGTGAAAGCTGATCGTATCACGAACTTCCAATGCAGGTAGACGGAAAGGAGAGGGAAGCGGTGTTGAGAGGAAGATTTGGTCGTCGCCGGCCGATAATCGAATGTCTTTTCCCTGGAAAACTGCAACGACATTACCGAAACGAAAAGAAAAGCAAAGAATAAAAAAAAATGCGAAACCAAAGACCACAGACCCAAACTGCCGAGAGACCGAAGCACCTTGCGAACCGAATCCCGCCGAAGTTGGTATCCAAAACAGAACACGACAACAAGCTCATAGGCCGTAAGGGCAAGCTCATCGGTTGGCAAATTTCATCAGCCATTGCAGGACAGCCTCAAGATTAGTCTCCTCCTTGGCTGATATGCCATAGCACGAGACCTCGCGGTTGGCGACGTTTTTGAGATCCATGGCGTCAATCAACTCGTCAACAGACAGCCTGTCGGGTAAGTCCGACTTGTTGCCGAGCACTAGGAGCGGGATGCCCGCGAGAGTCGGCTGGCTCATTAGCGAGTGCAACTCGTCGCGAGCCACAGGCAGCAGGTCTAGGTCGGCAATATCGACGATAAAGACGATGGCGTTAACGTTGCGACAATACCTCTCCCACATGGGCCGGAAGCGGGGTTGACCACCCAAGTCCCAGCACTTGAGTGTCACATGCCCTCGTTGCACCCGCTTCATGTTGAAGCCGACTGTGGGTATGGAGCTGCAAAGAGGAGGTCAGCCGGAAGCAGGGGAAATCGAGATGGTGGGGAGGGCCAATCTCAATGATACCGACGGCGAAAAGCCGGTGGAAGAGGGTGAGGGTACTTACTCGATCGCGAACTCTCCGCCCTGTCCGATGAAGGAGCTATGTCAGTATCTGCCATTCATCAACGGGGAGCTATCTGCGCTGTTTTACTCACCGAGAGCACGCGGAGAAGGGAAGTTTTTCCAGCGTTCTGCAAACCGATCATGGTGACATCCATTTCGGTCGCCCTGCATCGAATCAGCACCACGAACCTACAGGGCATGGCGGCGATGTGCTGCCGATGAGATGCGGCCCGGTAGTGCCCCGCAGCTCGGCGACGCGGGGCGGAGTGCATGACGGTCAAACTTACCAGAAAGTCCGCAACAACCAGTCGTACATTCTTCTGAAAAGCCCCGCCATGGTCGCTGAAGATCCACGCTGTTGTCGAGAGTATTCAACGCGAGTGTTGAAGGAGTCAATGATGGGGCCAGGGCACGCGGTAGGTGTCGGAAAGTCACGCAGCGGTTCGCGGGTCCAGGGATTCGCAAGAGAATCGTCCAGACCCAAGTTGACGGGCGGCGGATGGGCGGTGACAGGTCTCAGCCAGGTCCCAGTTTAAATGTTTCGCGCCCAGACTCCGGGGGGCAGCGCAGAATTATGAATAAAAATGTCTCGTATGACGGGGGTCTGTTAAGGCTCTTGCAATTTTGCAAAGTTATAAGAACCAGAATGAAGCGATTTCCTGTTTGTGATCGGTGAAGAAGAAGATGGGGGCGAGCGTGGGTCGTTGAGTGAGCGACCACCACCAGGCCCACCAAGCAACCAGGACGATGCCGCCGGGCAGCACAAAATCCAAGGGAGACAAATGTTGTGCAAGTCGACTTAGAAGCTGTGGCCCGTGCCTCGGCGCGCAGAAAAAGACGATGGGACGTTGAACAGTGAGCGGGCGGTTAGCACTCAGGATTCCCGATGTGGAGTTCCGAGACGGCGAGGAGCGATGGAGGCTTGTCGGTCGGCGAGACGAGACGATCGGCTTTTGATCATGGACGAGGGTGCGGCGGCTCAGAATCCCAAAGACGCCCCAGGTTGCAGTCACATTCAGTGCTGGGAACCAAAGCCAAGCGGCGGCTGCGGCTGCGCGGCAGGGGGGGACGACGGCGTCAAGTCTTATGTACTTCGTACCTTAGGGTCGCAAAGAGCCGTGGTCAGGAGGGTCGTGTCGTGCATCAGACAAGAAGACGGGAAGCGCAAACAATGCTGGGGGGTTCCTGCAAGGAGTTGCTGCAGGAGGTTGCCGCTGTGGAGGCTGCAGGGACCAGAGGTTGAGCCGATCTGAGATGCGAGGAACGCTGGTGAGGAAGATGAGATGTCGTTGCCGGCTCTCGTGCTCCTGTGGGCCTGGGCTGATTCCTGGGGTGTTTGGCTGGAGGATAGGCCGACAATGATGTCCGGGCGCCTCTCGAATTATGTAGTTACCAAGTAATCTTGGGACAACCGCAGAGACCAAGATTGCTGCTGCTTTAACTCAACCTCGAACATACGACATCAAACACTAGGTAAGGTGAGATGGCTAGATGTGCCAGGTGCTTTTCTAAAGAGGAGCAGACGAATCCATGGCGGTTGAGGGAAGTCTAGGGCAGCTCCCATCACTGAGTTGGGGGAATGGAAGCGGGCCACCAACAGCGGGGTCACAGGCGCTTGAGTGATTGGGCCATCAAACTGCAACCTGGAAGCTCTCTGCTACGTTCCCACATTCCATCCCACGCCCACAAAGCCAATTGTGGCTTACTTGCACCTAGGTTGGAGAGAGCAGGTTTCCTGTACTGTGGCACGGCGTTCTTCACAGTTTCCCGCCCCGAAACGAATGTTGAAGCCTATTGAAGTGCGATAACAAGCGCGTCCGAAACTCGGGGCGGCCGCGATGATTCTGGATTAATTTGGGTTCGACCTGTGCCGTCAACCCATTTGACTTCTCCGGCCCGACGGCGACCAGGCCGTTTCAATGTCTCAAGTTTGCATCGAGTCCGGTCTTGCAGGGCTATCAATCATAGGCACGTACATACGAAGGATCTACCTCGGGTATCTCTGCAAAACTGCGAGTTTAGGAATTGTTTTCTTTCAAATGCGGACCTGCGTGCTGTACATCGTTCCTCCATTGACAGCAGGCTGCCTCAACCAGCCTGGGGCTATGCCAGAGGCTGATATTGGTTGGATACCAACTCCACTGATTATTTTACTGGATATCAGTCGAGCGTCCCCAAACCCCCACAGGGTCGCAGCTAGAGCGGCCTGGCTGGAGAACCATGGCACTGTAGCGGGGGCACACGGCAGCAAGGAAATGGTCGAATATTGGCAACGGGGGTGCCAGATAGATAGATGCTGTTTTCTAACCCATGCAGAACATTCAGTCGGTAACTCCAAAAACCCGATGTCGACATTACTCAATTGGCTGCCAACCCAGTGTCATACATGTACGGATCGCACAAGAGCCCATTCGATGTCGTGAAACGGTTCATCGTTAGGGACGGCGCAAATGCGAACAATAACATGACATTCTATGTGCATCGATAAGCGGTTTACGTCGCTCTCAAATGATTCACGTGCTCCCTTCGATAGAGGGAAAAAGATGCCTTTGGAGCGCCAGTGGACGAGAATGCGCAAGATCCACTAGGCACCGAAAAGCAAACTCCCACAATCTATGTATCTGTCTTTGATGTGGCACGTGTGCCAGTTCACGGGCGGCCGAGCGAGGGACAAGACTTGCCGGAGGCTCCACAAAACCATGAACCCCACTAGAAGCAAGAGTATCCACCGATAAGCGATAAGGAAGAAAAAAGTTCCCAAACGGACCTTGACACCGTCAATTCTCGATTGAAGAAGTTATTCCCATTCCAGGCGATACTCAAGATCCTGTCCCTCCGGCCAGTTTTGCGGATGCCCCAGTAATGAGAAGGAAATAGAACAATTGCAGTTGAAAAAGGGGCCTCCGCCACACAAGTGCAGGCGACTGGATCGCACCCTCAGACACCGCAACTCCATTCACGCGACAAGCGAAAATGGCCTCCGAGCGCACAAACACGTCGTGGGATCACGAGTACCACACGCTTCGCCGCGAGAAGCTTTTTCGAAATCCCCCAACCGACAGGACCGCCTATCCTGCCCTCCAGCTCGCTGTTGATCCCCACATCGAATCATTCAATGCCCTCTTTCGAAACGACGGGACGCCCGGCCTTCTCGACCATGCCCTTGCTGAAATTGGGACAAAGACGTTTTTGGACGGAGACGAGAGAGCGGCGCCTGCGGGCCGAAACAAGTTGACGATTCGATACAAGAGTGTCACCCTTCAAAAATCCCAGGTCCCCCCCTCCAACAAATTTGCCAAGAGGCGCGAGATCTTCCCAGCTGAGTGCAGAGAGCGGCACGTCTCGTACCGGGGGAAGCTCACAGCCGTCCTTGAGTACCGCGTCAATGATTGTGAGCCCCAGGAGTTTGTCCGAGAGCTGGGCCAAATGCCTATCATGGTCAAGGTATGCCGCTTATCCTCCTCGGCCGAGGTATGCCCGCAGCAAGTTCTGACGCGCGCTCTCCGAACTAGTCCAATAAGTGTCATCTAGAAAACAACTCGCCAGCGCTGCTTGTACAGAGAAAGGAGGAGTCTGAGGAATTAGGCGGATATTTTATTGTCAACGGTATCGAGAAGATCATCCGTCTTCTCCTCGTCAACCGCAGGAATTTCCCGCTGGCTATCATCCGCCCGAGTTTCACCAACCGCGGGTCCTCATATACACAGTACGGTATTATAGTTCGGTCGGTCCGCCCAGACGAAACCTCGCAAACGAATGTGCTCCATTACCTAAACGACGGCAATGTCACATTCCGGTTTTCCTGGAGGAAGAATGAGTATCTCGTGCCCGTCATGATGATCCTCAAGGCCCTTATCGAAACGAACGACCGGGAAATCTTTGAGGGGTTGGTAGGCCCGCCAAACTCGAAGGGCATTGAAAACACATTCTTGACAGACCGTGTCGAACTCCTCCTCCGCACGTACAAAACGTACGGCCTTTACACCAAGACACAGACCCGGGCGTATTTGGGAGAGAAATTTCGGGTTGTGCTCGGTGTCCCCGATACCATGTCGGACTATGAAGTCGGCACAGAATTCCTTCGAAAAGTCGTTCTTGTGCACCTTGGTTGCGTCGATGTCACCGAGGAACAGGATCTCGACAAGTTCAAGATGCTGCTCTTCATGTGCCGGAAGCTCTACGCCCTCGTTGCCGGCGACTGTGCGGTCGACAACCCTGATGCAGTGCAAAACCAGGAAATTTTGCTCGGCGGCTTTCTGTACGGGATGGTGCTGAAGGAGCGGCTCGATGAGCTGCTATCTGTCTCGCTCAGGGGAGCGCTGCGGGATTATTTCCGGCGAAACCCAACCCTCTCTTTTACCTCTTCCTCTTTCGCAAAGGACTTTCCAATTGCCATTTTCAGGAGAACGAATGAGAATCTTGGCAATGCCCTTGAGTACTTCCTCTCCACGGGCAACCTTCAGAGTCCCTCGGGTCTTGACCTGCAACAGACCTCGGGCTTCACCGTGGTGGCTGAGAAGCTCAACTTTTTGCGTTTCATCAGCCACTTCCGCATGGTCCATCGCGGTAGCTTCTTCGCCCAGTTAAAGACCACAACCGTCCGGAAACTGTTGCCCGAGTCCTGGGGTTTCTTGTGCCCCGTTCACACGCCCGACGGCTCGCCATGTGGACTGTTGAACCACTTGGCCCATAAATGCAAGATTTTGACCGACTCGGTGGATGTGTCGGCTGTTCCAGGAGCTGCTATGGAACTTGGTGTTAACGATTACTCGTCCGCCGCAACCAGCGAAAGTGTCGTGGTGATGCTCGACGGTAGGATTATCGGCTGGTCTACCCCCAAAGCGGCCAAGGGTGTCGCCGATACCCTGCGGCGCTGGAAGGTGGAGGGCGGCCATGGCGTTCCGGTGCTACTGGAAATCGGTTATGTGCCCCCATCCAAGGGCGGGTCATATCCTGGCATCTACATGTCGTCCCAGGCGTCAAGGATGGTTCGACCGGTCAAGTATCTGCCCTTGGGTAAGGAAGATTTCGTCGGCCCGCACGAGCAGCCGTACATGTCGATCGCTTGCACCGAGCCCGAAATCATACCGGGAGACTCAACACATGTTGAGTTCGACCCCACCAACATCCTCTCCATCCTAGCCAACATGACCCCCTTCTCCGACTTCAACCAGTCACCCCGCAACATGTACCAATGTCAGATGGGTAAGCAAACAATGGGTACGCCGGGAACCGCGATTCGGTATCGGACGGACAACAAGATGTACCGTCTCCAGACGGGTCAGACGCCTATTGTTCGTGCCCCATTGCACAATACGTACGGCTTCGACAACTTCCCCAACGGCATGAATGCCGTGGTGGCCGTCATCTCATACACGGGCTATGACATGGACGACGCCATGATTCTCAACAAATCGGCGCACGAGCGCGGGTTCGGTCACGGCACGATCTACAAGACCAAAAAGATCAGTCTCAAGGATGATACGAGGACGCGCACATCGAAAACCATCGTGAAGATGTTTGGCTTCGCACCCGGTAGCCCTGTCAGGGCATCGGATCGTGAAATGCTTGACGAGGATGGGCTACCTTACGTGGGGCGTCTAGTTAGGGAGGGAGACATCCTCTGCGCGTGGCACACCGTCTCGGCCGACTATAGCGGGCAGCTGATCAACCGAGATGGCATCACACACTGGGAGCGATACAAGGAGGCGGAAGACGCCTTCATCGAGGAGGTGCGCGTCATTGGAAGCGACTCGGGGAATGAGCCCTTGCAGACCATCTCGATCAAGCTCCGCATCCCCCGATCCCCCGTCATCGGTGACAAGTTCTCGTCACGTCACGGTCAGAAAGGTGTTGCGTCCCAAAAATGGCCTGCCGTCGACATGCCCTTCTCCGAGACGGGCATCCAGCCTGACGTTATCATTAACCCCCACGCTTTCCCATCCCGTATGACAATCGGCATGTTTGTCGAGTCGCTGGCTGGCAAGGCCGGCGCTCTGCACGGCCTGGCGCAAGACTCGACACCGTTCAAGTTCAACGAGGAACACACGGCGGCCGATTACTTTGGGCACCAGCTGATGAAGGCAGGCTACAACTACCACGGCAATGAGCCCATGTACTCGGGCATTACGGGAGAGGAGTTTGCCTGCGATATCTACATTGGCGTAGTCTACTACCAGCGGTTGAGGCACATGGTCAACGACAAGTACCAGGTGCGTACCACGGGCCCGGTAGTGCCGACGACGGGCCAGCCCATCAAGGGCCGTAAGAAGGGTGGCGGTATCCGCGTGGGCGAGATGGAGCGCGACGCGCTGCTGGCGCATGGCACGGCCTTCCTGCTGCAGGACCGGCTGCTCAACTGCTCCGACTACTCCAAGTCGTGGATCTGCCGCGACTGTGGGTCGTTCTTGTCGGTGCAGCCGACCGTGTCTCCCTTCATTGGCAAGCGGAAGCAGGTCGGCACCGTCCGCTGCCGCAACTGCGCGCAGCGCCTGGATCAGATCGAAGGCCTGGATCTGATGAAGCTGGACGGTGAGATTTGGGAAGACGGACAAGGGGTGCAATGGATTGGCGGCGAAAACACCACCATGGTGGTCGTGCCAGGGGCGCTCAAATTCCTGGATGTGGAGCTGGCGGCCCTGGGTGTGAAGATGAAGTTCCGGGTGGACACCAAGGACGCGATCCGGAGGGGGCCCTTGAGGACGACGGCTCCGAAGGCACTCCCGAGCGTGTCGGCTTCGGCGTGATGAGTAAAATGTGGTTTTTGTCTATATTCAAATTATTGGCCAGGTGATCACTCAATTTGTTTCCCAGTGTAGTCTTCCATGTCATGTCCCCAGTCCTCTCAGTATGTCTGAGGCTACCACAAAACAAACCACAGAATACCTGGAGACGGATGTTCGAAGCCTGTCGTAGGGAAACACGAGGGAAATGAGTGATCCGCTGCCGTAACCCCAGAGCAAACGTCGCTAAAGGCTGTGGCGGCCATATCATGCAGTCTCCCGCTGCTCTGGGCTGTGTCTTAACGTCGTTCGTATCATCCTGCCAAGACCAACCCTATGGTGGGCCTCCTCGCTCTGTCGACAATAAACAGAGAATCAAACAGCAGAAGTATGCTATTAGCTTTGCATATTTAAATCACCGGTGCACCGGCAACAACTCTGAAATCTCTCCCTTTCTTTTCCTTTTGTTTCATTTGTCATCTTAAGATAAGGAAAGCATTGTCTGTCGATCATTGAAATGATCGAGAAGCCCGTCTTCGCTCGTCCCTTTCTCACTCCGCCACCTTGAGGTTGATTCCTCATCGACGAAAAACTTTGGGGTATACTCGATGTCGATTCCCTCTGTTGTTTCTTCGCTGTAAGCTCGTCGATGGTCGTGCTATGTTCTTTGGTTCAGTTTCCATCTGACGACTGAGTTCTAGGTTGAACTTATCCACAGCTGCAGCATCTCCCAGGCACCTCGTTGTCACCCTTCTTATGCGTTCACTTCCATCTCTCTTCACCTATATGGAGATTGGGTAAAAATACACCCTCAAAACACGCCCAAGCACAAAAGCTTCCATACTAGAACCCCGGTTGTCGAGATATTAACCATCCGCAACGTTCAACGGTCCTAGTCAACTAACTGAGCAGCATCGCCGTAATGACGCGCTTCCATTTCTCTCTCCTCCCCTTGTTCGGCTACCTTGTCAATGCCCTCGTCTTGGCTCAATATTCTGGCTACGACTATGGCTTCAACATCGAGAAGCGGATAAAGCGGCAGCTCGGCCGACGTTCGGCCATGGTCGTGCAGGACAGGACCGGCGACGAAGTTCATGTGCGCCAGGAGATTCGCCAGCTTGAGCAAGACCACGATCTCTGGACTCTGTACATGTTGGGCCTGAGCATGCTGCAGTATACCGACCAAGCCTCCCCAGTGTCGCACTATGGGCTTGCAGGTATGTGTTGCTTTCTATGATACGTCTGGGCGGGTGACGATGGGGTAGCTGACTTCTTAGCCAAGGGATACACGGCATGCCTCACCAGACATGGGGCGGCGTCGAACCCGTCACTGGGAGCGAGGGTACCGGGTATTGTACCCATTCGTCGATTTTGTTCCCGACATGGCACCGGTCATACATGGCCCTATATGAAGTACGACCCGTCCCTTTCAGATGGTTTATAAACCCCTGATTGAGGTTTCGCTTCTGACTTCACCCTAGCAAGCCCTGTACGATTTGATTCAACTGATAGCCACGCTTTGGCCCGCCAGCGAGAGACCGCGCTACGAAAGAGCAGCGCGCAGGTTCCGACTCCCATACTGGGATTGGGCGGCGAGTCCTCCTCCAGGAGAAAGCGTCCTCCCCAGAAGTATCGGAGGAAGCCCGTTCGTCGACGTTGACGGCCCGAATGGCTTGCAGCGGATTGCAAACCCCCTGTTCAGCTACCAATTCAAGCCTCTCGACAGAACAGCTTTCAACTCTGACCCTGTGAGTCTAGGGGCATTGGCGAGCTCGAATCGACCTGACGAGAGATAGTGGAACGTTTGGACCCAAACGCTCAGAAGCCCCTCGAGTGGCGGCCCTGATGCGCAATCCAACAACTCACTGGTCGCCCTGAATCTCGGTCAAAATCGCGCTTCCCTCGCCCAGCGCCTCTATAGTCTGTTCTCGTACAACGACAACTACACCACGTTCAGTAACAACGCAATGGGAGGATGGACCGAATCGGTCGAGTCGCTACACGACACCATCCACGAACTGGTCGGCGGTTTCGGGCCTATTCAACCATCGCCCCAACCCGGGCACATGGCGTACCTCGAGTGGTCAGCGTTTGATCCGATATTTTTCTTGCATCACTGTATGGTCGACCGGATTTTGGCCTTGTGGCAGGCTATTTATCCCAATAGCTGGGTTTCTTCCTCGCAAGCCCTGTTGGACTCGTACACGATACGGAGAGGTCAACGAATCAACTCTAGTACAGCACTCACTCCCTTCTTTCTGGACGATAACGGCACCTTCTGGACCTCGGACAGCGTGCGCGACCACACAAAGTTCGGCTACTTGTACACGGAGCTGCTGCAAGGTCCGGTCACCACCTCTTCGAATAATAACCTCCTCGTCGCCACCCAGACCCGTACCATCAAGCGAACCATCAACCGCATGTATGGCTCCTTTAACCCGGCTAGCCTCTTTCTTGAAAAACTCCGCGCCCAAGGCGCCCAAGGCGGCGGCACCGGCAGCTTCCAAACCAGTCGCGAGGCAAAGACGCCTCACCATACTCTAATAGAATCCAGAATCTTTGCCGCGGGCGGCAACGGCAACCGCTACCACGAGTGGATTGCCAATGTGCGCGCGGAGCCAAGCAAGAACAGGGCCGCCACCAGCAGCGGCGACGGGGTCCGGGTGTCATCAATCAGTTTCTTCCTTGGCGATATCTCTCCTGAGAGGCTGTCGGAAGAGGCTTGCGTCGGCACCATGGGCGTCTTTACAGCCGCTCGCTTGTCACCGCAACAGGAGACGACGAGCCGGGTCCATGAGGTGACCGTCACAGGGAACGTTCCCCTGACGGCTGCGCTCGTGAAGAAGATCACCGACGGCGAACTGGCGGGCTTGACGCCTCAGCACGTGGTCCCGTATTTGAAAAGAAACCTAAAAATGGTGGTGCGGGGAGTTCGGGGTGAGCTGGTAATGGACATAGAAGATGAGGAGCGTTGTGTGGATGGCATGGCGGTTCAGATCGTTAGTTTGGTGACCGAGGCGCCGTGGAGTGACGAAGAGCTGCCGCGGCGGAGAGAGGGGAGAGTAGAGTTTGAGATGTGTTGAGCAGATTTGAGTGAGTCAATTTGTTTGATTGAACGGAGAGGAATGCTTGAGCGATGATCTGCCAATGATGGTCATGGGTGCATTGTTCGGAGGGGATAATGGGTGAATAATTGCGGAGGTGAGGTACCTATTCCTGACATTGGCGAGGAGCTGTTATTTCCTTGGTTAAGAACTGGTTTCGTAGGTAAACATCGTAAAGGGATCTATCATCACTGGGTCTCGCTCCCTTCTGCTGATTGCTATGTAACTAGGTAAGGCTGGTTATATACTCCCGAAATTTGATGAGCAATTGAAGGTCGTTTAAGTGGTTAACGTTAACTAGATTGTTTGTGTTTTGTAAACAAGGAACGGCTATAACCGTTTCCGTCATCAAAAACGCCTGAAAATACATACCACGGGTGGTACGCGCTGATTACGTTTGCTTGAAGACCTGAAGATCTGAATTGTTCACTTCTAACTTGCTTTCCATTTCTCTTTCACCCTCGCTTCTGTCTCTGATTTGCATGTTTCTGACTCGAACTCTACCATTCCTTCCCATCTATCTGAAACTGATGATGGTCCTGGTTGACTGTATAAAATGAGATGCGAGCGTGACTAATTCAAATAGATCATAGCGCGGACGCGGCTTGGTCCTAAAACTTGAGGCGAAGTAGGGCTTGGAAGAGTAAGGTTGTCCTCTCAGATGACTGTTCCGCCATTACTTCCTAATTTCGATTGTGAGTTTAGCTAAATGTGAGTAGTGCGCTCATTTAGTCGCAGGGTGGTCAAAGAATGTGGCTTGTTTCCTAGCTGCCGAGGCGAGAGTAGCTGGAGGTTAACCAGACACTGCATATATCCGTTCTAAATGTTGCCCGGAACATTGTTCAAGGGTAGCAGAGCAGAATTGATCAAATGCCTGTAGTATTCACATTCTACCTTGAACATCAGGGCTAGACGTGTGATCAGGAATTACAACCTGGCTGAGTTGGTTGCAGATAGCACGCTCGGTGCGACTAGGCAAGAAGCTCTGTGCATTAGAAATCAAAAGAGCAACCCATGGACTGAGAAATATACTGATTGTTTGCTTAGATCCTCGAACTGTCACTTCGTAGGACAAGCCGTTCAGGTTTGACATACCGACTCTGTGTATTACTTCAGTATCCGTAGGTTTGTCCTCCAAGAATCGATGGACAAAAGACGATCGATGTCAGGGAACTCTCCTCACCCGCTGATTCTTAGACACTCATCAACCACCTCTGAGCCGACGCGGATTCTGAGACGAAAGATCCTTTTCTGTTCAGAACCACGGCGTCCTCGTGAAAGCCACCGTAGCCTTGAGCAAGAATTAGACGGTTTTTTTTTAACAATCTCCTGCTATCTCTTACCATTTCACCAGAGAATCATTCACCATGTGCGTCTGGCAGAGATAACAAGTATCGCGGCGGCCACTACGTCAAGCCCGACATCGACAGTCTCCATACCGTGTGCGACATCGCCATGCAGGGCAAGAACTGCGGTATCACAAATTACTCGGCGGGCGACAAAGATTCGTTGACACGAACTGTGTCGATTGCCGATTGCAACTAATGGAGCATGGAAGCGAAGGCGGAGGTAGGTCACTACAGACAATAGGGATGGAAAGATTGAAGGCCTGAAACGGTATCAAGGGAAGTGTTAAAATCTGCCTCGTGCTCCCATTTCTTTCCAAAAAGCATCCTAATACCCCGGACAACCTAGATGACGGAAAGCATGTGTGTAAAAACTAAGGATCGCTATGCGTCAACCAACAATACCGATATACACCCTTGTATGTTTGAACCCCGCGCCGGTACCTAACGAATGAAAGAACGAAGGAAGACGTCTGTCGAGTCAAGAAACATGCGCCGTTGTGTACGCCAGTACAGTAAAGGAAAACGGAAAAACAGCCAGAGCAAACATAACTCCGTCCCAATATACAGCGGCCCGCTTGCCTGCTCATTCCGCGGGAAGCAACTCCTTAGGCAGCGCCTCTTTGTTTGAGGTGTGACTCGAGCTACTGCCTATCACGGTCTGGCTGTCGCCGTCCACTGCAGGGTCGTATTCGGCGTCCCGACTGGAGCGCCTCGTCGAGGAACCCCGTCTTTGCAACGGCACGTGCGAGTCCCCGCTGTTGGAGTCGAGGCTCTTTCGCACGTCGTCCTCGTCCTCGTCATCGCTATCCTCGTCGCTTTCCGAGACTGCCAGCTCCTCGTACACGACCGGCCCGTCAGCGCCCGCGCCGCCGTTTCCATCCGCCGTGAGGGCGTCCTGCTTCTTGATATACGAATCGATAATGTAGTACTGCAGGGCGTTCATGATAAGCGGGAACAGCATCATGACGAAGACGATTTGCAGCTTCTCGTTGCCTTCGGTCCACCCGAGCGCCCAGTCGCCGATGCGCGGCAGCCAGGGCAGCATCATGAACAAGACGAGCACCACGAGCTTCATGCCCATGAGCCCGCAGAAGTAGATGAGGCTCTGCTTGAGCCACCACCAGGCATTTGGCGGGTTTCCATAGTTGCCGCTTTGGATCGACTCGGGCGGGCTGCCGAGGGGAGTGAGGGCCACGAGGCGAGTCAGGACGCGCAGGATGAGGATGAGGATGGGTATGCCGAGTGTCGTCTGTGGTTGTCACGTTAGCGTCTCAAAATCCCAGCCATTGTGGACAGAGACCGGTTACGAGGAACAAGGCGAAGAAACTCACATCAATCCCCAGATTCAGTAGATAGAACGAGCACGGATTCGGCACGTACTCCTCCCCCCCTTCCCCCCTCACTCCGAGAACGCCACTCTCCTGCCCGAACAGCCCTTGCATTACAGCCCTCCTCACGACCCTTCCAGCCGCCACAGCGCCTGCGTCCACCTCAATGCTGAACTTGCCACTCGTCAGCAGCGACATGAAGACATTGGCCCCGTGCACCAGCACGCTCCCAAAGACCTGCTTGGAGACGTCAAAGAACCAGATTTTGACGGGCCGCTGCGGCCGCTCGCGCCAGCGCTTGTAGACGAGTGAAAGCAGCGCCAGAGCGCCCAGCGCAAGCTGCACGACGATGGCGAAGGGGCCGAGAAGGCTGCATTCCGTCGGTTTCGGCGGGCTCGCCGTCAGCGAGCCCGTTTGGTGTGGTGGGTTGGATTTGAAGAAGGCGGAGGAGGACGAGGAGAGGGCGGCGGCGGCGGTGGTAGTGGTGGCTATCGTCGCGAGCGCCATCGTGGCCTGTGACCGCTTCGGGGATTGTATTCGACGATGACGGGGTTGTGGCAGCTGTGGAACCCGCGGCACCGGTTTCGAGGGATGGATGTGGCAGGTGACCGTCAGGAGAGGAGGAAGAGGTCAGCAGACTCTATGCTGCTACCGCTGCCAGAGTTGGGACTGCGACATCTGGGACCGCGGGGAGTGCAAACGACGGCCGCGGGAGAAAGGTTGCTTTACACCCAGAAGCTCTTGTTGCCTGCGCCCGTATACATTCAAAAAGGAAAATGTTGGCCTCTCGTCGTTTCGTTTGATTGAAATTGTGGACGCCAATCAGATTGAAAGGGGGGACTGAGACTGGTTTTCCCTGAATGTTTCACCTGGCTGAATGAATCAATGTTCCGCTCGCTGGGAGGCGCTGCCTCCCGTTTCGCTGGCCGGGGAGTTTATATTTGGTAGCTCGAAAGTTTCTCGTCTTGAGTGAAAGAAAAGAGGGAAAGGACCAAAAGTGAAACGCGAAGCTCAGAAACGTGAGTTAATTAAAAAGCTACGGTTGCATGAGTGCGGTGCCTGGGTAAAAGTCGCAAAGACGAAGAGAACCTGGCTGGCGGGCAATGCACCCGCATGGCCACTGCTGCGACGGCCCCCCCCCCCTAATGATTGCCAGCCTACTGTTGTTGGCCTGAAGTTGGAGGCTGGCCAGTGCTGACCCACGGGTTGAGGCTCCACAGCGGACTCGCTTACCCGAGCATCAAGAGCCACCCGTGCCACAGATCTCAGCCTCGTGGATACCAAGCCAAGCTGGATCGCTTTATGTATTTGGACGAAGCCGCAGCACGGTCCGAAGAAATGCGAATCCTAGGCTGTCCAAACGACAGGAACACAGTTTTGAAGTTGCTGGTGACTATTCCGCAGTAGCTTTCATGTGATCTAGATTGCCCTGGTACCCCAAATCGCAATCTATTCAACAAACTGTATGAGATAGAGAGTGACGTAATTATAATGGTGGAGAATAGGACAAATGGAGAAACGGAACATAATATTAATTTCCATCTTCGGTCCATTGACTATTGCAGACATTGTGACCAGATAGACACCGACGCAGCGTTGCGTAGTCCGGAGAAGGGAAAAAGGAGGATTGCTGTCAGAACATCACCACTGTCCTCCATGCATAGCTTGTTGTCATGTCTGAACCTCTGTAGGATATCGGTTCTGTTCTGCGCCCAATGCCAATCTGGAAATCACCAATGCGGGAGCGAAATATAAACAGGCAATAAAGTACCGCCCCTGGTGGCCCTGTTCAAGCCGGTAAAGACCCCAAACCAAGATCGCAAACTCCTTCCTCTAATCCCCAAACCCCGAAACCTCAGCATAATTCGGGGGACAACAACAAATGAACCCCTACTCGAATGAGAAAAGTTGCAAGCCTCGTGAATGGAGTGGCAGGTCCAGCCAACGCTAAATCCGCATGCAACTGCGTCTGGACGCTGTCATTGGTACGTAAACACTCCTCGCGTGTCGAAAAATTGGTAGCAATGTAGTTGCTTAGGCGCACTCTGGCACCGTCGGAAGTAGCTTGCGCACGAAGTGTGGTAGTCTGCGTGCATGCGCGGCGATATCCGGTCTGCCCTTCTTGACAATCGACTTTGGCGCTCTGGGCGCCGAAGCCGCTCTTGTCGTCGCGGAGGGGGTTGTCGGAGAAGACGGGCCTCCAGACAAGTTGTGTTTGCTCTGAAGGCTGTCCGCAGGCCCGTCTAACTGTCAATCGATCCCGTGTTGCTGCTTAAGACGTTCTAAATTTTCCTTGCGGGCGTCCAGGTCCTCTTTTGTGCGGATCATTTTGTCGGGCTGGTGGTATAGCACTGCGTGTAACAGTCAGATGCCGGACCAAATCTTCATACGGCAACCCAAGTCAACATACCAACAAGGTAACGGTTCTGAAAGTTATAACCGTTCAGCTTGTCGCATGCCTGCTTCGCATCCAAGACGTCCTCATAGACAACGAAGGCAGTACCCTTTGTGTTGCTCGCAATGCCCTGTCGAACTTGCCTAGATTCCCGCATCAACCCGCGTCAGCTCGCGTCACCCAGACACTCGTAACCCAAATCTGGCGGGGCAAACCTACCGGATGGGACCGTACTTCCCAAAGAGATCGAACAGCTCCTCTGGGGTGACGTTGTAGCTGGGCCAAAGTTAGGACAAGGGCTCCTCCAAGGTGATTTAACGTGAGCGATAGTAACGTACCTTAGATTCTTTACGAACAAAGCTCTGTTCATATTTTATACTGTTAGCCAAGGCACGGTGATAAGGCGAGGAGGACTGGGGATGGCCAAAGGCCGAGACGGTCGAGCGGACGACGGGCTGCGACCGGGTGGAGAACGGCAGGAATGGGAACGATATTGAAAAGAGAGGGTTGACTAACCGATTTACCTCCGGGCCAAGTTTGTTGGCACGACTCATATCTCGATGTCGATTGGGGTATCGTCGACTCGCTATTATGGTGACTAGTACGTCGATTTGGGGTCCGCTGATGGTGCAGTCGCAGAGTGCTGGGAAGCTCAATGTACGGGTTGACACGGAATCGAGGAGGGAGAAGTTCGAAGGCGGAAGGAAGTGAAGTGGGGCGAATCCCTTTCTGGTCTAGTAACCCACGTGATGCGTGGTCATGCGAGGGATTCTCGACCACTGGCAGCAATTGTCACACAATAAAGAATACCTTTACAAATAGAAAAGAGGATGCATCTCTCGTATACTTCTCGCGATATTTAGAATCCATCAAAATACCAATTTGGCGTACCTATACGCAGTAAAGCCTACCATAACTTGTTCATAACGACGCGGGTTTCGGGTCGATGCGAGATGCTTGGCACTTTGTCTTTCGATTGAATTATTATCAATTCTTGTCCGTAGTCCGTACATACACTACGATATAACGATTTCGGCCTTCCCTTGCTGTTGCTTTCGCCATTGTGGCGAAACTACGTCAATCCCGTCCTAAACAAAAGGAAACAAACGAGAGGCTTCCGATAAGATGAACAACTCAATGGTTCAGCACGATGCTGCAGGTTTTGGAAAGGCTCTCTATTCCTGACTACGACGATGGAGTGTCAGAGACAGTGAGAGACATGCAAGTCCGGTGTTTTTCGTTTGATCTCAGAGTCGTGTCTTACGAACAACAAAACAAAGCGAGGTGTACAATGTTAGCGCAAGAATGGCCATCAGATAGCACCTGCGCACTTAGGTCAACTTCCAAGTTGCATCTGTTTGTGGTGCTCATGCTGTATGTTATGCGGTATTCCTTGACGTGGCTGCTGCACCGCGTTTCGGTTAACTTGCCAGCGGAAGAATGCAACTGTTGTAAGACGTTGGGGCCGACTTTAGCGTTAAGCGGGAGACTCCCTTTTCTGGTTGCTTCCTCGTCGCGCTTAACGCGATTTGTCAGGCACGGGGCATCAGCTGCAGGCATCGGTGGGACCCTGACCCTGGCCTGACTTGATAGGAACTGTCTTGGGATAGACTTCGAAGCCTCCGTCTTGACTGTATCAACTAACGCCCTCCTGCTCCCCTTTCGAATTTTCTGACAACCTTCCATCTCCCGGCACTCGACGAATTGCGTTCTAACCAACCCATAAGCTGGGCTCGATCGTCGATCACCGAGTTTTGCCAGCAAATTCGGAAAGATCATGCCTTCGGTCGCCCAAGAAGCACCGACGGTGCAGTCCTCCAAGAAGCGGAGGCGAGACGATAACGACCACCAGTTGCCCACGTATGGGAGCCTAATTGCGACCGCCACAACTCACGGCGCTAATCTTACCATTTCAACCTCTCATAGTGCGATAAACAGCCCTCGAGGGATATTTGCAGACAGAACCTTTCACCATGGCGACTTTTTCCACCCCTCGTCTACCTTGGCAGCACGCAAAATCATGCCCCTTCCGTTCGGAAAGCGGCAGCGGACGACGGTGGACATAAATCTTGACGCAGACGCCGAACCGACACAGCAATCGCCATACCTTTCTCCTTCGAAACAAATTCGACAAGAGCTGCAACGACCCCTCCAGCGAGCTCATCTCCAGACGGAACAGGGGTCTCAGGACGGGAAACGCTCCGGTACCATAATAGCAACAACACCACAACCAACAACATCAGGCAACTCAAATCACTCCTCCTCCGCACCTCTTATGAGCCGTTGCCACATCTGCTCCCGCAGGCCCAATAAAAAGTCCGACCTCGATTCCTTCGCCGACTGCCAAGGCTGCGGCCAGCGCACATGCTACGTGTGCATCCGCGAGTGCCTCGGCTGGGGGTTCGGTAGTAGCGATGCTTCTTCAAACAACATTCAGACACGGATGCCAAACCCCGAGACAAACCGCCGGGACCCGTCATTTGCACTAGGGACCACAATGTCGACACCGTTGGAAACAAGCAACCCAGAGGAAGAAGGTCACACGTCCTTCACGATGATTGACGTTGATGACGAGGAAGAACAACAACAGGAACAACAGGAACAACAGCCTCAGGAAGAGCGCGGGTATGGACGGGAGCAAGAAAAGGGTTGGACAACAGGCTCGGGGCACCGGCAGGTTGTTTGCAGTCGGTGCTGCGTCGAGAAGGGGCAGGACGGCGAAGTAGTATGTCTGGGGTGTTTGCCGTTCGTTGAGGGCTGAGTGAAAGATGATCTGTTTCACTATAGCAGAACGGCATATCTCGGGATGGATGTATGGATCGATGATCATACGTGGCATTCTTGGAGACTGTGAATTAAGCTTTCTGAGGTTCACCTCTCGCGACACACGACTCCAGCCCCCGCCATCGAGATCTGAAGTGGCTTCAGGAGGGTGACCTACCGAGACACAGAAACACTGCTGGCCGATTACAGCACGCCCTGAGCGCAAAAACGGGAAGCGAGAATGGGCTGGACGTTAAGGAACCCTATCAATCCTGGTATTGGAGGGTACAGACAGTTCCCCGTCCTGGCCCAATGGCACAGGAAAATGTCTCGAGAGAAATGTGAGGCGATGTGAAGAAGATTAGGATCCGAAATGGAAGGGGTGACCAAGTGGTGGAAATGGGAGACAATATTGAGTGAGGACTCAAGAACCCTGCAAACCGAGTGTTGCATGAGGCTTGATGGACTTTAGGTTATGCTCCGAGTTTTCGAAGAGAAGAGAGACGCATGAGACGGCCCGGGACTCTTACATTAGACTCACTTACATTTGCTTCTTGTAAGGTTCAAGATGTCAGGAGGGCGTAGCCGCAGGGAACCTCGATGTATGGGCTTTAGCAGCAGTCGACGCAGATGATTTGCACGGTCAGCACCGGCGGGAAATCAGACATAATAGAAAGGTGCCGAGGGGAGGTGGCTACCGGGCGAGCAAAGCTAAACAAATAAATCAAGCATGCAAGTCCATTCGCTGAGTATCATGTATGGCAACGCCGGTTATCACTGCTGCGACTACCGACAGTTTCCGAGTATTGTAAGTTCTATTCGTACAGACGAGAACGGGCTCCAGCCAACTCTAGTTGTACTGCGCGTACGCCGCAGTGGAGTTGAACTTGAGGTTGCCTTTGATAACCTTGTCAACAGCGCTCAGAAAATCCTTCTCAGTTGCCACCTTCCTCCTCGCCCGAATGGCGAACATGCCGGCCTCGGTGCATACACTGCGCAACTCGGCACCCGTGGCGTTGGGGCACAGGCGCGAGATAAGTTCCCACCGGATGTCGCGTTCAACCGACATGCTCTTGGCGTGAATCCGGAGGATGTTGGCGCGGCCCTCGAGGTCGGGTAGCGCGAATTCAATTTTGCGGTCGATACGGCCCGGCCGCATGAGGGCAGGGTCCAGCGTTGACGGCCGGTTGGTGGCAAACATGACCTTGATATTACCACGGGCGTCGAAGCCGTCCAGCTGAGTGATGAGCTCGAGCATAGTTCTCTGCACCTCGTTGTCGCCGCCCGCACCGTCGTCGAAACGTGCGCCGCCAATGGCGTCGATTTCGTCGAAGAAGATAATGCAGGCCTTCTTTGTCCGTGCCATCTCGAAGAGCTCACGTACCATCCTGGCGCCTTCGCCCACATACTTCTGAACCAGCTCGCTGCCGATGACGCGAATGAAGGTGGCATCTGTCCTGTTGGCCACAGCACGCGCGCAGAGAGTCTTGCCGGTACCAGGAGGGCCGTAGAGGAGCGCGCCCTTGGGTGGGTCGATACCCAAATTGCCGAAGCGCTCGGGTGACAGCAGGGGCATCTCGACGACTTCGCGGAGCTTCTCTACTTGTTCCTTGCAACCGCCAACATCACCGTATGTGACGTCGGGCTTCTCCTCGACCGTCATCATGGTCACGCTGGCGTCGATCTTAGGCGGCAGCGGGAGAAGAATCTGGTATTTGTTCCGGTCGACACCAACACGCATCCCTTCCTCGATGTCTGTCGGGCTAACGCGCTCGCCGAGCTGGACGACGAACTTGGCGATTTGCTTGACGTTGATAACATACTTGCTCTTGGACTCGTCTTTCTCGTCGGGGATGATTTTGGTGCATCGTGCTACCTGGAGCGGTTGTTCTTCTGACATCCGTTGACGATCGGCGGCAACATCCCAAAGATGGGGTGGTGCAAGGCCAGTATCTGACTCCTAGAGGGGTGATTAGCGCGGACTGGTTCCAATCCCGTCGCCAAGGGCGAACGGCGTACCTTGACACCAATCTTTTCATCTACGCTTTGTTGCTTCTCCTTTATTTGTTGCTCCAGCTTCTTGATGGCGGCGCCGTACGGTGCGGCACCGTATGTCTTGAGCACCTGAATATCCCTTCGAGACGGTCAGTCGCGAATCGCGGTGGTGGCGGGCATGGGTATGACAGACTCATCTGTTAAGGGGGTGATCTTCTTCTCTTCTATTTCGTCATCGGCGAAATTTTTCTTGTACTTCTCCCAATTCGCACCTGTGGCAGAAGGCTGTTCCCAAAATTAGCGGGCCGAGAAGCAACGGGACAGTGATGAAATTCGTGGGGGGTTGATATTGGTTTGGCGTACCATGATGACGACAGGGAGGAGCGCTGGTGACAGTACTTGAATGGAAAACCGCTAGATGATGCAAGAAAACCACGTTGAATAGACGCGTAGTTGCTGGTACTCGGATGTGGTGTTTCTCGAGGCGCGAAATCGTCGGGAGTGCGGGTTGACTGGGAGGGTTCGGAGGCGGTTATGGGAACTTGCAACGAACGCAGAGGGAGCTGTTCCGTAATCCCATGCTGCCTTGGGCCCAGAGCTCTGCGAGGCTGAAAGCAGCCTAATACAAAAGAGGCTAGAGCCAACCGATCTGGAGCCTCCCCCCGCCTGCAGCCCACCTTGCTGTCCGCCCCCCCCCCCACTTGCTGCGGCTTGGGAAGAACTCCAGAGCCCGACTGAAAAAAAGCCCGTCCCACCTTACTTGCATTGCAGTGTACCTGACCTTTGGCGGGGAGCTGCCTGGAAGTCAACAGAATAATAACCACACCGCTTGTCGCGAGAATACAACACGCCATCCTGTTTTCCCGTCTCTTCTTTCACAGACGATCTACAACAAGCTTACACAATGGCCACTGCGACAGCGCCACAGGCGAGCGGAGGGGGTGGAAATGCGACGTTCAGGGTACTTTGCTCCCGCATGATGGATGGCTTGTCCTGTCGAGCTACGAGTTGCTGACCCTTGAGTTGTAGGATAAGGAGAAGCCGTTGGCTGTCCGGTCCTCCAACATCGTCGCTGCCAGAGGTATGCATCCTCATAAACACGATCGGGCAGCTTCGTCTTGCTGACCAGTTGCAGCCGTTGCCGACGCCATCAGGACATCGCTGGGGCCGCGGGGTATGGACAAGATGATTCGGAGCGGCAAGGGCGAGACCATCATCACCAACGACGGCAGCACAATGCTCAAGAGCATGTCGGTCATGCACCCAACGGCCAAGATGCTAGTTCAACTGTCCAACGCCCAAGATGTCGAGGCCGGCGACGGCACAACGTCCGTCGTGGTCATCTGCGGCAGCCTACTCGGCGCCGCTGATCGGTTACTGTCCAAGGGCATCCACCCCTCAGTCATCTCCGAGTCGTTCCAAAGGGCTGCCGCCGCCGCCGTACAGGTTCTGCACGACATGTCACAACCCATCGCCCTCACAGATACCGCTGCCCTCCTCCAGGCTGCCAACACCTCGCTCTCCTCCAAGATCGTTTCCCAATACTCGAACCTTCTAGGCCCCATGGCCGTCAATGCAGTTACCAAAACGATAGATCTGAAGACGGCGGACAATGTTGACCTCAAGAACATTCGCATCGTCAAGAAGGTCGGCGGTACGATAGAGGACAGCGAGCTGGTCGACGGCCTGGTCTTGACTCAGCCGGTAATCAAGAGCGCAGGAGGGCCAGTGCGGATGGAAAAGGCCAGGATTGGCTTGATCCAATTCCAGCTGAGCCCCCCGAAACCCGATGTACGTTGCCTTTTGTCTCTGATAACCTCCCCTCGCGTGTTGCCGTTTTCACTAACCCACCACAGATGGAAAACACCATCTCGGTCAACGACTACCGGCAAATGGACAAGATCGTTAAGGAGGAGCGCATGTATCTGCTCGACATGGTCAAGAAGATCAAGAAGGCCAAGTGCAACGTCCTCTTTATTCAGAAGTCGATCCTCCGCGACGCTGTCAATGATCTCTCCCTGCACTTCCTCCAGCGCCTCGGCATCCTGGCCGTCAAGGACATTGAGCGTGACGAGGTCGAGTTCATCTGCAAGTCGACCGGCTGCAAGCCCATTGCCGACATCAACAGCTTCACTGAAGACAAGCTCGGCAGTGCCGACTTGGTTGAGGAGGTCCAGAGCTCCGGCAGCCGCATGGTTAAGGTGACGGGCACCAAGTCGGCGGGTAAGACGGTCTCGGTCGTCGTCCGCGGTGCAAACAGCCTGATTCTGGACGAGGCGGAGCGGTCGCTGCACGACGCGCTTTGCGTGGTGCGCTGCCTGGTGAAGAAGAAGGCGCTCATTGCGGGCGGTGGCGCGGCCGAGATCGAGATCGCCTCGCAGCTGAGCAAGCAGGCGCGCTCGCTGACGGGCACCGAGGCCATCTGTTGGAAGGCCTTCGCCGACGCCCTCGAGGTGGTACCCACCACGCTGGCCGAGAATGCCGGCCTCAACAGCATCAAAGTCGTCACAGACCTGCGTCACCGCCACGAGCTGGGTGAGAAGAACGCCGGCGTCAGCATCAAGAGCAGCGGTGTCAATGCAAACATTGCAAAGGAGAACGTGCTGCAGCCCTTGCTCGTCAGCACGAGCGCTATTGAGCTGGCTGCCGAGACGGTCAAGATGATTCTGCGCATTGACGATATCGCGTTGAGCAGGTAAAAAAATAATCAAAGGACACGGGGAAAAGCTGGTTATGTATGGCAATCGTTCTGCATGTCTAGGACAAGAATCGGTAGGGTAGATACACATCTGCATGAATGAAACGAAAGACTCTCTTCTTGAGCAAGTCAAACAAACGAACGGGCCGGTCGATAACGTTTCTAGAGTTGCAATATGTGTGTGGTAAAAGAACTGTCGTTCCACCAGCCCATCTCCCCAGAATTCCTAGTGCCAAGCAAGCATCCAGGGGCAGAGCGGAAAAAGGACACATGGCGGCCGTGTTCATATAGTGACACTACAAGACAATGAAACGCCAAACAACGGAAGTATTAAACGCGAACATGGCAATTGTAGAAGCTCAGAACCATCGCTATCTGCTAAACCTTTCCTTATCTGTACAAAGCTCACTCGATCACTCTCAGTGCCGAAGGGCAACCTTCGGGTCACCGGGTTCCCATCTTAGCAGTGAAGATAAGGAATGAATGCCTCCCAGCAAACCGACAACCATACATTGACCTCACTATATTCAGCCATCATACGCCGCCACAGACAACTCAATAGTTCAGCTCGCCTCCACCGCCACTTCCACCACCCGACACCTGGTCCAGGTCCTCGTAACTCTTGAGCGTCCGGCCCTGCACCGCCTCCCTCGGGCCGACAGCTGCGACGCCGGCGCCGTCGCCCCATCTGTTAGCTGGCCCGCCACGACCACGTCCGCCGCCCATCGCACCGCCACCATCGCCGCCGTAGCGCGGGTTGCCTCCGCGGCGGTCGTATGGTCCAAACCGGTTCTGAAAACGACCCCCGCCGCCGCTCGACATGCCGCCGCCGCGACGGATCGGGCCGGCGCCTGTACCGCGGTCGTCGGCCCCCGTCCCAGCGTGCCAACCGGCTGGGTTTGCCAGAGGGTTGGCGCCGCCAGCGCCGCCAGCGCCCATCATGCCGGGCGGGAACATGGCCATGGGGAACCCGGGAAAGTTGAGCATGCTGTTCATGGCATAGTTCTGCAGGTTGAAGCCTCGCGGGGTGCCCGTCGGCTGCTGGCCGTTAGACTGGGGGAAATGACCGTTGGAATTCGCGTCGGTGCGCGAGGGCGCGATGTGCGCCGGGTCGATGACATAGGCGTTGATCAACTCGAACTGCGTCACAAGGTTAGTACGGGATCGGAGAACCATGATACTAGATAGGAGAAGCATTGACTCACCTCTTCTTTCAGTTTTTCTAGCCACTCTGTGTGGCGTTTTTCGACGTGTTTACGCCAGAAGTGTTCTTCTTTGAAGAGCTTAGTGCACTCGGGCACCTTACAGCGCCACTTGTGCTCATCCTCCTGCTTGACGTACTTGCCCAGCTCGTCGCTAACTGCATCTTCAACTGGCTTGCCGCCGAGCTTCCTCAGATCGACCGTCTCGGGGTGCAGGATCTGGTTGATCTTGTCCTCGAACGTTTTGACCCAGTTGTACGCCCGCTGCAGCTGTTGCTCGGCCTTGGACGACGCACGGAACTTGCGGTCCTCTTCAGGGGCCTCGCCCTCCTCGACGTCTTCGTCCTTGCGCTTTTTAGACGGGAAGGGATCGCCATTCGCGCTGGCCTCAGCCACAGTCTTGGCTGCTGAGGACAGAGTGCTCCTGGGTCTCCGGAGGTGGCCGCCCGGGCACTTGCGAGTTAACTCGTGGACTGAGTCGCTCTCAAAGACACAGAAGAAGCAGAAGTTGAAGACGCGGCGGAGGTACTCAATAGTCAGATCCAGGCGCTTCTTCTCCACCAAGAGGTCAATGTCGTCAACCTCATCATCCACCATGCCCTCCTCTTCATCGTCTTCCCCGTCCTCGGCCATGTCCTCATCTCCCTCTTCATGCTCCATATCCATAGACTCATCCAGACCGATAGTTCTCTCGCGCTGCTTTTTCGGCTTTTTAACCGGAGTTGCTGGTACTGCAGGCTGAAGCTTGCCTTCCTCGCGCAGCCTGTCAACATATTCTTCGATCAGGCGATTTGCGTTGAAGTCGGACCCAACGTCACTCTCAAATTTGGTAACAAGTTCTGTAGCAAGCTGAAGGTCTTTGCGGATGCGATCAGGGGCAGAGAAGAGATCCCAAAGAGCCTTCTTCCTGGGATGTGAGGGTGGGTTATGGACACCGACATGACATGTGAAATCGCCGCGAAGCTCGTCCTTGACAGTCTTTCCATTGATCGCCTCCAGGGCCTTCTCAGCGGTTGAAGCAGGAGCGGCAGGCTTGGATTCGCCATCTTCCTCATCCTCGGCGCCCTCGTTCTCCTCAGGAATTGGGACGTCAGGCGCGGGATGCAGCATGATCCAGCCGATTCTGTGGTACCGCTTACTAGGATTGGGATCGCTCAAGGAAAGCCACTTGAAACCACCTTCGCCCTCTCCAAGATGCTCCTTGCAAAAGGCCTCGAGGTTCTGGCGGCTTACAGAGGGCGCAATGGTTTTGATGAGGAGGGTGGGCTGATCCAGGCTCTCATCCCTAATCTCGGCGGACTGGGCTGGCACCAGATCACCAACACCGAGGACTTCATTCGCGGCGGTTGCTTCGCCCTCTTCTTTCTCGGTCACGCCGCCAGTTCCGTTACTCTCGCTCTTGGGAATACCCTCAAGGGAGAATTCGTCAAAGACACCCGACGCGAGGTCCTGCTCCCAACGGGCATAGGCGCCATGGCGCTGCTCGTTCAGTTGCTGGCGGAAGGGGTCGCGAACTTCGGGCACGTAGCGCTCCTTGAACCACTGTTCTTCCTTGTGTTGTTTGACAAAGGTGTGTGCCATCTTTGCCTGAAGATCCTCCTTGTATTTGTCGTATGCAGCTTGAATCTTGGCCTTTTCCCTTTCCCGCTCCTCCTGGACCTCGCGTGGTCCTCTGGGACGCTCGGGTTCGCGGCGCCGGCCGCTCTTCTGACGCTCCTTCTCCTCCTTGATCCTCTCGTTTGTCCTCCACCATTCGCCAAACCATGAGAATCCCACCTGATATGACAGCTTGAGAGGATCCGGAAGAGGGTTGTTCAAGGACTGTGGTAGGGCGGAATCCTGGCCCGGCACATAGCGATCGATGTTGGGGTGTGGAGAACGGCGGCCTCGGTCATCCCGGTCGCGAGTGCCACCATACTCGTCGCGTCCGCGCGCCCTAGGTTCGTAGCGATCTACTGCGGCGGGCGACCGGGATCGGCGTCGGCTGCGGTCCGTACCTAAGCGGATGTAAGCAGAAAGAAGGAAAACGAGAATGTAATGATTGCCGTCATTGCGACCAGCATTAAAGCTAAGACAAAACAAAAGGTAGAGCTAGCCGAAGGCCAAACGCACCAGGGGATCTGCCGTTGCGGTAGAAGCTGTCTCCTCTTTCATCCTTGATCCTCGTGTCGTCGCGGCCACTCCAACGGTCTCCCGGCGAACGAGCAGACTCCCGGTAGTAGGGTTCCATGGCAGCCTTGCGAGTAGGATTATTCAAACGGCATCAACTCGTGTGGTCAAAGCTAAGGCTAATCGGGCGCTGCGCGAAGTCGAGGGAAGAATGAAAGGGATCGAGGTGGGCCGAGGGCGGCGCCTCTTGTGGAGTGTCGCTGCAGGCTTGTTTGGCGCTTGGTCAGGTTTTCTCAGAAGTCGGTTGTTTGGATGATTCTGGCGGACAGTGACTGTTTGGCGACATGATTGCGGTTAGAAAGCAACGATTCAGCGACGAGGCGGGCAGGGACAAGCAGGCAGGGAACAGTGACGGAGAACGGGCTATGCGAGTAGGAATAGAGTATCGACAAGAAGGCGCAAACAATAATTTAACGAGTGAAGAAGGTTGGTGCAATAAGGTAAAAAGGCTTCGGGGGATTGGAGGAAATCTCCTTCGTTGACGGCGAGGATGCAGGGAGATGCAGGAGGGCGGAAGAAGAGGGCCAGTCTGACAAGCGAAGCCCAAGAGCGCGCTCGAGGGTCAAGCGCCAGAACAGGCGCAGAGAACAAAGGCAGTAGGGAAAACGAGAAGGGGCAAGAATATGTAGAAGAAAAAGGTTGGACGAACAATTGATGGCATGAGTCTGCGCAACTGATAGCGAGTCGCGAGGTTGATGCCGTGTCGTTGGTTGGGATCGTGAGCGTGGAGTTGGGGAATTGGCCCGGTGCAAGTGGACAGTTCAGCTCCACCCGGTGGCTGGTTAGCACCGTCACGTGTCGCATTCAGTTAAGCTTGGCTGCTCTTTGCTTGAGCTTTGGGGCAGTTACCTAACGTTACCAATACATACAACTTGCTAATCTTCGAACACTATCCGTGGCGGCAAGAGTGAAAGCTGCTATGCATCCTACATTCAGGGTCCTAACGCTGTCCATTCTGCGTAGTGCAAAGCTTTCAATTTAAGAAACGGAGTAATTAAGGGCCCGAGTTCAGACAATACCAAGCTGCTGAGTTAGACCAACGAAAACGAAACGATTCTGATCGTCGTACCGTGCCATAGAACCCGGAGAGTAATGTACTTGGTCAATCTTGACGCAAAGTGAGAACTCAGCGACGTTCATGTCTGTCAGTGACACTTTCTAGGTTATATTTCTACCTTTGTAGTTCGGGCTCAACCATTCGATGCCCAGGCCGAGGGTCGGGCTCAGTAATCTCGGAACCATAATCTAGAAGTATGAGTGATGTCATACCTCCGCGTTTCTTGACTTTAGACTCTCATCACTTTTTTAGCTGTTGGCAGCATTTAAACACTTACATGTTCCTCCTAAGAGTCAATTTCGTGGTCGTTTTCTGTAACATAATCAATATTTATACAGTTGATAGCAGCCAGAATGACAACTTACATACCCACCCTCACTCTGCCGGACGTGGTTTTCAACAACCTCTCGAGCTCTGTCCTCCTGCCCATTGCACTCGGATCCGCAGTGGGATATTCTACGAAACGTACGCTCCTTTATTGTTTCTTCAGCAACGCCGCGCAGCGTTTCCTAACCTGATATGGTTAATTAAACACCCAACAGCTGCCACACAGCACCGTGAATCCCTCACTCTCAACCAGCCGCCCCTCCGTCCGCCTGCGGCCGTCTTCCCGCCCGTCTGGACCGCGCTCTACGGATTGATGGGCTATGCCGCACACCGCGCCATCAGTCTCGGCACCTCGCCCCTCAACACCACCGTAAAGCCCCTCCCCCCTCCCCACCCCAGCTCATTTCTTTTCAATCTGTTTCACGCTCATTGAATTGCTAACTGCTCTCCGCTAGGAAACCATCGCCGCAGCGCGCCACGGCGCCACCCTCTACACGATTCAACTCGGTATCAACCTGGCCTGGATGCCCCTCTTCTACAGTCTCAACCGCCCCATCCTCGCGACCGTCGACGCCGCCGCTCTTTTCGGCATCAACTCGTACCTGGCGTGGCTGTGGGGAACCAAGGTGGACAAACTGTCGGGCTGGCTGCTGGTTCCTTATGTGGCCTGGCTCGGGTTCGCCACGTACCTGTCGTTTGGAACTGGCTATCTGAACGGTTGGGACCTGAGCGCCGCGTCTGCTGCTCTGCGCGGGGCAAAGGGTGAGGGAAAGAAGGACGCTTGATCAGGTAGTGGGACGAAGAGAGTGAGGGATGTTGACGGGAAGAAAGACAGGGAATGACGGTAGGGTAGTGGGCGGAAGCAAGGAAGAAAGGGGGGAAAGAGGGGGGTGAAGACCGCTTCTTGCTACCCGTGTGGCAAGCAAAACTTTGTTATTTGTTGCTCATATCATGAGCTAGCTCCGCTGTCCAAAAAAATCCAATACCGTAACGCCCGCTGATGAGGAATTGGATGCTTCAAATCTATGCCGCCTGTCACACTCCCACCCACCGTTTCTATGAACGCGTCCCAAGATGACTCACATCCATCTCCCTGCCTCATTGCATGGGCAAGTACTTTTTCAGCCCATCATAAACCATGAAAATGAACGCTGAACTCGGCACCGACCTCAAGACGGTAATCCCGCACCCGCGGTAAAATCCCTTAAGGCCCGCCTGCTTCCAGAGGGCGGCCGCTTCCCCAGCAAAGGTCCTCTGCTGCGCAGCACTCCCGCCAATCGGCGTTGTTTGCATGCGTGACTTGACCGTGTCGGCCGGGAAGAACAGGAAGTTGTAAGACATGCCAGCCGAGGCGCCGGCCAGGGCCTGCTGCCACAACGGCAGGGCGTCCGCCTGTCGAGCCCGCTCCCTCTCCTCCTCAGTTCGGGCGGTCCGCTCGTTCCAGTCCCGCATCAGCTTGGTTACCGTCTCCTTAGACCCGAACCACGCGGCGCACCCGCCCGACTCGCGAATCAGCGTACCCAGCTGGCCGTGCCAGAACCCGCGGAAGCCCTGGTGCCGCCAAATGTCCCGTATCACCGGTATCGGCCTGAGCGCTGCCGCTTTCACCGCACCGCCGCCCTCGCCCGCAGCCTCGCGGGGAACCTGAATCTTGCACTTGACCAGCTCGACGGGGGTCAGCACAAAAGAGGTCATGGTGCCGGAGAAGGCGCCCGTCATCCAGAGGGCCGACAGCGGTAGCGGCTGGTCGCGCGGGCTGTAGCCGGAGGCGTAGATGGCGGCGCGGCCAAGGCGCTCCCAGAAGAAGAGGCTACTGTTCTCGAGGGCCGCGCCGACGAGCGGTGCGCTGATGCCACGGTACAGGCCGAGGAAGCCGTCGGCGCGGATCGACTGGCGGAAGCAGTCGAGGGGGCCCCGGTACTGGAGAGGGAGGTGGTCAGGCTGTGATTGGAGGCGGACTTTGACCGTGTCAAAGGGATATTCGATATATTTGCCCACCACGCCGGCGACCTAGGTAGTCCCTTGTTAGATGGGGATTGTGAGACGAGACAAGAGGTGAGCAAATAGACACTTACCGAGCCGTACACGATATCCTCAATCGCCTCCAACACGGCTATCCTAGCCTTCAAGGGTACCGGAGTAGAAGCGGCATCTGGGAAGGGCTTCAGGGTGCCTTCTTGGGAGGTTGCTGGGTCCATGACTGGCGGGTCTGTTTCAAGAATTGAAAAAAAAAAAATCGAAAGCGACTCCCAAGCCGAGAGAAACCAGCCCTCAATGCCAGATCAAGCTGGTCGACAGTCCTGGAGTACTGTGAGGTTCGCGATCTAGCGGGGTTGGGATTCCCCCTTGTTCAAATTGACCTCTTGCCACCCGGTACGGCACGCGCCGCAGGGAGCGACAACTCAGGGTGACAGGGTCGGTTTTCAATCCAGGAACAAAACAAGGAAATGGCAGCCTTGTTTATTCGTTGAAATGTAATGTGAATGCAGCGCCAAAGTATCCAGCGCCGGTAATTCACACAGGTAGCGCGCGCGGCGGGTGGTTGACTTGGTCACAGGTCAAGTCACCGCTCAACGGCGCATATGAGAGGAGAATGGCTTGTGACGACGCAGGCCCCGATGAGCGGAGCAGGCGACTGGCAACCTGCGAGGTCAGAGGGCGGCGGTCTGGCTCCTTTGTCGACTGTTGAAGGGGACAATTGTCGAGACCGTCGGCACCTCGCCGTGTAGATGAAAAGACCAGCCAGAAAAGACCTCACATCATACGACCCGAGTAGAGTCTCCTCCTTGCGCTGGAGCACCGGCCGAAAATCCGTCCGGGGACATCTTTGGTGGTTAGAGTGAATGGCACTGTTAGGACCACTGTGTGTCGGCAGTGACCGGGCAAGAAGCACAAAATTTTCGATAATCGGCCCCGGCCCTTGGCGGCAAGGGTATATGGTGGGGTCGAGGAGGGGCGCATTCCAGAGCTTCCAGATCGTGCCGCAGATGTGCGAGACTGCCTCCTGCTGCTGTTACGTGGACAAGGCCGTCTTCGGCCAGAGGTGGCTGTGATGGTCAGACCCTCAAAAGGGCCAGCGGCTAAAAGTGTAGATGCTCCCTCAAAGTGACTGTTGGTACAATACCTACATGATGAACTCAGGATGACTCGAAGCCGCCCTGACTATTTCAAGGTAATAGCACTGCGAATGTCACTGTGACTCCAGTGTTGCATCTCAATACCTTAGATACGAATACGCAAGGGAACCTTGTTGGCTCAACCACATGTTCTTGTGTCATGTGTCCCACTTCAAATCGCAGAATTGAGGATAATAAGAATGTTGCTGTGGATAATCAGATGTGGCACCAGTAGGTATCGTGGGGATGTATCGCAGGTCAAAATAGCTTGCCATAATACAATTTTTTTTTTCATTGAACAATCTTTGTAGTTGACCCAATTTGATTGGAAATAAGGGTGTCTTATTGCGTATACGACCGCTAGACATCGGTATCCCAATGCTGTTCAAAGTCTTAAAAAAGTGATATCGGAAAGTTGCCGCTTATTCGATAACACACTCATTGCCACGAGGCCCCCTTCCCAGCGAAACCCCCACTATCCTCCAGCTTCTTCGCTCCGCCGCGAGTCGGCTTGGACTGTGCGGCCTCGTGCCTCCGCAGCTCCTCGGGCACCTTGGATATTGAAGACTTAGAAATGATCTGCTTCAGGTCATAGAGCACGTCCGAGTCCTCGTTACCCAGGAACGTGATCGCCACACCACTCTTGCCCGCACGACCCGTACGGCCGATACGATGCGTGTACGCCTCGATGCTGGAGGGCATATTGAAGTTGACGACCAGCGAGACATCTGCTACATCGATACCGCGCCCAGCCAGGTCCGTTGCCACCAGAATGCTGGCTTGGCCGTTGCGGACCGACGCCAGCGACGCCTCACGCTGCTCCTGCGTCTTGCTGCCGTGGAGCGTGGCCGTCGAGTAACCCCACGACTTGATGTCCTTGGCCACCATCTCGCAGTTGCGCTTGATGTTGACAAAAACGATGATGGGCGGTTTGAACTGGCCTGAATTGAGAATCTCCTGTAGGCGCCGCTTCCGCTTGTCCTCGCCAGCGATAAACTCGACGCGCTGCTCAACTGTGTCAACCGCCTCACCCGCGTTGCCAATTGTAACGATAGCCGGGCGGCGGAGGTACTTCTTGGCGATTTTCTCCACCAGCGGGGGCATGGTTGCCGTGTACATCATGGTCTGGCGGTACCGGTCCTTCCCGCCTAGGTAGCGGCTCATGAGCTGCGAGTTCTCGGCCTCTTCGGTGTCGGGCTTCTCGTTGGCTACGGGGAGCGCGTCGAGGATCTTGGTAAGTGGCTCCTCGAAGCCCTGGTCGATCATGCGGTCCGCCTCGTCCATGATGATGTAACAGCACTGTGAGAAGACGAGCAAGCGTCTTTCGAGGCAGTCCACCAGACGACCAGGTGTCGCAACAATGATCTCGGCGCCGTTGCGGAGCGAGAACGCTTGCTCTTCCAGAGAGTGACCACCCACAATACTGACCACCGTAAAACCTAAGGGTTCTGCAAACTTTCTCGCCTCGGTTTCGATCTGCTGCACCAGTTCTCTCGTCGGCGCGAGGATGAGCGCGTAGGGGCCATCGTTCTTATTGTATTCCGTAAGTGGAGGTAACTCGGAGATGTAGACCAGCAGCGGTAGGAGAAAGGCGGCTGTTTTACCCGAACCGGTAACGGCAACACCGATGAGGTCGCGTGCTTGGAGTGCAATTGGTATGGCAGCCCTTTGGATGGGGGTTGGCTCGTCGTAGCCAACATTGTGAACGATATCGAGCAGTCGCCGTGGCAGATTGGACTCTTCCCAGCTGCGCATCGGGTTCGGGATGGCGCCACCTTTGGTGGCGATGCCGAAATTCTCCTTGAAGATGCGCCAGTCGCGTTCCTTCATTTCGTCGAGCTTCTTCTCGGACCAATGTTTACCAAAGCTCTTACGCTCCGCAGCTTGTTTGGCACGCTCGTGTTGTTCCAGGAGTTTCCTTGCACGCTCCTCTCCCGTCTCGGGATCGCCACGCCGGATCGCCTCGGCCTTCCGGAGCACCAACTCGTCGGTATTTTCGTACCCTGCGAGCCTGAAGAGCGGCTCTGGGCGTTCTGCGTAGACAGGGTCAAAGGGCCGGCTGGTGTCGTCCTCGGGGTCCCAGTCGAAGTTGAACTTATTCGCCGCTGTCCGCTTCCTCTTCTTCTTGGCTGAGAAGGTGGACTGATTGACCTCGGGCCCCATGTATTTCGCCCGCAGCTCTGCAGCATCCTTGCGTTCCATCTCGGCCCGCTTCTGCTCGTCGTCATTCAACCGTCGGCGCTTTCCGGCGTGCTCATGGTCGGCGCCATCACCAGCATGTCGCATCGCCTTGGGGCCCGTCGGGATATCGTACTGTGTTGACTGTCCGTTGCTGTGCCCGTTGACATCACCATTTGTCCCATTGCTCGACGATTTTTTCCGTGCGACCAAGGCTTCCTCTCGCCGTTTCCGTTCCTCCTCTTCTTTGGCCGCCTTCTCTGCGGCGAGGCGCTCGCGTTCCTTCTTTGGGATGAATCTGGGCTTGGCGGCCGCGGCCTTTTCAGCCTCGCGCTGGCGTAGCAGAGCTGGAAGGTCGGGCGGTAGGCGTCGTTTATCCATGGCGTGCGACGTGAAGCGGCTGGCGGGTGTGTCGCAAGAGATGGGGAGACAAAAGAGTTGATGTTGGGGGCGAGATGTATGCTCGAACCAGACCGCGCAAGTACCCTGGCTCCCTGGTGGTTCAAGTACCTACGTACTGTGCGGATTTCAATGACAGAGGCGCAACCACCACCGCAGCACATATGCGAGAGCCACTCTGTACTGTGTACATACAGAGGCGGGAACAGGTGCGCGCCGGGTGACTAGAGGCCAGCAATGAATTTCTCTTGGAATTTACTAACTTTCCGTCTCAATATTTCATGGTCTGACTTGCTGTCCATTGTCCTCTCCTTGACATGATTGTACAAATCCCCTGTTATTCCCCAAACAAAACTCGGCATCCGCACGGTTTTGCCCAGATTCAGTACTTGACCCATGCAGGCAGTGGCAGGCTCCACCTTATTTTTGAGAACCCAGAACTGTCGCGCGGCAACTACGAACCCTCTCTGCCTGGCTCACGTCCGCCAGCTAGCATCGCCTTCTCAGAACAAAATTCCCGACGATGGCGGCCGCAGCGACGAAGAACATACAACTAGCGCTGGCGCTGCCCACGCGGCTGCGCACGTTCCTGGCCCGGTACCCGCCGCCATCGATCCTGCCCGCGGGCGCCGACCCCCAAACGCACAAGACGGCTTACCAAGAAGAGACGCCGAATCCGTTCCTGCCCATGAAGCATCCCGTCACAGGGCGGTGGCACGACCCCAAGTACTCGCTGCGCCGGCAAGCCGAGCTCGTCAAGATGGCGCGGGAGCACGGCGTCGAGGAACTGCTGCCTTTCACGCCGAAGGGCACCGAAACCAAGCTGCGCAAGAGGGTCGAGCTGGGTTTGCGCGTCAAGGGCACGGGTGTCGGCCAGAAGGTCAAGGGCCACAAGCACGAGAGGCAGCTGGGTGTCAAGTATGTCTGGTTATCTTTCGGGACTAGTCTGGTGCTATTTTCGGGGCGTTTTACTGACGAGGGTGAACTTCAGGATGGAGAAGAGGAGACAGGCCATGTTGGAGATGCCGGCGCTAATCAGGGAATGGAAGAAGGTATGTCCTGGAAGATTCTGTACTGGCGGTTTTGGGAGCTATTTACTAACCACTTCCCAGGTCGGGAAACGGAACTGGACCAAGTTCCCGAAATAAACAGCAACATGCCGTGTACGAGAAGTGCGATGTCTCTAGACTGTACCAATATCAATGTACAACACTCAACCACTGGACGGCTTCCTCATATGGTCTCTGGCAGCCCCGGCACGACGTGCTACCATTCTCCCTCCGGCGCTGGCTCCTGCCATCAGCCATGTTCTAGTCTCGCATCCTCGCTGTTATTGGGTGATCAGTCAACCGCCAAGTGGGCAACAGCCATTGCTCATCCGCGCTCTCATGATTGATGCAGTGACTAATTCAACTTCCTCCCAATCTTCCACTTACAACACTGTGTTCTCTTGAAGAATTTCCCCCCCTTTCCCTCCATTGGAACTCAGAGGGGCGTCCTGAGGAAAATACGGGCACGTGATTGGCTCTCAAACTCTGGATGCTCACTTTGCTCTCAATTCTCTCAATCAACATGTAAACCAACCACGATCGTCAACTCAGCAACCCAACAAAAACAACACTCAGTCCCGCGGGTTGCAGACGTACCTATTCACTCACTCACTCCCGCTCACAATGCCTCCTCTCCCACCAGCCATGAATCCGACCTATTACGAGGTCCTCAACCTCTCCCCTTCGGCGCTCGCCTCGCTAGAGGATGAGGCAGCCGCAGCATCCCTCATCAAACGCGCCTATCGCCGCGCCCTCCTTAGCCACCACCCAGACAAGAAGAAACCTACCACCACCCTTTCCTCCTTATCCTTGATGTCATCCCCACCACCACCAGCAGTATACACAGTCGACCAGATCTCCGCCGCCTACGCGACCCTCTCGCGCCCAACCCTCCGCCAAGTCTACGATCGCTCCCTCCTAGCGCTCCGGTCCCAACCGTCATCATCATTAACATCATCATCATCCTCTTTACCGGGAACAGCAAGCGGAGTGGCAGCAGCGGCAGACTTCCAGACGGGCATCGAGACGGTCGACCTGGACGATCTCGACTACGAGGAGGAGGGCCAGGGCAGGGATAGCCAAACAATGTGGTACCGCCCGTGCCGGTGCGGGAATCCGAGGGGGTACCACTTCGGTGAGGCCGACCTGGAGGATGCAGCCGATCTGGGCGAGTTGATGGTTGGGTGTGCCGACTGCAGTCTGTGGCTGAGGGTTTGTTTTGCCGTCCTCGAAGACGATGACGGAGAAGAGGAAAGGGATGAGGATTGTCACCAGCATACCGGTAAGAGGAATGAGGATGGGCTAAAGGTGGCAGTCAACGGCAGCGACGAAGTTAAGACTGGTGAATTACACGGCCCATAGAAGCATATAGCCATCTAACTCATATACCATCAACCATTTGAAACCTCATTTCAGGAGTCGTTCGACAGGTTGCACGTCCACTTCCGAGACATCAAAAACGGAAACTCCGGTCAATCAGGTCTATTATTGACGACGCGGTTTTATTCCTTGCCCAGGCGATCCTCGCCAGTCAGAGTCTAAGAAGCAAGCAATCTGAGAAAGGAGATAAAAACCTTCCAAGTGCTGCACCTGAGCCCTAAACTGCCGCGACAAACCGCCCACCAAGTCTTGTGTATCTGCCGTAAAAACATGCAAAGGTACGTGGGGATCTTCCGTCCGCGCTCCAAAGACACCGTTTCCACCAAGGGATTTGCCAAACCGGGGTTATCACTATCAAGAGAGAACATCTATGACGCCGCTTACTCGGCCTTGGGCTCCTCCGCAGCCGGCTCCGGCTTCGGCTCCTCAGCCGGAGGAGCGTCAGCCTGGCCGGAAGCAGCGGGTGCCTCTGCCTCGGAAGAGGTCCAGAGAGTCTGCGGGACGTCAGCATGCGGCCAATCGCTAAAATTGATGCTCACAAAGACGTACCAGGTTGTCACGGAGAAGCTGCATGATGAGAGTGCTGTCCTTGTAGCTCTCCTCACTCAATGTGTCGAGCTCTGCAATTACAACCAGTCAGAATCGCTCTTAGGAGTTCTGGGCGGCAGCAGCGCGCAGCTACTTACCAGCAATGGCATCATCAAACGCCTGCTTAGCCAGGTGGCAGGCCTGATCAGGGGCGTTCAGGATCTCATAGTAGAAGACGGAGAAGTTCAGGGCAAGACCCAGGCGGATGGGGTGGGTAGGCGGCAGCTCGGTCTGGGCGACCTCAGTGGCAGCCTTGTACGCCTCGAGAGACTTGTCGGCCGAATCCTTGCGCTTGTCGCCAACGGCGAACTCGGCAAGGTAGCGGTGGTAGTCGCCCTTCCTAGAATGGTGTCAGAACTTGGTTCACAGCGCACGTCGATATAAGCAGGAGACTAACATCTTGTGGTAGAACACCTTGGACTCGCCGGTCTTGGCGGAGGGAATCAGATGCTTGTCCAGGACACTGAGGATATCCTCGCAGATCTTGGCAAGCTCGGCCTCAATCTTCTGGCGGTACTCCTTGATGAGGCCGACCTGGGTGGAGTTGCCCTTGGACTCCTCCTTCTGCTCAATCGAGGTGACGATCCTCCACGACGCACGGCGAGCGCCAATAACGTTCTTGTAGGCGACCGACAGAAGGTTCCGCTCCTCGACAGTAAGGTCACGGTCCTCGGAGGCAACGATCTTCATGTTCTCGACCATTTCTGTGTGCGGGATGGAAAGTCAGCGGGCGATCGGGCAGCTATTCGTTATCCATGAATACATGCCCTCGTAGCGCTCAGCCTGTTCGGCCAGCTTGGCCAGGTAGACAGCATCTTCGTGACCCATGTTGACGGTTGGGGAGATATCTGCAGGCACGAGTTAGCGGGATATCAGAACAGGTGGGGTGACTTGGCTCGCTCGGTGTGGCGCTTAGAAAGGAATTAAAAAATGGGGAAAAAACAAATAGAGGTGCCAAAGAAAAAAATGAGACTGCCAAAAGCTCGCTTCCATAGCAAAATTAAGCTGTCACGGTAGAGCCAACTCTGATGTTGCTGGCGTGAACGTGCTGTGCGCTGACTTCATGCCAGGCCCCCCGCTCGTGGTGTGGGGTGAATGCGCCGCCTGGTCGGGTTTAAGCTCCACGATACAGCAGATCGTCGCACGGTGAACACCGTCATTAAGAGGGAATTGAATCCCAAGCCCGGGGCGACCGAAGATATGGTGATTGCGGCTCCAGAGAGTGAAGGCAGAGCTCGTTGGCGCTGGCGATGACGACAGCGGGCGAGAAGTGGTGCATGGAGGATCGATGAAGCAGGTGAGGGGACAGCAACCGGAACTCACCTCGTGGAATCTAGTGGATGGCGGAATGCCGATAGAGGTTGGTTGCGGGAGAGATGGCGGGGTGGAAAGTGGTTGCAAATGGATTGCGAGGTTGTTCGGTCGCTCGATGTTTTGGAAAGAGGACTAGAACGGGAGAAGTTCACCGGTTTTGGGATGCAAAGTTGGAAATGAGGGAAGGGGCAAGGCCGAAGCGCAGCGAAGCGACAACGCAAGGCGGGATGCGTGGGCGGGCAGCCAGTCAAATTTGGGCTGGCACGGCCACTCCAAACGGGACCCCGCCTGGCAACACGTGACAGCTTCTGCCTTTCGCTGGGAGAACCCCAAGGTGAGGCGCGAAAAAAGGGTACCAAGTACGTCACTCAGGGAGGCTCACCAACAACTGTAAGAATTGCAACACTGAAAGCGGCGTCGACTTCCTGAGCCACCTCCGTGCCCGAAATCAAGGCGGACCGCGCCTGGCAGGCTGTTTCTACCTCAGTCTCAACCTTGACTCAGCCGCTTGTTTGCTGACGGTGGTCACACATATTGACCGGGTGGTAGTAGCAGCTGGCAGCATCAGTCACAGCAACGCAGGTTTAATGAGGGACTTCGGAGGATAATCAGTTTCATTATCCTCCCTGTCTACGCTTGTGTCCAAACTCCACGCTGCCCGTTGATTGTGATGCGCGGTGTGCGGGCGGTCTGTTGGTCCCGGCAGCACGTCATAGGTACCGGGGCAGCCCGGCGCAGGCTACGCAGGCAAGCCCAAGAGCTGACAAGGAACCCACAGCCCATCGACCCGCTCTCTGTGGGTTATTCATAGCATCCTTCCATCGTGCTTTTTGTCCTCGTTTCATCTACTGTAAAACCCTGCGCTGAAACAAGCAAGTAGAGATTTCAATCAACGGATACGTCAAGTACTTTAGTATCTGTACCTCGGCCGGTTTTGGCCTGAGGTGCGGGTCATAGCGTTCGACTTTTGGTGCTGAACCTGAGGTTAGAAGGGTCCTTAAAGCTCCTTGCTCTTTTTGGTTCGCATCTTCGGCCTATGACGCCCCACTTCGAAACGCTGCCTCCTCCTCGCTGACGAGCTAAAAACAAATGTCCCGCTACAGATCGTAGGAACCTACCTGCCCATCAATATAATTAAGTGTCAGAGAGGAAGACGGGCATAGTTTCAATTCCCTCATCTAATGTAAGAGATGCAAAATACAAGGTAGATGGGGCACACTGCGGCTATGACCCGCTGTGATAAGTGGTGATTCTATTTCTTTCTCTTAACCAAACGACGCAAAAGCCATTGACCTATCTACTGTAGTTGGATATACGTATGATACATCAAGCAGTACCAGGGTACGCATCTCAAGATAAAGATCAAGCAGGATAACGCGTGGCCGATACGTACAGATAGCTGTGACTTTATCTCAATACTACGTTGTTTAATTATGACCTTTGATCGACCCGAACTAACAGAGCCACTCTGCAAACCCTATGCCTTTTGGTCCAGTCGCACCTACCCAATAATTGCTGCCACAGATCAGTCATTGGCCGCTTCTTGAAGAAATGAACTAAAACCCTTCCATTATATGTTCCAAGCTATGACTTTCCTCTGTTTAACGGCTCATCTCGTTTTGAGTTCTTCATCCACCATTCTTTGCGAGTTCCATGTTCATCAATAATGATACGATCGAGTCTCCGAGCATAACCCCCCTCAACACAACATACACCTCTCTTGAGTTCTTTAGGAATGTTGTCAAGGTTTAGAGAAAGGGCAAGAGAAGGTAATCTATTTCGGAAGAATTTCATATAAAATATTCTAATGGCAAATGGAAGCGCCTCAACGAAAGGCTTTTTGGACGCAAATCGTGAGTCTGAACGCGCGCGATCATTTGCGTACGAACATTGGGAAGACATATGAATACCTTGGATAGGGATCTTTGACATTGAATGTCTGTTGTTTGCTCACACAGCAAACAGTACCTCCACTCGGATAGGGTCTTTCGAATGCACGCAGCAGGCACGAAATAGCTGCTACTACAATTATTACGAGTATCAGTATTCCTACTACTACTACTACCATTACTACCACTTAGATACAATATCAATATCTCCACCACGATACCGCGAACTCTCGGGATACGTGTAGAACGTCATGCCCGCATTCTTCACTTGCCCCCGGCAACTAAGACGGCGACTGACAGGTCGGGCAGACTGAACTCAATTTCGCCACCCTTACCCGCCCGGAGGCGGGTGATGGTCTTCTTGACAGCGTCTTTGTGGTCGGGCGTGTTCTTAGCCCACGGCCCCTCGGGAGCCGTCAGCACCGTCAGGGTGGCGGGGGACCCTTCGCGCAGGCCCTCGAACCGCACGCTCACGGGCACGTCCTCGGACGCCGTGCTGTTGTACACGGCTGCTTTGAGGATGTAGGTGTCATCCTTCGCTGAAGGGCCCTTGCCGGGGTGATGACCGTGGCCGCTGCTGGCACTACCCCGGCCAGCCGCCCAGTAAAGCGGGCCGAAGCCGTCCGAAGACACGCCAGGAAGGGTGTGGGTAATGCGGTGCTCCGAGAAGAGTTGGATGATGGGGTATGAGACACTGACGGTTGTGTCGGCCGGGTCGGCGCTGTACGAAATCAGGTCGGGCTGTTTGTGTAGGGAACAGAGAGTGTCAGCCTAGTCCGCTCTCTCATCCTGTCATTCGAAAAGAAAATAGAATAATGATAAGTAAACACATTCATGGGTGACTTACGGCCCACTGGTAGTTGTTGAGGTTCTGGAATAGCGGCGCGAAACAGGTGCCCCAAATTTTGTCGGCATTGCGCTCAGCGCCGACAAGGAAGACGGCCTCGGCGACGGACCCGATCCAGTTGGACCACGCGTTCTTGGGCGCGTTCCAGTCGGTGTCCTCGAGCTTACCCGTGTTGTTTTGGATGGTGGCATACCTAGAGAAAGCATTGTTAGCTTACATGTGGCATTGAAAAAGCTGCGCGAAGGTACGGGGTCTCTTAGACTCACTCGCCGATGATGACGGGGTGCTCCGCGGTCCAGTTGTCAAACAGGTGGAACTGGGAGACCGAGTAGTCCGGACGCGTGTACTTGTGGTAGTCGCGGCCTGACTCCTTGTATACGACCTCGTCGGTCGACGAGAAGATGAAGATGTCCGGGTACTTGGCCTTGATGGCGTCGTAGAAGGTCTTGAGCCGGTAGCTCTTGTACGAGTCAAGGCCGCCCCACAGGTTGTCCTCGTTGCCGACCTCGACGTACTTGATCTTCCACGGCTTGGGGTAGCCGAGCTTGGCGCGCAGGGCGCCGTACGGAGTCGAGACGTCGCCCGTCAGGAACTCGAGCTCGTTGAGTGCGTCCTGGACGAAGAAGTCCAGGTCTTCCTCAGGGACGACGTCGCCATTGAGGTACAGTCCCGCGGCCACCCCCAGCACCACATCAACGTCCAGATCCTCGGCCCAGTGCATGTACTCAACCAGCCCAAGTCCGTCCGTGTTCTCGTACTCCCACACGCCCATACGGCCTGGCCGTTCAGTCAGGGGGCCGAGGGTGACGGACCAGTTCCAGTGGTTGCCGGCGAAGTTGCCCTCACTGGTTCACTCAATGTCAGTATTACCCCGGAACTACTACTGGAATACAAATCTGGGCATTTAGTTAAGAAAAACTTACAGGTTGTTGCCTCCGGGAATCCGAAGGAAACTCGGCTTGAGGTCACGGAGCTTCTCCATCAGGTCTCGGCGCATACCATTGGGCCTAAGAGCATGAGATGCGCACGTCAGAATAAAGTAAAGGGTAGGATTCCCCGCTGGAGGGGAAGCGGGCCGGGCTTACCTGTTATTGTATGTCGGGGGAAAGAGGCTGATCAGGTTGAACTTGAGCTCCGTCTCGTGGCAAGGGCGGAACTCCAAGACGAAGCTGTTGTTGCTGTTGGCCGCGCTCTTGGTCGGGTGCAGCTCGAACTCGTGCTGCGTCCAGGCGTCGGCGACAGACTTGGATTTGATCTTGGTGGTCGCCAGCGTCTCGTTGGTGATGTCGGACACGAGGGAAGCGGTGAAGCTCCCCTTGTACTCGCCGTACGAGTAGAAGCTGCCAGTGTACGTATCGGTCTTCTTGACATTGATGCCCCAGTAGCCCGAGTTCTTCAAGCCGGCCTTGCCTTTCCCGCTCTTGACGCGGACCGAGCGCGGAAGGGCCCATGACAGCGGCGTGGAGGTGTCGAGTTCAAGCGTGCTATCGCCTACGGGACTCCAGGACTTGAGCGACTGGTTTTGGAACGCCCGGTTCGAGATCAACTCGGCGTACCTGGGGGTTCTTTTAGCTCGTGTATCTCTTGTGTTAGACAGGTAACTGAAGCAACGTCTTACAAGCCGCCGTCACCGCTCTGGTTGATGTCCTCAAACATGATTCCGTACATATACGGAGAGGTGGGATGCCCGCCTGAGTTGGCGACGGACAGGGTCACCGCTGCCGCGGCTCCTGCGAACCCGAGGAGGGCCCGGAGCGAAAGGGGCGCCATCTTGAACTTGGAAAGAAGATGGGCTTCTTGGAGAACTTCGGCACGTCTAGTGACAGTACAGGTATGTACGAGCACAAGAAGAAGCCCTGCCCGGGCCCCGCAAGTGTGGCAGCGGACATGGCTGTCTTATACGCAACAGGTTGACGGCGTGACGGGTCGCCAAATGCACAACAACCCTCGTGTATCTTACCCGACACACACCACCATACCTGGGTAAGTTTCTTGGTTTACCGGGTTTTTGGGACGGTATGACCATTATTTGTGGAGTCTTCAGGTCACCCAGCAGCCGCGAGCAGCCATCTCACTGGGCGAACATCTCCCACTTGCATCTCAGTCCCTGGGCGGATGTTGGGAGCCCCCGTCCGCGGATGTATCGTTATGTAGGAGCGAGCCAGGGGTAAACAACCGGCAACCATGCGCACCAATCAGCGTGGCGAATTGGTCCAGCGCCTACTACTTTGGGGAGAACAGTCTTCCGACCTTCGTCTTACCGAACGCGCGAGGTTCCCCCAGCTCCCTCAGTTCCCCGCGTTTTCCCCTGTCTTTGCTGGGGCAATGATCACAGGCGAGCCGGTTGTTTGCAAGTAACCGTCTTGGGCCTGCGGCTTTCACCGAAAAGTATCGTTAACTATTTTAGCTAACTTTGAATAGTTACAGGGGCTTCCATATTTCGGATTCCACATAACTAACCAACCGCAGTTGCGATAATCATAAAAAAAAGACACTTGACGTGTTGCTTTGCCTTCAGCAAAGCAATCAATGCCGAGAGAGCCCAATACCCCACCTCAGAGATCATCCTCCTCACTCGATCGGGGAAACGCTGAGATTCTCCAGATCGGCATACTCCACTGTCCATCCGTCGTTCTTCGCGCCGTCGCCGGTCAGATAGTCTGCAGCCGAGGAGTCTCCGCGCAGGATCCACTCGACCCAGTAGCCGCCAATGACGCCAAACTTGCCGCCGTTGGTGTCGGTGTAGGTGCCGCCGTGGCCGACGTCGAGGTTGCCCTTCCACTTGGGAACGCCCGCGGGCATAGCGGCGTAATCACGCTCGCCGTTCTGGTAGGCGATATCGCTAGGCCCACCAAGGAAGAAGAAGACGGGCTTAGTAAAGTCGTTGGCGGCCGTGTAGTTATCCAGAAGACCGGAGCTCCAGATGCCGATGCTCTGCACACGGTCGTCCCAGATCTGGGCGTAGGCCTCGATGCCGCCGCAGCTCCAGCCCGCCGCCGTGATGCGCGACGCGTCAATGTTGGCCCAGTCGCCCTGGCCCGCGTTGCTGGTGATGAAGTCGATCGACTGCGTCATGATTTCGGCCGTCGTGCCGCCGCCGTTGCCTGGGGTGCCACTGGCGATTACCAGAACGCCGTGCGAGGCCAGCTCCGTCAGGAACGGCGCCTGCCCTGTGGCGTCGGCAGAGCAGCCGCCGTTGCCCCAAAGCATGACCGGGAGCTTGGCGTCGGACGGGATGTTCTGTGGGGCATAAAAGGTATGGCCCTCGAGAGCGTCGGACGTGTAATAGCCCTGGTAGGAAAGAAGGGAACAGTCATGTCAGTTTGCTCCAAGCTCTCGAGACGACGACAATGTCAGACATACGGCTGGCGCAAAGGGACCAGTGCCCGAGTTGCCCTGGCGCTCCTCGATGGAGACCGGGCTGGCGGAAGCCAAGGTGGCAAGGGCCAGAGCAGACAGAGAGTATCTCATTTTGGCGTTAAGCGATGCGTGGATTCAAAGTGTGCCTGTGTTCGTTGTGCTGATGGGAGGGGGTGCTCGGTGTCCCTCAGAAGTGACCGTAACTGACTGGTAGACACTGGGGGTCTTTTATGTCCTCCTCGGCCTCTCTGAAACTCGTCATCATGCCACCGGACAAGCGGGTCAGAAGTGACCCTTCTTTTCATTTCAGTGCCCGTCAACCGTCGCCTAGTCGAGCGGCTATGACGAATCATGCTGCTAGTCGCTCGGACTCGAAAACCTGGGGTCAATATATTATCAGCAACAACGGAACGTCGATCATGATGGCCTCGTTCCTGGTCCGGGTATGGAGATCGCGGGTTGTGCCTGCAGTGGACAATATCAATGCGGTGCGGAGAGGCGCTTGAGCGATGATCGTCTCGACTGCCCGGAATATATTGTGTACGCACCCTGGCGAGGTCGCGAGAAATCACCCCGGTTTAACGAGTCCCGGATGTTGAAGCCGCGATGCGCATAGATACTACGTAGGACAGTTAGCGTGCCGAGCATGGACACAAATCCCCGGTTGGCGCGCGTCGACACAAGGTTCAGCGAACAAGAGCAAATGGTGCGGCAAAGTCGGTTATATGGGTATTTCGGCAATTGCGATCCCAAATGCAACTTCATGTTGCACTCCGACTGATCTCGACCTTTGTCCTGGGATCTCATCGATTCGAAGAACGACCATGATGTGATTCGAGAAACCTTCCAAAACGGTTTTCGGGGCGTCGTTTGTGTATCCGCTTTGGGTGTTGCTTGCGACGGATGTGGGAGTCGGCAAAGCAGCCTTGTCTTGCTACCGTGGCTAGCGTCAGCTTTCTGCTTTGCGCCCTTTGGCGTGCCTCAGGCTAGAATCGAAGTTTCTGGAGAATGGCAGCCCGGCAAATGGGCACGGCAATGCACACCTCCTTCCTTGTCGAATAGCAGCTTGCCTTTGATGTTCTCAACATTCCAAAGACAAGACAATGTACGGTTCTTCATATCTTCTTATCAACGATTTGCCATCTTCTTGAAATGAATAACTTAACATCATCACTATCACTGCACTCTATCCGTCAGTCGAGCTCACCGCGGACATATGGGAGTTATTCAACCGCTGTGATCTCGTTACGGTCCATTTACGCACCGAGGGGGGCATTTTGCCCGAGCCAGTCGGGTTTTGAATGAATACATAGCCCTTACGCTGACCCTTTCTCCGTGCAGCAATATCTCAGTTTGGAAGCCCCAAGCCGTACCTTTCAGAGCATCCGGGGAAGCTGGAGTCTCGCTGTTCCGGTAGCTACGCGAGACTGAGAAAGCCCAAAAATCACTACTTACATTATGATCTTACTATAACAAGGTAGTGGCTCGCCGCTGAAGATAGGGTGAGAGGAAATTGAGTGGTCTGCCAACCTTGGACATCACAGTGGACGGGATCGGTCTGTATTCAAATTGAAGATTGTCCCAGTATAAGCAAGATTGTTAGCACCATTCAGAGCCATATAACGTTATGCTCTGTTCTGTGTGATTTAACTTCTACCTACGTAAGCACCTTTATCTGCGAGTACTGAACGAAACCACGGACAATGAACCATAGTAAAGGAAGTGAGGCGACAAATGAAATTGTTGAATAAACAGGGTAGGGTTGTACACATCTTTGCCCTAATCGGTCCCTGCACCACTTGGGTCAAGCACATGAGATATTCTGGTTCTTTACTTTGGAAGGCGCGGGGGACTTTGGTGAGTCCGGAGTCAGCCGTAATAGAGAAACTCAATTTTAGGATCCCGTCTAGATAGTTTAGGGATCCTACAATTTCATAGGAGCACGTGACGATCCACATTAGACTATATTCAATTTTCGCGCGCGTCTAATTATTTCTATCGTTTGATTTCTCTGTCCGACGTAGACGAAGATCGGCTTGCTCGGTGAAGATAACGAACGCGAATGGATGAGCAAGCTCCTCGAAACAGAAAGTGCTGCAAATGAACATTTTCCTCAATCCGTTCCGAGCACCTGCTCGAACGGGAACCGAGTGGTTTTCGGTCGGCGTCACCTCGTCGTTCCCGGACATCAGCCCTGACGGCGACGGTAACGAAAATGAGAACGAAGATGTGGTCCGACTTTGCGGAAAACACGGCCCGAGTGCCGCAGCAGGATGCAAGGTCTTTCATGTTCCGAAGGAAAACCCTTCCCAGAGAACCGAAGTTGATTTCCCGGCCGACGACGTCACAAGAGACCTAACGGATGAGGTTCTTGTTTTTCAATATCGCGGCAAGTTTCATGCCATCGATCATGTAAGAGGATTGGTCGCTGAGCGATCGAGGAGCCTGATAGGTGCTGACAAGAGCGGGTTAGCAATGCCCTCACTCTTCCTTCCCACTCTCCCAGGGCATCCCGTTTGACATCGAGGACTTTGGCATCGTCCTCAGCGCCGGTTTGACATGTCCAAAACACAACTGGTCCTTTGATCTCTTCTCGGGCAGGTCGGATCGCGGCAATTACAAGCTCAGGGTCTGGGAGGTTGAGCTGCGTGACATCAAAGAAGCGCAAGCTGAAACGAAGGATAAAGAGGTCTGGGTGAGGAGAAAGCCTCGGATTGGATGAGAATCTATGGATCTCGCGTCAGCTGGTATCGACTGCGGGAACAGAGGGTACGCCACGAGGGATGTTGATACTATCCCATCATCAACGCCACCAGTTGCCTCTTCCGCTACCTACCACATGGCCTATACACAAGCCTTGCTCCGCACAGCGAATCCGTTCAGCCCCGCATCCGCCTTGAGCTGTCGATGCACCAAAATCTTCTCGAACACTTGCTCCAGGCTCTCCAGCGCCTTGGGACATATTTGATAGTGGAGGACGATTCGCGGACCGGCCAGCAGAATGCCACTTTGAATACCCATTTGGTTCAGTGCATCAGCTGTGACGCCGGCACTCGCCAAATCTAGCCAGACCATATTCGTCTCGGTCGGACGGCTCAGGCGCCCGCCCCGGTCCGTCCACATGCGCGACACTGCCGCAGCCATATCGTGCGCGTGGCCAAAAACACCTCTAACATCCACGCTTTCAGGCCCAAAGTTCTCAAGCAGCGCCTCCCGCGCGGCAGCCGCCAGGACGCCCATCTTCCTGACCCCGCCCCCGATACTCTGGCGCAGCCGCTTGACCCGGCGGATAACGGCAGCCGAACCCACTACCACGGCCCCTATCGGCGCGCCGATGCCCTTGGCGAACGACAGCGTCATGGCATCCGCGCACGCCGCCATGTCAGCCAGGGTACCCCCTGACGTCCCCTTTCTCGATGCCACGGCATGCCACGCCCGCGCCCCGTCAATATGCACCAACACGCCGCGGCTCGACGCCCACTCCTTCAGGGCGCGGAGCTCTCTTATGGGAACAACGTTGCCGTGTACCGTGTTCTCCAGGCTTACAATCCGTGTCGGGCAGTCAGTCAACGGCAGCCCGTCGGAGTCGTCATCATCGTTGTCGCTACCGCCATCATTTTCTGGCTCGATCTTTGCATGTTCCGTGACGTCCGCGACGGTCAAGTACAGCCCATTCGTTGGCCGTACCGGTAGCACCGTGGCGCCGGATAGCGCCGCGAGCCCACCAGCCTCGAAGTTGACCACATGGGCCGAGGCATCGGCGAGGACGCCGCGCGGGCCCACGGCCCCCGCACGCTGGTGGCCCAGCAGGGCGCCAACGGCCAGTTGGTTCGCCATGGTGCCTGAGATCACGAAGGCGGCAGCGTCGCGGCCGCACACGGCCGCCATATGCCGCTCAAGTTGGGCGGTGGCGCGATCTTCGCCGAAGACGTCATCGTTGAGGGTGGCGCGGCTGATGGCGGCCAGTTGGCGGAGCGAGGGTGTCGTGATGGCGTCCGCTGCCGTAGTGAGTAAAGGGGTTAGTGCTCTTCTACTCCTTCTCTGTACAAGCAGGAAAAACAACTGGCATCTGCGTACATCGGAAATCGTATGCGGTTCCTGTCCGCTCAGGATCTCCCCAGGAGACCTCGTCGGCATCGGCGGGCGGCGTCTGGTTTGCAGCACCGCTTCGAGATAGCTTGGTTCCCCAAGCACGGCTGATGGTGTCCACCCGAGTCATAGTCACGGACAAAGAGACGGGGCTGAAGTATAATGACGGCAGCTGTAGTCTATGAGGAAAGTGGATCAGTTGTTTTCTTTCAAACAAACAGAGTTATACTGATTATTCCACCGTGGCTAGGTCCTTAAAATTTATACACGTGTCGAGTACATCATCTCGTGGACCTTCAGCATACCTAGCTATGGAGTAGCTAGGTCCCTAAAAAACCTTGCTTTGCCTCTCGGGATCGTCTCCTGACCGAACCGCCCCCAAGTCCGAGATCGAAAAATAGGCGGTCGCGAAGTCCGGGCTCGTACTCAATCCTTGGTCCCACTGTCATCCTGTTGACACTTGCCCCCTGACACTGTCCAGTTGTGGGTGCAAGGCGGACTTTCATTTGTTGAACGGGTCCACTGAAGCAGATCCACCCGAATCCTTCATCCTTTCCCGTCAACCGCGAACATTGTCCAAGACCGGCGATTGGGGGCTGAGACGAGATGTGTCATGTCTCACCGGCCACGAGTTTATCTCGGTGGAGTGACCAAAATCTGACCTCCATTCGTGTCGCAAGCAACTACGGTGTGCGCGAGGGGACCGTCCAGTCCCGGAGCTTTGCATGGGAGCCTGGAGGGCTTTCAACGGTTCGACCGAGGCGAATGCTACAACAAATCTTACCGCACGGCCTTCACAGTGGTAGTCAAGTTGATTTTTGCCCGGGATTTCCGGCCGGTCGAACTCGTTTTCTTTCATTGATTGGCCTTAAAAGGAGGTGGGCATGCTTACAGACCAAAGTTCGTCACGCTTGTGCAGTGTTGCGGATTAGCCAAGGCCACGATCCTGCTTACTGCGTCGCCACGGGGATATATCTATTAAAGGATATATCTCGCGAACCGATCCATGTACTATTGGAAAGCTAGGTATCTGTCTCGTTACCGTACCTATATATACCGTTTTGAAGTGGGATCTGGTATTAGACGTTCTACTACGTTTGACTTGGTGACACGACATTTCGAAGGGATTTGAATCGGCAATGTCAAAGCCAGCTGGTCTTTCCGTGATTGAAAGGGACCACAAAGATGAAGAAGCGGAGCTACTTGCGAGCCTGGGACTTCAACGAGTCGAGGATGGCCTCATCTCGTGGCGGGCAGACAGCAAAGACCATCCTCGAAACTGGACGGCTCTGAGGAAGACCTTTGACACGACTGTCATCATTTTCTTGGAGTTTTTTGTGTAGGTCCTCGATATGCCTCAAGTCCGATAGAACCTCACTCGTTGGTGTATCTCATTCGCTGACCAGACTATCATTACACTTGTAGCACCGTTGTTAGCACAGCCGGCGTGAGTACTAGCTTCATTTTGGGTTGGTAAGCCACCAACAGGAGATCGAGCTAATCAGCGGCGCTTATTTTGCTTCTATGATACGACAGGCCTCAGCGGCACATGCAGCGCAGTTCCGCGATGGTATGGGAAATGCGTCTTCCATTCTAGCCTTCACATTCATGTAAGCATTTTCAAAGCTTCTATACGCCCGCTCCGTGTTCCCGGTTCCTAGGTATCTTTTCCCATGTTCGTCTCTGACCCTACCCGAAACTAACCTTCTTTTTCCGCTTTTCATTATCGTAGATACAACTTAGGTCAGGCATTAGGCGGCCTGGTGACGCCGGCACTGTCGGAGCTGATCGGGCGGCGAACACCTTACTTGGTCGCTTGCGCCGCCTTTAGCGCGGCCTGCCTGCTCACCGGCCTAGCTCCCAACTCGTCCATTCCGCACGTCTCGCCCTCCTCCTCCTCGTCATCGTCACCGCCAGCCGCAGTCGCCACTGCCGCGTGCGTCTGGGTGGGCCGGTTTGTGGCGGGTTTCGCGTCCGCTGTGCCCGCTGTCGTCACCGCGGGGAGCGTCCACGACATGTTTGGCGCCCGACGCCGTGTTTGGCTCGTTGCTGTTTGGAACGCCGGTTCCACCGCGGGGCTCTGCCTAGGCCCCGTCTACGGTGCCTACATCCTGGCCGCGTGCGGCGGGGGCAGTGACGAGTGGAGGTGGGTGTTTCGAATCTCGGCAGCCGTCACGGCTGTTTGTTTTGTGTGTCTGCTCGGCGTTCGCGAGAGCAGGCCCAGCCGGATCATGAAGCAAAAACTGACCGAGCTGCGGGAGCAAATAAGCTTGGGCGAAGGGCCGGCGGCCGGAGTAGATGGGGAAAACCTCGACTGGTTCAACCCGGACCATGCCCCCGACGCCAGAATGATGGTCAAGCTGGTAATTGTGCAGCCGCTCCAGCTGCTGGGGACGGAACCCATCGTCATCATGGTCACCATCATCTCAGCCGTGTCTTGGGGCATCATCTATCTCTTCACCGAGTCGCTGCCGGACGTGTACTTGTCCATGTCAGAGGCCGGCTTCACGCGCACCACGTCCTCGTTGGCTTTTTTGGCTCTTCTTCCCGGCGTCGGGCTAAGTTTCCTGCCTCGTCTGTGGGACCAAAGGGTTGTACGCAAAGGGCTGCAGCGGAGTGAGGATATACAGCCGTGAGCCCTACCTCTCTGGAGACTCAATATCATTTCATGTCAAGATGATGATGCTGACCTCGGTGTAGTGAAGACAAAAATATAGGCTTTGCCGTCGCCGCGCCCGCACTCGCCATCGGGCTGATATGGTTCTCCTGGACCGTCCCCCCTGCTATTACAAGCGCCCACTGGATGGTCCCCACGGCCGCGCTGGTACCGGTCGGATTTGCCGTCAACGAGATGGCCTACACGCTCAGCGGCTATCTCACCGACGCATATCAGCTTTACGCCGCGTCCGCCTTCTGCGGCCTGGCCTTTGTCCGCGCCCTGGTCTCGGGCTTGATGCCGCTAGTGGCGCAGCAGATGTACCCGGGCCTGGGCGCCAACGTTGCGGGCACTATCGTCGCCTGCTTCGCCCTCGTATTCTGCCTCGCCCCTTGGATCTTCTTCCGGTATGGCAAGAGGTTGAGGGAGAGGAGCCCGTTCGCCAAGCACAGCTTGGAAAGTCATCGCAGGAGCCAGATCCCCTTTCCAAAGGCTTCAGGGGATGCGTGACCACTGCAGATTCAAGAGAGTGAGATAAGTCCACTGTTGTCCCATCAAAAAAAATAAAGTCTTTCTCATTGCGTTTCTTCTGCCGCCAGTCGGGCTCTGATCCAATGTTTCGAGTAACTAAAGAAAGAATAACCGATAAATTGGCAAGATTAGCCATACTCGGTGTGGACATTAAAAAAAAAAAAAAAGAACGCCTTGGATGATAATTAATATCATCTCAGATACCCCAGAGATTTTTAGCATGCTACAACAGCAACCAAAAGAAAAGGATCGTACCCGATAATCAACTTGAATCCAATTCTACGTGTAGATAATTCCACCATCGACAATATACGTCTGCCCCGTCACATAGTCGGCATCGGGTCCGGCCAGGAACGAGACCAATTTCGCGACGTCCTCAGGCACGCTCGTCCTGCCTAGGGCGATGAGCTCATCGCTATACTTTTTGATCATCTCGCCCTTCCCCTTGCCCTTGATCTTGCCAAGCCCCTCGTCAATAAGTTCCCACATGTTGGTGTCGACGATTCCTGGGGCGTACGCATTGACCGTGATGCGGTGCGGGGCCAACTCCATGGCGTAGGCCTGGCTCAGCCCGCGGACTGCCCACTTGCTGGCGCTGTAGTGGCCAAGCAGGGCGAAGGGCTTGAAGGCGACGATGCTGGCGGCTGCGATCAGCCGGCCGCGTATCTCCTCCCCTTCTTGTACCGGGCCCTGAGACAGCAGCTGGCGCGCCGCGGCCTGGAAGCAGTGATGTACCCCGCCTATGTTGACGTCCAGCATGCGGCTAAAGTCAGCCTCAGTCAGCTCGAGCAGGGGCCGGACCTGGGCAATGCCCGCATTAGCCACCATGGTGTGCAGCGGGCCGAGCGTTGAAGCCGACGTGCGGACTAGAGCGGCCACCTCGGCGGGTGACGTGACGTCGGCCGCGTGGGCGTGGGCTCGCGCGCCCGTCGCGGCGATTTCGGAGACGAGCGAGTCCAGTTGGGGCTGCAGGGCGGGCAGGTCCGACGCCGTGACGTGATAGCCATCGCGGGCGAGACGGAGGGCGATGGCCCGGCCAATGCCACGTGCCGCGCCCGTCACGATGGCCACACGGTCTCGGCTCCTCGCCTTGTTCTGCAGCCTTGGGGTGGTGCTAATGGCGCGGAGGTGGAGGGAGGTGCGAGACTGCAGCGGCAGGACTCGGAAACTCGGACGGTTGAGGCCGGAGAGTCTACAGAAGGACGGCATGATGGTCAACTTGCTCAATGATTAATCCAAGGGCCTGAGCGTTGAATTTTCAAACGCTAACAGACAGCCGAGCAATGGTGGTGAGAACTTGGTGAATTCGGTGATCGTTTTGTTCCTTGGGGTGCATTAAAATGATACAGCACTTCAATTGTAAGAAGGGGGGCTGTGAATTCAGATGTTACTGGTATCAATAACTATCGGAAAGTGCCTACCTGACCTACCTTAGCTACGTGCCTTTCGTATTACTTACCCCATTGACCCCTCAATGCGAGGCCGTGTAAATGCATGTATATTCCATGCTTCTTTCCACCACTTACGCGGCTGCCCGCAGTGACACGGGATGTCGACTGACTGCGGGGGGTAGCGATCACCAAGGTCGGCAAGTGGTTTCGTTCCGGGCCGAAGCTATTAGCGGCGAGTGTCAACCTAGGACCAATTGATTCTCACATCATAAGTACTTCATCTCATTAGTTGCCCTTCTTTGACCCAGCACTATGCTTGGCACAAGGTATCAATGTATTATCCCCGGGAAGTGCCAGTTAGCGCCCTCGTCATATTTCGTATAAGCTTCTACTTCCATGATGAGTGAGACGTTCAAACCATGGTACATAGTACGTTATAAGGCGTATATTAATAACTATGTAACTAGTGTAGATAACTAGTTAGTTCGTTACTATGTGGTAACCTACCGATAAATACTGGTAAGCCAGAACATAGCGGGTTCATGGTCAAAACATGAGGATCATGGGCAGAATATTCATACTGTCATGCTGTGATGCAGATTCATGGAACAGCTTTATCATTTCCAATTCACTACGCTGCTGAAGGAACACATAGCAGACATGTTCTCCCTGCTATAGTCTTCATTTGAATCCATAATGTGTTTGAGTCTACCAATGTGGAATGTCAACCATTCTATCGCACTATCCTTCTTCCTCACAAAATCTAGTTGCATCGAAAGAGCATGATGAGACCAACATTTACTATTTTGTTTCTTGAATAATGTTAGCTATCCAATCTATAGACCAAAGTCAAACAAGGTGTGGCCTGACGAGGCGATGATCATTCGTATCCCGCCAAGCTCTCACCGGCAAAAAGCGGGTCCCAAAGCTGAAGAGTGACGTGCACTTGCGAGCAAAGCGCTCCACTTGCGGAGCTCTGATCAGGCCACGCCCGGAGCAAGCTGCTGACTACAAGTACGGAACGGCCGCCATTGACCCAAGCTTCCTAGAACCGAATCCCGCAACAAAACCGTATTACCACCACCGACACCCTCCAACAACCGTCAAAATGATGCGCACCTCGATCGCCAAGCTCGCCCGCCCGGCGATGCTTTCCCGCACCTTCGCCACGACTGCTCGCGCCTGCGCTGGCGAGACCGGCGCTCCGCCTAAGACTGGTGGCCTTGGGTGCGTCACTCCCCCTATGTTTCCAATTGCTGCTTGAAGATCATTTGGACTCGGATGGGAGGTTGAGCGTTGGAGGGAAAGCTTGTTAGCTCAAACGGGGCGTGGAAGAATGCCCCCTCAGTTACCACGTACAGAGCGGATACGAGTTGACCAACGAGTCACCTTCCGCTCCGCTCTGTGCCTTCAAGCTCTTCCTTCCCACAGTCCATCGATCACGTCCTCAACTCAATCAAACACGCAGTAAAACAAATAAGAAACGAGAAACTAACACGAGCCCCGTCAAAATAGCGACGCCTTCCAGAAGCGTGAGCGCGCTAACGAGGAATACGCCATCCGCCAGCGCGAGAAGGAGAAGCTCAGGGAGCTCAAGAAGAAGCTGGCCGAGCAGCAAGCTCACCTGCAGAAGCTGTCCGACCACATGTAGGTCTTGCTATTTTCTATTTCCCTCTATGCCTGCTATTACGCATTCGCTCTATGGAACCGAGATATTGACGCAACCGGCTTCCCGCAGCGACGAGATTACCAAGGACCAGGGCGGCGAGCAGAACTAGGCCGCCATCTGTTTGATATTGTGAAAGACAAGAGGAAGCGGAAGCTATCACATGGGATGACGGCCATGTCATAGGATGTGGGGCGAGAGTTATTTTGGTGACAGTTTGCTGCGCGCGTTGATTACCGTTCTGCGTGCTAGTTCCGTTCCCGCTTCAAGTCTGGAACGAGACGACGATATTCACCTGTACAAGTACATTTGCAAACTCAGTCTGCTACGTTTCTCGAACCCTTGTTTCGTCGCATGCCGCATTGTGTGCTTGCCCGACAGCATTGCAATTTTTCCCGCCGCTATTTGTGCAGGCGTCAACCAGCTAGCTGCCCGTAGACAAAACATGCAGAAAATCCCGACCCGGTACCCTGACATTATGACCTTTCTCCATTACTTTCCCCTGCGCCGCTAATCATTTGTACCCGCCACGGTACGATCGGTAAAAGCTCTCAGCCGCATCCGTCTCGGTGCTGGAGACGTTGGTACCCATGCTGCCGCTCGCTTTCTGGGCTGCCAGGACCTTGGCTTGGAGCGCCGCAGCGTTGCTGTCGATCCACTGCAGCTGGGCCAGATGCCCGTTGAGGACGCGGACGATCTGCGTCAACTGCCGGCAGGAGTTAGCTCAAAAAAAAAAAAAACTTTCTCTTGATTGTGGAGGAAGGATAAAGGAGAGAGAGGGGAAAACGGAGATATAGAAAGAAAGGGAAAAGGGCGAAAACACACCGGATCATCGGGCTTGCTGCCCTTGCTCAGAGTGCTCGACATGTCATTGATCTCCTTGATCATCTTAGTCAGGTCCTTGCCCATGTCGTCCAGCCTATCCGTCAACTTCTCGGCCAGCTTGTATGTGCGCTCGCGCTCCTGGTCCGGCCCGGCCACCTGCTCGCCCCCGGCCGCGCTGCCGTTCTTCGCATACAGTTCGTTCAGGTCCGCCTCGTAACGGTCCAACCACGCGCCGAGCTCCTCCTGTTGGCTCTCAACGTTGCTGAGCTGGCGGTCAATCTCGGCATTTGCCCGCTCCGCTTCGTAGGTGCTCGTATAGAGTTTCTGAATCTTTTCGCCGTTCTCCACCAGCATACGGTCCCACTCAGCAATCTTGGATGCTTGCTCCTTGAACTCTTTTTGGTACTTGGACAGGTCCGTCGCCCACCGCGTGATGATTTCATCCATCGTCTTGTTCTTTAGACGCGGGAGCTGGGATGCAGGCCCCACAGTTGAAGCCGCGAGCCCGGCTGCAGTGCTGGTCTTACCATCCTGCGCCGGCGCGGCCGAGGTACCAGCAGGCTTGGCGCCCCCGAATAAGCCACCAGAAGCCGGTGCCGTTGTGGTACCCGCAGCGGTAGCAGTGGTGGCGGGGGCAGTCGTCGCCGCAGTGGTAGTAGAGGGCGCCGTCGTAGAAGTCGCATTGGCGAACAATGTGTTGGAGGCCGCAGGAGCAGCCAAGCTGCTCGCTGGAGCAGTCGTTGCCGGCTTTGCGCCGAATAGGCCCCCGGCCGCCGGAGTGGAGGCAGCAGGTGCCGTTGTGGCGGAGGTAGTACCGCCAAACAAACTGGGAGTTGCTGTTGCGGACGAAGACGCGGGCGCCGTGGTGGTGGTGGTGGTGGTAGCAGCGGCCGGGGTTGAGGTCGCCGGCGCCGCCGTGGTAGCGGTAGTAGTGGTGCCGGCAGCGCCCCCAAATAGCGATTTTGCACCGCTCGCTGGTGCGGTTGTGGTAGGAGTACTGGTACCGGTCGTAGCAGCGGTCGTTTGAGCACCGCCAAACAGCGAAGGAGTGCTCCCAGCAGCAGGCGTTTGGCTTGGCTTTGCGCCAAAAAGGCCGGTCGTGCCGGCAGTTGTGTTGTTACCAGGTTGTGACTGTGCGGCGGTAGAAGCAGGTGTTGCGCTCTGGCCGAATAAACCTCCGGCACTGGAGGCCGGGGCGGCTGGTTTGGCCCCCCCTAAACCGCCACCACCAAACAGACCCCCGGGAGGCTTCGCTGTGTCGGCTGGAGGCGCGCCAGCCGGCGTAGTCGAGCCAGCACCTCCAAATAGCGGCTTTGCTGGAGTCGCCTGGCCGCTGGCTGCTCCGGTGGTAGGAGTAGTCGAACCAAACAAGCCAGATCCGCCAGTGTTCCCAAACAACCCCCCTGCCGTCGACGTATTGCCTGTTCCCGAGGGAGCCGTCGCTGTTGCGGACCCAAAGAGATTACCGGTTGTAGCAGCCGGGGTGCTCGTGGCTGGGGCAGCGGTCGTAGTAGCAGGTTTGTTGCCGAACAGGCTGGGTGTCCCAGAGGGGGTTGCGGTGCCGGAAGCCGGGGTCGAAGTATTGCCGAACAAGCCCCCCGTGGGCTTAGAGCCGCCGCCGCCAAACAAACCTCCGCCGGTCGAAGCTCCCGTAGTCTGACCGAACAGCGATGTGCCCGATGCAGGTGCTGTTGTCGAGGGTGTGGATGAGGCGCCCGCGTTACCAAACAACCCTCCTGTTTGACCGCTTGCTGTTGAGGACCCTCCAAACAGGCCGCCGCTGGTCTGTGGTGTGTTTGACCCGCCGGCTGCAGGTTTGGAGAATGAGAATGGGGATGCTGTCGAGCCAGAGGTGCCACCAAACAGACCGCCGGAAGCTGGGGCAGTCGATGTATTCGACTGGCCCGAGGCCGCGCTTGATGCAGGCGTACCGAATGAGAAGGACATTTTGGTGGTTAATATGACCACCCGCAGACAGTCCCCGCAGCGGTGCGATTTGATATGTGCGAAAGCGCGATATGGAATAGGTAATAGATGTCGACAGATCCGTGGGCGTCACTGCTGCAGCGCAGACGAGCGATTCTCAAAGTGCGGTCGGGGAGATTCGAAGCAATTGAACCAATCACTGGTCTGGAGCAGTCTGACTGCAAGGTCAGAAGCTCAGGAGGATCGAATACAGCGTGGTGCAGTCGCTTTGCACCCTAGGTTTCGCTCTTCAAAAGTCTTCTTTGTCGGTATGTTTCATTGACTGGGCCGACTTTTGGCAGCTGCCAGAACGCGCTCGAGAAAAAGCTCGGTCAGCCTCGCCCTGGCGCCCGCCTGCGCGCCAGGCCAAGGCCAAGCCCAGCACGAGCCAAGGAAGCGAGGGGAGCTGTGGCTTTCCCCACTTAAAGCTTGGGCCCACCACCCACTCCATCCCTGCCAGGCCGCACCGGGTGTGAACCAGACCATGACAGACCTCCTGAACAGGGGCTTGTTGCGCTGTCAGCCATGGTCTAGACTCTGGCTACAGATCACACGCCGATGCATACCCGATTCCGCGATTTACAAGTAAAGGCTTGAGCGTCCATGCAGGCTGCGGGATCAGACCGAAGTTTTATCACTTCCTTTCCGAGAACAGAGAAGCAGTTTTGTCCTCTTTTGCCGTGCTCGACCCCTCCTCCCTAGTGCATTGGCGGGTCAAGCCAGCGGTTTCCAGCAGACACAAGAGCTGCCCTCCTCACAACTCGCAATGTCGTCACGGCGCAACAGTCTCACGCCGCCGGACCGGCGAGACACCGTCGATCCTGGGGCTCATGACTTGGGTATGTACATGCAACTGTCGCTCCTTATCTACTATCAACGCTAGACTAACCCTCCTTTCCCAGCGGAAGCATCTGATTCCGAAGAGCACTACTCTGACGCCCAGTCTAAGCCGACAACCCCCGCCAGAGCTTCGCCTATCCCAAGAACCCGAGTCGAGAGGGTCGATGACAAACCGGCGTACGGAGAAGTTCCTGGCACGCCTGCTTATCGCTTGAGGGAAGGAGATGCTGCGCCGGATGAGATAGCCATCATTCCCGATGCCAGCACTTCGTCAGAACTTGAGCAACCTCCGCGGTCCCCCACGCCTGGCGGATATCCCGTCCCCAAGATGGTGTTGGAGGAGACACCGGATGCGGAGGGCTCGGTGACGCATCCAGAAAACAGACAGAGGCGCAAGTCGGATGCTCATCCGGACCTGGTGGTTAAGGCCGACGGGAAGGTGGAACAAGGCGGAGCAACAAATGGTACGGATGCGTAGCCTGCCTGATCTTTGTGCCCAGCGGTCTCCCCTGCTTTCTCCTATCCTCCCATAGTTTGTATTGACTTGTTCTCGTCTGCGTAGAAGCTCCATTAGCACCCTCTCTAGACACTCCTACCACAACACAACGCGCAAGGAGGAAGTCTTCATCTGCTATGAAACAGTCGCCGCTGAGCCCCGGGTTTCCTGGCACTGAAACCGCCTTGTCTACCGGGGACGGAGACGACGATGATTTTGGGGACGAGTTTGACGACTTCGAAGAGGGGGGCGAGGATGGGGAATTTGACGATTTCGAAGACGGCTTCCAGAGCCCTGATGAACAGCAACAACCACGGTCACAACCGCCACAACCACCACCACCACCACCTCCTCCTCCCGTCCCAGCAACTCCATCCCTCTCATTCGTAAGCCCTTTCCCGCGCTCCGTCATAACCGTTCCATAACTGATCCGCTCTTCCTACGCTCAGCCAATCCCAACCTTTGACGACCTCGGTCCCTCCGAAATCGCCTCCGTCACCGAACCCTACCTCGCTGCACTCTTCCCGACCCTGTCGCAGCAGCAGCAACAACAGCCGCCTCTCCCGGCGCCCTCAGCAAGGGAAAACCCCGTCTTCCTCACGCCGCGGTCCGCCTCGCTCTGGTCGCAGCTCGTCGCTCCGCCCCCGCTACAGCCACCCGACTGGATCCGCTCGCGCATTCGCCGCCTCTTCCTCGTCTCGCTCGGTGTGCCTGTCGACCTCGATGAGATCCTCCCCGCCTCATCCAAGCAAAAGAAGCTCGTCCTTCCTTCGCTGCATCGCACCACCTCCAGCGGTTCACTGCGGAGGGCTTCGAGCGACTCTCGCGGCGCAAAGAGTAGCACTGGGTCAGCGGCTGCGGCCGGGGCTGGAGATGGGTCGAGGAAAGATTCCGGCGTCGAGGGTTCTTCTCAGGCCGGCGATCCGTCATCGTCGTCTTCTCGGAGACAAAAGAAGGCGGATGCATCGCGACGGCAGCCTAGCCCGGAGCGCCTCTTCGATCTCGTGTCCGCTCGGCAGATGTGCATGCTGACCGACGCCGCGCTGAGCGGCATGACGGATGCGGAACTGCGGGCGCATATTGCTCGGTTGGAGGCGATGCAGGGGACGGCCCAAGGTGTTTTGGCGTACTGGCAGAAGCGGACAGACGAGAAGATTGGGGACAGGGAGGCGTTTGAGGGTGTGATCGAAAATCTAGTCAAGCATGCACGGAAGGTGAGAAAGTAGAAGGGGGAAGAAGTGAATGACCATTAGTAATGATACGCGAGAAGAGGTCCGAAAAATTGGGCGTTTGGCATGGGTCATTGCCTTGAAATCATGCTGGCCACGGTTGTATAGATGCGCCTGTAGTACGGCCAGGGAACGCTGTGACTGAACATCACCGTCTAACAAGCCAATTTTGCGCTACTTTTCGTCTACCCATCCATTATTGCGTGAGACGACGAGCTATAGACCATGTTCATGACCTTCACATCCTTGGTATGTATTCGCGAACCATGCAAACCCGGCCAGATCTTCTCCTTTTGCACATAACTCGGACCCCGGCGAACCGAAGACTCCAAGATCCCAACCAGCCGTCGTAGATCATGCTCCTCCCTTCATTGCAGTCGTGGAAAAGAAATGCAGTTAAGAAGTGCTGGGTTCGAGCGTGACACCGCTTGTGGAGAATGTTAGCAAAGAGTGCGAGGCTCATATCTGCAAGAAAGGAAAAACTTACGCCGCGATAGTAGCCCAGCCAATGAGACGCCAGTGCTTCTCGATACGTCTGCTGAGGGCAACCTTCTCGCCGATGTTTGTGCATGCCGGGCTGGTGAGCTGGAGCTTGGCGGCATCCTTCTTGATGGCCACCACCTTGGCACCGGTCGAGGTAGAACCGATATTGACCATGATGACCTCGTTCTTGGCCAGCTTGTCAACCTTGGCCTGCTTGCCGTCCGCTGTGCGAACACCGAGCAGACGACGGAGGAGGTAGAAGTTAACCTCAATTTCGCTGTAGATCTCCGGCAGGCGGCCCTTGAGACCCAAGACGAAACCGACTAGACGATCGGCACGACAAAGGGTGGGGTCGATGCGGGTACCAACACCGATGAGACCGCCGGGAACGGCGTACTTGAGGTCATTGGCTTCCGAGTTGAGCGACACGATCCGGCTGAAGATGGGAGTGCACTTGAGGTTGCCCTTCTCGTCACGCGACACGATACCGGGGCGAATCTCGATTTCGTCGCCGAGTTTCAGCAGGCCGTGCAAGATACTGCCACCAGCAACGCCACCCTTGAGCTCGTCGATTTCAGCACCGGGCTTGTTAACGTCGAAAGAGCGAATAACGATCATGTGCGGATCCATCGAGAAGTCCCTGGGGGGAATAGGGATGGTGTTGACGATGGCATCGTTGATGGCATCGATGTTGAACTTGAGCTGAGCCGAAATGGGGATAATGGGCGACTTGCCGGCGACAGTACCCCTAATGAATTTCAGGATTGATTCGTAGTGCTGCTTTGCCGCCTCTTCCCGCATGAGATCGACCTTGTTTTGAAGGATGATGATCTTGTCAAGTTTCATAATCTCGATGGCAGCCAAGTGCTCCGAAGTCTGTGGTTGGGGACAGGATTCGTTGCCGGCGATAAGCAGCAGGGCGGCGTCCATGACCGCAGCGCCTGACAACATGGTGCTCATCAAAATATCGTGACCAGGGCAGTCCACGAACCTGTTCGGATTGGTTAGTAACGCCGAACTTAGAACTGTTCTGGGGGATGCTGCCCACAATGCAGCATCGTGGAATGGAGGCCTTACGAGACGTGACGCAGCAGCCTGTACGTCCCCGAGCAACCTTCCCGCTCGCAGGGAGGATCAACCTCCTTCTCGCTCTTGTAGCTGCGGTAGCATGTTGGGCGCGGGCACTCTGGGTTGTCGCACTTGTATATTTTGGCGTTGGCGTAACCGAGCTTAATGGTGATATTGCGGATCAGCTCGTTCTTGAAACGAACAGTCTGCACGCCCGAAATAGCCTTGACCACGGTCGACTTTCCGTGAGCGACATGGCCGATGGTGCCAATGTTGATGGTTGCTTGCCGCGCAATAATCTCGGGTGTCAGGGGGTTCAGTGCTTTGACGTCGAGATCTTTGGGATCTGTCTGGGGCGGCAGTGGCGGTCGCTGGACCGCGGGCGCGGGCGCGGGGGTCTTCTTCAGAGCGGACTTGACGGGCCGCTCAGCGACCTCGTTGTCCGAGTCGTGGGCTTCGACCTGGGACTCGTTGCCGGAGTCGGTATCCGACTCGATGTCGTTGCCGTACTTATCGCCGTTGGACGCCATGGTCGATGACTCTTCCGCGGGGTAATGATTTTTTTTTTTTCGAGCCCCTCTGCTATTCTTTGATTCCTCTGTCTTGGGTCGGAGTGGCGGGGCTTCTGATGATCGGCTCAAATACCTAGGGGCGCAATGCACAAGGTCGCTGAGTCGCCGACGATGGATATATGCCTGCGAAAGACCGTTTGGAGAATGGCCGATAGTTGTTGATATTTCTCACGATTTTCGTGTGCAGTCATAGGCTTGCCGCTCAATCCTTGCTGGGTGAGGTTGTGCTGTTAGCGCTTATCCCAGTCTGGTTAGCGTAATTTGCCCCACGTTAGTCGATAAGGGCGATAAAGGGTCGAATGCCAGATGCGAGACTTAGCAGCGAACATGTCATGGAAAGCGAGAAGAGCAACGGACTTCAGCGGCTCGATGGAGCTGGATGAAACATCCTGGAGCATTTCAAATATAGAAGGTATAGCATGGAAAGGATTATGTCATGTTCCAGATTCTATAACTGGGAGGCTATCGGCTTCAGGCGGGCCCTGAGACTCGTTCTGAGCAGTGACAAGCAATTCCGCGCCTATTTCACCCGTTAACTATCTATCGACAGTCAATAACTCAACTTCTTACCTGGATAGTCGACGCAGATGAAGCATGCTATTCTGTGCGGGCTCATACCTTGAGGGTCGAATGTGGGTCTATACGGCTGGTAATTCTACACATTCATAGATGAGGAACCCTTAATCGAGTCTAAGCTGAGAGCTAGCTCCGATTGAACCAGGTAAGAAAAGAATATACCATGACAAATAGGTGTATCAGATCGTAGATCGTAGTCACTGGCGTCTTTCAAGTCGATGGCAAGCTGATATTGAACAACCAAACCATCGGTAAGTTAAGCGGACCCTCGCATCCCAGGGCTTTAAGATGTAAAGTAGTGTTCTAAACTAAGTTCTCGTGTGATTCAAATAACAGTATTCTCAACAAATTACTTCCGTTAAGCAATTTTTCAGGGATAGGCAAAAGCTCCGTAATTCTGAGAAGGTCTTTTTCGATATGCCGAATGGATACTCATCAATGGGTTGGTTTGCCGCCCTATTCTTTCATCACCTCAACCTCTTAAAGTCACCTCTCAGTCAGAAGCCCACTGATTCAACCCATAGTTCTTGGAACGGAATATTCAGCAGACAGCCAACTACATACGGGCTACAGAAAGGAGGAATACGGAAAAGTGTTCACACGCATTCTGAAAGGTGGCCTGAACGCCAGCTTTCAGCCCTGGTGCGTATCACGCCAGTCGGAAGGCTGTGTCTTTCAGCTCCTGCCGTTTGACTACGGTATGGTGGTAATAACTGAGCAACCATAAGGCCCAGTCTTGCAGTCTGCTGCCTTCAAACTGGACGAACGTTGCTGTTACAAGCCGGAGTTGCACCGCGGTCTTTACACGGTCTCTACACTGCTGTACCCCAGGAGGCCTGACTCAATAGCACAGAAGGGACAGCCATGACGATTGTGAGATGAACGTGCTCTTGCGTGGTCGGATCCATGACAGAACATAGGGTAGTATCTATCATCCTGCGTAACTGGCCAAGAGACGGTTTTGGATGTCGCTGTTCGCCACTCTCGATAAGTGGTATCCGTCCCCAAGACTATATATATTTAGCAGCGTAAGTTGGATCGTGACGCTGAACACAGCGTTGGAGCGGAGAACAGCAGGGGGTGACGTTTGCGGAGCACCGAGCCCTTGGGAAAAAGGCCCGAGAATGTGGCCTATGGCGCTGTTTTCCTTCTGGTCACACAAAACCACCAACTTCGGTAGCTTGGCGACAATCGGGAAGATGGAAGGTGGGCTCGTGGGCCAGTTCCGCCGCTCGGTTGCTGATGGTGCACTGGTGATGAATCCAGCGAGGTGGATTAATCAGACTTTGTAAAAATCATGGTGGGCAGCAATTTGGCTCAGAAGCATGTGGTAAGCCTGCATGGGACGAATGCGTTTCCAGAAATTGCCCAGCATCCTCCCATCGGCAGCGATTTCAAGAAAGACGACCTGGAGAATTATCATAAAATAAATTCGCTCTCCCATATTAGAGTGCGTCGCTGACGACTGCTGACTGCATCGTGAAACTAAATCGGGAGCGTGGTGAGGTGGTTCAAGACATCTTGGGCAACGCAACTTTGGGTGCCAAGGATCGGTTGGGAAAAGCAGTTGAGCTTTTGAGAGAGCAGACCTATGGAGTAGTATCGTTCTAAAAGCACTACATATATGCCGTATCAGTAGGCATACAAAGTATGGATACATTGTGGTCAAATAATGTGCTTGCACTCCAGAGCCGTTGACCGCGGCAACAATAAGTTTTCAAAAAACCAGGGAGTTTCTCATGCTCAGTTGGTGTCTCCGAGTCCTCTTCGCTGCAGCTGCCAGGCCGAGCACGGCAGAGGTCGGCCGCTGTGGGGTGCGGTTGCCGCCCGGCTGCATGATAGTCAGGTCCATCACGGCGATCTGTTCTTTGATTGGCTGTTTGTTTTGAAGTAATCCGGACCCGCAGCGCGAGGGCGCCGATCATTGGTGGCACGGATGGCCAAGGCTGGCAGGGGGTTGGACGGGTGCTGCCTTTCGCCGCCCAACCACAGATTCGTGTGCCCCTCCTTGCGCCTTTCCCCTCGCCTTCACGGTCGCCTTGGCTGCTGATTTCACGTCCAATTCGGCAGACGGGCCATGGTTTCCAGCCGCCGTCGTCCAATAGGGCCGCACACTTGCATCTGCGAGCGCTGGATTGCAACGAGATGGGCGCCAAGGGCAAACGTATTCGGGTCACTCTCACCTCACCAGTCAATCTGCTCAACTCGCCTCCGACATGGCGGCCCGTTCAGGACATGCGGGCTGCCCTCAAAGTCATGGCGAGCTGAAGCCTGTGCAAGATTTTGGAATGAGGTTGGTTCATGAGTCAACGAATACTTCTCGATGTGTACTTTAAGTATATTCACTGTCTAAGACAGTAAGTAATTCATGGCCGTGTCGGCGCGCCGTCATTTCGATCCATATCTTCCGGCCCTGCTCCAGCTTTGGGTGCGGGCAATCCAGCTCACTGTTACCCCTGTCTCCCGCTGTATGCAAGAACTTTGGCACACCGTCACCCCAAGACCTGTTGAACAGGGCTGCTATTCTGAGGGGCCAGCCCCCTCTCTACTTGCGAGAGACATACATACCCCCCATGTCTCTCGCAGGTTATTTGCGCTAGAAGCCCTCCCCGTTTCGAGATCTTCGGCTCCCTCCTCTGCTTCCCTCATGCTGGCACACCTCCATTGTGATTCGGCTGGACTCGACGAAACTCGTTCGCCGAAACAGAAATTGGAGAAAACCGACCTCGTTCCCCGAGAAGCCCCTTCTCGTTCCTCTCCTGTAACCGGGACCTGCAGCCCGAGGCCGCTTTCCGAGCCGCCGAGCTTTGACTAGCAGCCGTCCAGTGTTGCCCCGTCACCCCGCTGGGCGTCTAAGTGCCCTTCGCGAGTCGCTGAGCTTGATTGGCACCTCAACCCTCCGTCCTATCAGCGACTCCGTCCGCCCAGCGCGCGCCCCCCCCACCCCTGTTCGATGTAAGTGTCCCTCGAAGCGACTTGATCGAACCACCCGCTCATGCCCCCCATGCAGCAGCGGATCCCGTCCAGCCCGGACCTTGGTGAGTCCGTCAGGCGAGTGGGCAGAGCGGCTATTCAAAACCATCACGACCCCCAAGGGCGCCTCCGTCCCGGGACCTCTCTTCCTTCTATCAGCTGGCCTCATATCAACCAACCCTTCCCTTGGTTCCCTTCTCGACTTCCAAAGCTTGCCAACGGCTTCAGTGCTCCGCTTCATCCCTGTCCTGCCGTGCAACGCTTGTCTTGAGGAAGCGAAGACAGGTCTCTTCCTTCCTTTGTTCGTTCTATTGCATATACGTGCCAAAGAGAGAAAAAAAAAAAAGGAATTACAACAAAGAAAAAACGACTGACAGCTTACTTGGACTACCGTTGTCGCCGACCATGGGTCTCGACGGGAAGAAGCGGCCCACGGCCCTGAACCTCACACCTGCCCGCACTATGTCGGCCACCTCAGTTTCCACCACAGACTCCAACTCAACATCATCATCACTAGCAAAACCACCAAGGACACCACGATTCGCCGAAGCAACAGCTATCCACTCGCCTGTTGATCCACAAAGACTTCCGTTCTCAGAGAGGCCCCAACAAGCTCAGGCGCAACCAGGAGATGTCGGTTTTGGTTATATCGGGGCTGGGAACAGGGAATCGGTCGCCATGCCCACCGCGCCAAAATCCCCGTTGAAGAGCGCAATGAAGGTACCGGGGACGCCAGGTCGTGCCTTGCAGAACCCCCTGAGTCCGACGTTCAGGGAAGAGCAGATCTTGGAAGACAAGGAGAAAGCGACCGACAAGGAGCAGGCGAGGGACTTGGTAAGCCAGCAGACCAGACCCCACCCCTCTCTCAAACAGAGAGTACACAATGTTGAGGCAGAGACTAACATGGCCGCAGAAAATCAAGACGCGGGTACGAATGGCAAAGTTTGCCCTTCGTGGTGTCAACTTCAGCTGCAGTCTCATCATCCTCGCAATGATCTCGTCGTCTTTTGCCATCTTCAACGCCACAAGGGTCCTCCCGGCGATGAGCGGCTTGCCTCCATGGGCGGAGAACACCGCTACTTGGCCGCAAATGGTCGTGCTCGCCTGCTCCTGTGTCTCGCTGCTGATCTGCATTGGCGTCTTCATCGGCTACTGCCGCGGTGGCCACCGCAGGGCTGAGAAGGTCGGCGTCTACTACACCCTGTTTGCTGTCGGCTGGTTCATCTTCAGCATGGCCATGTGGGCAGTAGCCGCTGGTGTGCTCCAGGTCAGCCGAAACAACAGCAACAACAAAGACATGTGGGGCTGGGCTTGCGTTGAGAACCGCCGGTCGACCCTTTTCCAGGACAAGGTGGACTACGCGCTGGTCTGCCGCCTGCAGGACTGGACGCTTATCTGCATTATCATTGAGCTGGTGGTCGAGGTGATCAGTATCTCGCTCTACAGCATCGTCTTCTACCGCTACTGGTCTAAGCGTAAGCTTCGCAAGTCGATGGACATGCGTGACAAGGCCCGCTCCGACCTCTATCTGGCCCAGCTGCGCACGCAGTCTGCGCCCAACACGCCGGGTTTCGGCCCCAAGTCACCCGCATTTTCGCAGTACGCCATGTCGCCGCGTTTCCCGCCGTCGGCCTACAAGTCCCTGGGTGACATCGACGAGGACGCCTCGCCCTTCACGCCCGGTGGCAAGCGCCTTATCATCCCCCAGTCATCCTTCACATCCCCCAGCCAGGCCGGCTTCAAGCTCCAGGCGCCGCCTTCCAAGGCCAACCCGGCCACGCCGGCGACGCCCAAACCCGGCTACAAGCCGCCGACCGCCGCCGACCTGTCCCCCTCGTCCACCGTCGCGCCTGCCCTGCCCACCCCGGCGACCGCGGCCGCGCCAGCTGTCACGGTCAACGAGCATGCCCCCGTCGCCGAGGGTGAGCAGCAGTACGAGGCCGTCCCCATCCCCGGTGCCTATGCTGGGCAGGTTATCAAGAGCCCGCCGCCAATGCAGACGACCTTTAACCTACCAGGTCGGAGCGATTAAGGGGCCGGGGTGGTTCGTAGGCGGAGTGGCATATAACAGTCATTCGCTGAGATTTCTTCTTCTTTTTCTTGTGTGAGCTGCGGCTCTACTCGACCTTTTTTTTTTTCTGATACCGTTTGCCTTTTTCTTTCTATCTTCTACTCTTTGAGACTGTGGGACATCAATGGCGTTGCGGGTCAAATACCAAACAAAGCGGGTTGGGACTCTTCCGAGTGTGGAGTGGGTTGGGCGATTTACGTCTCTTAATGGGTTGCTCGGGAATTGTACATCAGCAGGAGCGTCAGGTATGGTGGCAGTGGGTGATGACGATGAGTGGACGAAGTCTAGACAGACACTGAGATCCAAATAACAACGCCTTGTCAGTCACATTATTGTGTCCCGTCCTCTGGAACATCCATATTACGTTTGGTGGTTCATGTTTGTATCTTATGCGGACATGTTGAGCTTCGAGTACTTGCAAGCGAGGTACTGGTGACTTAGTGTTGTTTTGGTTAATCGACAACCGAAGCCTCACTAGCCTTGTTTCTCCCGCCTCCATGTAAGCAAATTGGAGTGGGTTGATTCCGATCTTCCGGACTTGAGACGCCTGAGCACCCTAGTAATCAGAGCGATAGAATTCCCTGGATCAAGGCATTGACAACGTGCCGTGTTTTGCAATGGCGGCTGTGTTGAGTGCTAATCAATCGCCTTGGGGAGCTTCAGGGAGGTTCCTTCTGACGAGCTGAAGTGGATTGTTTGTATAGCGAGGAGAAGGGGACGAGAGTCTCAATGTAGGAGGGACAACTGCATTTTGAACAATGGCTGCGGAAGACGTCTCCATGAGCAACTTCCTCTGAAAGGCTTGGCAGGTGCTTGGATTAAGCTTAAATCTACTCATCGATTTACGTGTTTGGAGTTGTGATCTAGGCTCCGGAAACCGCTTAACTGGCATATGTAACCTCCAGATACCCCTAAGTTTCAGTTCGTGATAGTGTACCGGTGTATCGGTATGACAAGTGGATGTGTGTCTACCATGAAATTTGAAGATAAGTCTCATTTCTCGATCTTATCAGTGCCAGCGCGAATCGGCAGATTTTGGCGCTAAGCAGGGAGCGAACCCCCCTGTCTTTGGCCAGACGAGATGACAGGATGCGACACTAACAAATCTTAAATTTCCCCCTGCTCCATTTCCTCAGTGCTCCCTGGACCGCTGCAACAATTACCAGAACCCTCGAAGTCGAACGGTTAACTGCTAGCAAACAAGAGACGCCGGCCTAGTCACTCCTTGGAAAAGAGCCAATTGAACGGGCAATCGACCCTCGTCATCGTGCAGATCGAGTGCAACCCACTGGAACGCACCCAACAACCACACTAACAATGGCCACGACTGCTTCCGGGCGCCAAGCTTGGCGCCAACTGATGCGCAACACCTCCCGCGGGCCCGCGTCGAGCCTCTCGAAGCCGCAGCCACAACAGCAGTACCGATTCGCTTTCAGCCGACAAGTCTCGTCCAAAGCGCGCGTTGCTTCCGGTCGCGCCGCCTCTCAACCCCCATCCTCCATCTTCCGCCAGCAGCAGCAGCAGCAGCCGTTCGCGCAGCGTTCGTACAGTTCCGGTTCGCAAGGGGGGAAGAACACCCCGCCAAGGAACAGCCAGCAGGTCAAGTTCTGGCCATTCGTCGTCGTCATCGCTCTGGGGTCTGGTGGCTACGTTCTCTTGGTGAACAGGCGGAAAGGTGAGATTGTCCTGCCCGAACAACACACTCTGTTGAGCGGAGGCGAAAGTGGGAGAGAGGCAGAGCGAGATCTGGCAATCGCCGACACCCTGTGGGGTTCAATTTACCAAGTACATCCGACAACAGCTTGTCCTCGCTTCCTCCCTCCCATTTTCCCTCTCTCCCTTCTTTCCTTCTATTTCTTCTCTCTTGCCACAACCAATTCGAGCTGACCTCCTTCGCTTCTTCTCCCCTCAGAAATGCCTCCCACCGACACCGCCTCGTCAGGCGGCAGCTCCACGCCCGCCTTCTCCCCTGCCGAGGTGACCGTCCTCTTCGTCCTCGGCGGGCCCGGCGCCGGCAAGGGCACGCAGTGCTCGCGCCTGGTGCGCGACTACCACTTCAAGCACCTCTCGGCTGGTGATCTCCTCCGCGCCGAGCAGGACCGGCCCGGGTCTCAGTACGGCCAGCTGATCCGCGACTGCATCAAGAACGGCGAGATTGTGCCCATGGAGGTGACGGTGGCGTTGCTCGAGAACGCTATGCGCGAGACCATCGCGTCGACAGGCGTTAGGAAATTCTTGATTGACGGCTTCCCTCGCAAGATGGACCAGGCGCTCAAGTTTGAGGAGATCGTGTGCCCGGCCCGGCTCGTCCTCTTCTATGACTGTCCCGAGGCCGAGATGGAGCGCCGCCTGCTCGAGCGCGGCAAGACGAGCGGCCGTGCTGACGACAACGCTGAGAGCATTCGCAAGCGCTTCCGCACCTTTGTCGAGACTAGCATGCCCGTCGTCGACGCCTACGACAGGGAGGGCCGCGTCGTGAAGGTGGATGCCACGGCCACCCCGGACCAGGTCTACGCTGCCACCGTTGACAAGCTGAAGAAGGCTCTGGGCGACAAGCTCTGATATGGGAATCTTCCCCTTTCCCCCGACCCTGCGGGTATCTATTGACCTTCATTCTTTTCGTTCTTTCAGTTTCTTTGTTCCTGGATAAACACACATGTATCTGTATAGTGTATATAGACTAGACGGAGCGAGCATTGGGCAGATAATTTCGTGGATGCTGGGCGTCATTCTCTTGGACGAGTGGAGCGAGCCAAGTGGTCTTACTTTTTCATCTCATTTGTAGAATCTTTGATTTCTACTGTAATGCTCAGTAGCGAGCAGCGTGCCATGTCCCGGTAGAAGGGAGGCACGAATGGTCCCGAGATGCCGAGTGTAATTCACACAATTGCCTGCAAGTCATGCATCCATGCCGATCCGCCCCAATTGTGCAAGACCCAAGCCAGTCAGCAAAGATAGGTGCCCCTGGATATCTTTCCATGATGCGAAAATAAATGAGCACCCCGAGTGTCTACCTTCTGCCCTTTTGGTTCCAACTCCAGTACCAAAACCAAGCAAAAGTGCAATGATCCCGTTCTTGTCCTCCGGGTCTAATTCGTTCAGTCATCCTCATCGGTGCGCGGCTTCTGCGGTTGGCGACGACGGTCACCGCCGTGGCCACCGCTGACGCCGACATTGGCAAGCTTCCGTTCGAGTTCCTGCTGCTCGCGCTCCCGCTGGCTCTCCACGTCGGCCTTACCCTTGCGGAGGACCGCCAGCAGGTGGTCGACGGTCGACTTGTATTGGTCGACTCTGGTGGCCAGCTCGCGCCACTGCTTCTCGCCAAACACGCGGTACGTGGTGCGGTGCACTAAGAAGACCTTCTGTTGCTGCGACAACCTGCCCTCAACCAGCTTGGCCCGGACCACATCAATTGTCCACATTTCAACCTCCTCCAGGGGAATCTGCAGCGCCTTGGCAATGTTGGCGTACGGAATCTCGCGGTTGGGTGTGCTGGCCGCCAAGCTGGCGAAGGTGAGCAGGCGCATCTTGCGCTGCAACTTGTCGTTGTCGAGCTTCTCCTTCTCAATCCAGCCCTCGTGCTCGTCCTTGAAGTCGTTATAGTCCTCCAGGTCCTGCTCCGTGAAGATATCGAGCAACTGCGAGTAGACCGGATGCGAATCGCTGAGTGCTTGTACGCTGGGGAGAGCACGAAGATCTTGGAAGTCGAACCGTGAAGGGTGCGTGATGGCCATGCGGACAGCCTTCAGAGACAGTTTTTGGGCCTCCTCCGAGGTAATCTCCTCCTGCTCGTCGCGGTCAAAGGTGCCGAGAGCCTTGATGAGGTAGTAGTATGACTCCCTGCGATAGTAGTGGTTAGCAATGGGTCGTAGACTGTAGGCGCGCCTGGAACACTCACTCATCGTCGCCGGCCTCGGCGGCGGCATCTGACACCTCAACATAAAGCCTCCGCTGGTCGTCCTCCTCCGTGTCCCACGCGGCAAACCAGGCTTCCAGATTCTTTAACCGCGGCTTGAGAAGCTCGTACTGACCGTGCTGCCGAATGAAGCGAGTAATCTGCAGCATAACATTAAACCGCAGCGGATTATTCTGCTCAAGAAGGTTGAACACGGTGCTGAGGGCGTTGGCAGCGAGGGTAAAGCCGTGGGTCGGCGACGAGGTGATGGGCTTTTGGAGGTTGCCGCACACGGTGGGAAGATACTTCTTGGGCTCCTTGGAGTGCAGGACCAAGTGGATGAGGAGGTTGTACGCCCCCGTAAAGTCCTTTTCGGGGACCGAATTGAGCACATGCGACGCCTGCACGATGATCTGCAGCGCCTCCTCGTTCTGCTCCTTGGCGAGGTATGGCTTCACCTGCTCGCCGACATTGAGATAGTCGGCCATCTCCTGCGCCAGCTCGGCGAAAGTGCCGTCGACGAAAATCAACTGAGGAGCCGCCATCTTGCTGACAAGAAGCCCGGTCACTCGAGGTGGCTTTCTGCCGTAGAATTGGAGATAGTCGGTCGCGCCCTTGAGAACGTCCTGGGTATGTTTGTTGTAGTAGGCGTCAACCCACTCACTATAGCTCACAGGCGAGGGCGTCCGATACGAAACGGGTTCGAGTTCGAGTTCGGGTTCCGAGTCGGAAATAGACGAGTCCTGGTTGTCGATCGACTTTTTGGGGATCGCCGGAGGTGACCAGGCGTCGTTGAAGTCGTAGGGGGTACGAGGGCCCGGTGGGAGCGATGAACGGACCGGAGGCTTGGGTTTTCTTTTGGCCTTGCCCTCTGTTGCTTTGGCCTCGTCTGCGCCTCGACTGGCAGAATTTCCCTGCCCCGCATTCGTCGCCATTTTTTCCCTTGCCGTGGATGTTCTGTGCGGCCAGTGTCACGTGTTTTGTGCGCTAGTCGGGGAAAGGAAAGTTAAGCGAGAAGTTTCGTGGTGAGCTTCATGGTGGGGTGGGCGGGATGTTCGAGACTACGCCCATGCACAACTCATAACCTTAGCTTCATGCCCCATGAATCTCGTTTTCCAGGAGGCAGCCCTTCCCCTTCCATCTATCGCCAGTCTTGCACAGTAGGCGGCTGCCTTTGCAGAATAGAAACTGGATGTCAACTGCGTGGTTTTCGCAGTCGCCTTGTTTTCCAGAGGAAACCGGACGAATAGTGGAACGGAGGTGTTCTGCGGCAAGTTGCTTCTTCTTAACAACAGGGTGAGCCAGGCCGCCAATGCCGCCAATGTGCCATCTACGGCGTTCGATATGTACATGTGCATATTGAAATGCACAGCCATGTACGGAAAACTTATATAGCAAAGCTAAGCACTTTCTCCAAATTGCACGCCTTAAGGTTAAGTTTGGAAGGACCGTGTCGCCAGACGAAACTCGGATTGAGCTAGTGGAGGAACTTTGAGAAGCGCTCGCACCGCTTTTCGATCACTGCAGCCCTACGAGCTTCTTTGTCTTTCACTTCAAAACTCGTAAAACGCGTGCAGACACCATCTTCCACGCCCTCCAGTCACGGCGAACACTCAGCAGGCTGGCCACCTGATCCCGGCGACCCAGTCACGCCCATCGCTTCCATCGGTCTCCAGCCCTATGCCACACCACATGTTGGACCCCTGCATCAAGCCAAGACCCGCTGAAGCTCGGGTGTCAGTGGGTGCTCGCGGATCATTGTCGGGGCCGTCCAGTCACCCCCGTTGACAGGGGCAGCAAGGCCTCCAAGCTGCCCCGGGGCGCGGCTGCCCCGGTCAACTCGATTTCCAAGCTCGGCTGGGCCCAATGATGCGTGCCCGTGGTTTGTTTCTGCTGACTCTAAGCCTTCATCAGACACCTTGCTCAGTTTCCAGGCACTGCACTTGACAGGCCGCCCGCACACACACCACAACCCTTCCCGTTGCCCACCCCGCCGCCCACACTTGGGTTGGGTTTGTTTGGTGAATTGCTTATCCATTGTGCCGCTCTCTGAATCGCTTCCTACTTAAGGTAAACTATTTTGTCCGCAACCAGTCGCCCAGATCTCCACGCCCGCAACCATGGCTCCACGGGCTGAAGGCAGCCATCTCAAGCGAAGCCGCGTCGATGTAGGTGCCTACCCGCTATTTATTTGCGGTCACCCCATCCCAGATGGCGTCCCCTCCGCCAAGCATGCTTCGCCGATTAATCTTTCTGTTTGCAGGGCTCGCCGACCGACGATCAAGACTCCCAAAAGAAGCCGCGCCGCTCCCAGCGCCTGTCGCAACGAGGCGACCGGGACGGTCTCAAGACTCCCGTGCAGAATAAACACCACCTTCCTTCACCAGTGACGCAACTTGCCAGCGAAAGCACCACCGAGTATGACAAGGAGGTGACTGCTACGCCTCCTCAGGACCGCCCAAGCCAGATCGCTAGCCGTCGAGCGGACGACAACAACTCGCAAGGACTAGCTTTTAGCTCTCCGCCACAGGACACTCAAGCCTTCAGCCAGCAAGATTTTGATCCCAATGCCCCACTTGTTGAAGGGGTTGACGAGATCAAGGAAGGTGTCTGGGGCTATCTCCTTCCCCTCGACAATCGGTTCCTACGAGGACCCTGGGTGTTCAGGAAAAAGGAATCATGCACATCTCCTGCGGTAACTGCGGCGCCTGCTGCGGCTGCTGTCGCGAAAAAGGGCGGCAAGAAGAAACAGGAAACTCCGGGCAAAGAGCAAGACCAGCATGACAATCCTGGAGGCTATCTTCTCGGGCGGCACCCAAAATGCGGTAAGTGACTGGACGGATAAAAATGACACATTTGGAGACAAGCATGGCACTGACCCCGTCTGCAGACATCATAGTGGATGACGGAGAAGTGTCAAATCGCCATTGCCTCTTCTTCGTTGAGAACAAACAGGATGAAACAGTGGCCGTGCTCACGGATCTGTCGAGAAACGGAACGTATGTCAACGGCGCCCGTCTGCAGCGGAATGATCGGCGGGAGCTGCGCGAGGGCGACGAGATCAGTGTTACGTCGTCGAGTGCGGGCTTCATCTTTCGATATCCCAAGTCTCGGCGTGGAAAGCCATTCGCTCAGCAGTATACCCTGAGGCATGAGTTGGGCAGCGGCCACTTTGCGCAAGTTTTCCTGTGCAATGAAAAGTCGACGGGCGACTGCTATGCCGTCAAGAAATTCACCAAGAAGGCCGACGTGGAGGAGAAATCCAAGTATGACGGGCTTCACCAGGAAGTCGCCATGCTCATGGGCCTTAGCCACCCCAACATCCTGTGTCTCAAGGAGACTTTCAACGAACCTGAGGCTGTCTACGTGGTCTTGGAATTGGCGCCCAACGGAGAGCTGTTCCACTACATCACGGAGAATTCCAAGCTGACTGAGGCCGAATCCCGCAAGGTGTTCACTCAGTTGTTTGACGGCATCAAGTACCTGGTAAGCGTCCTCACATGTCTATCTCTGCAATGCCAAAGCTTGCTGACACGGCGCGCAGCATGACCGTGACATGGTCCACCGTGATATCAAACCCGAGAATATCCTTCTCATGGATAATAATTTGACCGTCAAGATTGGCGACTTTGGTCTCGCCAAAATTGTCGGCGAGGCGTCTTTCACGACCACTCTTTGCGGCACACCCAGCTATGTGGCGCCCGAGATTCTTGCTAACAGCAAAAACCGCAGGTACACCAAGGCGGTCGACATCTGGTCTCTGGGCGTGGTGCTCTACATCTGCCTTTGCGGTTTCCCTCCCTTTTCTGATGAATTAAAGGCTCCCGACTTCCCCTATGGCTTGGCGGACCAAATCCGAGAAGGGATCTACCAGTACCCATCGCCGTATTGGGACCCGGTTAGCGATCTGGCCCGTAAGACCATACCACCCACTTGTGCTCATAAAGTCTTTTGCTAATTAGAGCCCTCACAGTGGATCTCATCGACTGCATGCTCGTTGTCAAGCCTGAGAAGCGCTTCACCATCGACCAGTGCCTGACGCATCCTTGGATCACGCAAAAGCCCCCCGGAGTCAACGATAGTACCAATGGCCTCGTGTCGGGTCTCGCAGGTCTAGACATGAGCCGCCGGGCGCCGTTCAGGGAGCGCACTTTGATCAGTTCCATCAACACGTGCGTTGTCACGGACCGCGTACCGGCGGGCGGCGGTCGGCCAGATGTCAAGGTATACTCCAAGAATCCCAAGGGCGCGACGGCCACGCAACCACAACGGGAGGCGCGTCCGGATGATAATCGCGACCCAGCCGAGTTCATGAAACTGGGCGGAAAAGGAGACCAGGAGTTGTACGACAATGAAGACGGAAGCCGCTATGTGTGAGGAATTTTTTTTTCCTTGGAGAGGAGAAAAGGAGGGGGGATGGGAGGCTTCACCGGCGGCCTGGTGAACAGGACAGGAAGGCTGACGAATGAGAGACAGCTGAAGAGTTGAGCGTGTGGTGGTGTTTCGGACTTGGGTAATATGGAGATATCTCAGCGTGGCATGGGCCAAGCGACATGTGGGATATACAACTGTCAGTTCTTAGTGTTGGAGTTATTCTGGCTGGTTTATTCTCCAAGGCATCTCCGTTAGCCGCTGGCTTGCATGGAAATTGTCATTTTTCGTTGGACTCCAAGCACTGTTTTATTTAGCGGAATATTTAAAAGCGATGGCCTATCTGGTTTAGGAAAGTCCCGCTTGTGGTTGAGATTGAGCGTCAGCAATACAGTGATTTGACTATTATCATGGTATGAATGCCCAACCTGATCCGTAGCTATTGTTGAGCGAAAGTCTTGGACACTTGTACACTTACAAACTCCGGATTGCTCATCGCCGAAGACGGCCCCAGTTCGTGCCACCATTGGAACTGAACAAGGTGGTAGTGGAAACTGTGGCCCACTACCAGTGAATACGATATCCTCAGGGTGCTATATAGGGGACGTATAGGTATACGAACGATTACCAAGGGAAGATGTACGTGCTTGTTGATTCATGAGAGGGGAAATGATATTCCGTCAAAGAGCGGATGCTCTTGATGTGCCCCTTTTGGTTCCAATTGCCTTGAATCACTCTTAGCTGGCGTTCTACTTCAACACCTCATTTTTACCTGACATGCCTCGTGCTCCGCAGAGGAGGGATTTTATCATGAAGCCAGAAGAATGTCACATGATAGAGGACGAATAAAGAAATAAGGACAGAGAAAGCCAAATCTACAGCTATCAGTCTTCATTGATCATTCATTAAGATTATACCTACAAAGCCCAAGCCCAGCCCATGCGTTCCGCCCAATCCATGCACGCCATCAGCCAGAGTGATTTGAACCAAACAGATATTATACCTTGAAACTCATAACTCCTCACACTCCTGCCACCAACCTTTTCAATCCGACCTGGACCACCTCGTCGTCCTCTTTCATGACTGTCTCAAAAGGCCGCCAACGCCCAGGACGCAGCCAACCGATGTCCAAGCCATGCCAGCTCGGCGCTATAATCCAGCCCAGTCGCCTACCTTTGGGTGTGCTATTTGAGTCCTATATCCCCTAAGACAGCCTACCCCCGACCAGGTTGTACCGGGGGACACAAAAGCAAATGGCTGCGGAACCTCCAAATTCCTTCACCAAACATGAATAGCAGGCAACGTCCCGCTCCGACCCGAGCCAAACACCCTGCCATTACAAACTCATACAAAACTAAAAGAAAAACGAGGAAGCAATGATCGTTTGAGAGAGTGGCAAACAAGGGTGTGCCATGTATGTGACGTAACGCGACGCAATTCAACGCAACACAGCGCAACGCAGTGCAACGCAACGTAGCGCAACGCAGTGCAACGCAACGTAGCGCAACACAACAGAGCGCGGTCCGCCAAAGGATCACGAGACTGAGACGAAAGTTGAAAACAGCAACATCAAGAAGAATATCCCCTCCTTCTACTCCCCCTCCAAAACCCCGGCATGCCACACGCCACAACGGCGACTCCCAACGCGCTCTAGCGTTCGGGAATCGGCGTCTTAGCCAGTCTGCCGCCAGCGCTGACACGCTTCTGCAGCCGCGCCTCGCGCTCGCGCTGCAGCTTGTCGTTTTGGCTCGACATGGCCGTGGCGATACCTGGGGATGAATCGTACGACCCTGACGCATCGATGGCGGCCTTGCGGCCGCGCTTCATCTCAATGTACGCCTGTGCGGCAAGGCTGAGCGGTACTTGGGGTAGGGAGTCCGGGATCTCGGCACCATTCTGGATAAGGAGTTCAGCTACTGGGAAGGGCACCACGCGCTCAACGGTCGGCGTAGGGGGCGATAGTGTTTGCGATGGGATCGGGGAGGGTGGCGCTGGGTCCGCTGCCGCGAGGGCTAGGTAGACGGCGTGAGTGCCACGAGATTTGTCCGTCACGTTAGGGTTCGCTCGGAGAGCTAAGGCGTAGAGAATCTGCTGAATCTCGTTGCGTTTGATAGCAGCGAGTAGAGTTTCCTCTGGCGTGGCGAATCTTGAAAGCGTCGCCGAGATGGGCTCGACATAGGCGCGCTCGACGTACTTGGCGTTGATAAACTTGAGCCGCTGCTCCCGGTTGGCTTGGGGGGTGAGCTTCAAGGCTGGGTCGAGCCTTGCTTCGAAGACCATGTTGGAGACTCTATTACCAACGAGGAGAAGCAGCTCGATGATGTCGGGCGTGAACGAGGTCGTGTCGAGAGTCAAGGACCGAACTTTGCTGACATGGGTTCCAAGAGACCGGTGAATACCGCTGCACTCAATACAAACAATGATGGCAAGGTTGAGTGACACCCATTCGACCTTATTGCTCGACCCGCAGTCGGCGCACCAGCAGTTGCCTTGATCGTTCTCGCGCAACATCTGCAGAAGCTTGTCCGGTTTGTCCTCGAAACTGGCGCCGCGCGAAGTGCTAGGCCGCGCACCGACGGTTGTTCGTCTGAAAGGGATGGCACTTGAATGACTGGCGTGGCCGACGGATGAGCTTTTGCCCACCAGCATTGAGCCAATGTCCACTCCATTAAAGCCCAGATCCGCATGGGCCGTTGACGGCTTATCCTTGAATGTCCGGCCCTCGACGGCGCTCTGCAGGGCATTATTGATAGCTGTTATCCAGCTATACATATCCTCTTCAGATGTTGCTTGGTAAACACGCTTGTACTGAGGTGTAATGACTTCAAAGCAGAAGCGCCGGTCTGCGTTTCTAGCTTCCCGGACCGAAGCAAGACGCAGGTCGATTGGGTCCATGTGCAAATCAAGCTTCTGTTTCCAATTGCTGTACTCTGACAGCTTCCCTTGGTCTAGCACAATCCAAAACCTGTGAACGTGTCAGTCACTGTTAGGCAGCCGTGAGAACATGGTGGCGACGAACTTATGCCATCCCTGTTTGTTAAGGTTCCGCGGATCGACGTGACCCCCTGGACGGTTGAGTGCCCAAAGCAAGCCTTCCTTCCTGTTTGGCGCGTCCTTATCGGATTGTAATGCTTGGTTGGGATCCCGCTCCTCCAGATCACGAATGCCCTTGAACTTGCTGTTTTGGCCAGGGCTGTTGACGGCATGCTGACTGAGACTTCCCGGGGATCTAGACAAGTCGGCGGCGCTGGGAGAGTTGCTTGAGTTGATCGAACGCGTCGGCCTGAGCTGAGATCCAGTGCTGTCTGCCCGGGCCATTTCCGTGTCCGAGTTGGACTGAGTCCCATTTGGGTGGCTTCCAGTGAAGCCAGGCCCTGACGCTGTAGGGGGCTGCTCGGGCTCCGTATACGCAGAGTTACTCTTTTCCAAGAGCCTTCTTTTCTCCTCACGTTCCCACCGTTGATATTGGTACTCCTTGTCCGCCTCTTGGACCTCCGTAGATAGCGCTTCGAGTTGTGGAAGCAGCTCGTCGACCCTCTTTGCGGTGCGCAAAAAACACCGAGCTTGCGCATCCGCATATTTGGTGAGGTGCGACAAGATTTCCTGTTCTTTGCGACCGCCAGAGAGGTCTTGCATAAAAGATGAGTAATCGAACCGCTTGAGCTCGAAGTTCTTGCGCTTTGTTTGGTATTTGGAGTCACTCTGCTTCGCCTTGACCGAATCATGCCGCTGTCCCAAGTACCGGCTGACATAGGCGTAGAACTCCTTGCTCTCTTCTTCGAAATCGCGCTTCTTCGCCTCGGCCTGCTTGATGTCCATCTGGTAGAGCTTGTTCACCGGGTCTATGACGATTTTCTGCATGTTAGTGGTGTTCTGCCGCTCATACGACAGGATCTCGCGGGCGATCTTGTCGAAGTAGTGCTCAATGGCAGGTTGTACAGCATTCGCATTGGTCGCCGAGACCTCCTTCAAGGCGTCCATGAAGGAGGCAAACGCGTCATTGGCTTCTTGTTGTGTTTGATGCACGTATTCAGCCTTTTTTATCAATCTCTTCATCTGCATCCGCATGTTGCCAGTCTTCTGCTCCAGAGCCTTCATGGTGGCACGGAAAACCGGGCCATCATCCGGCATGGACATGTCCTCTCCTGGCCGTGGACAAGAGACGTCGACCTTGATCGGCTCTTTGGGGGCCGGCGGTGCAGGAGGTGGGCCGTTGTTCGAGTCGCCGCTGGCTAGTTGTGGTGACACAATCTCCTCATGTTCAGGAATGGTACTTATTTGGGACTCGAGAGACTGGGCAGACACCACACGGACTTTTGGTGGGGCGTTTAAGAGCGGAGGAGTAGGAGAGTTAGGTTGACTCAAATAAGGCGAGGTGTCTGGAGTGAGTGTGTCAGCACCGTTTTTGCGGCTGAATGGCAATGCCGCGAGGTTTCGTACTTGCGACATAGAATGAGAAGCTGGCTAAAGTTATGAGCCGATGGGCCCGCTGGTCGTACTCGACGAACTGTCGCATTTATCAGCAATCGTTCCCTGAGGAGAACCGTCCAAGGGCACCAACACTGCATGAATTCCTCCAGCCGCCGCCGCGGTCTTCGGCTTGTTTGGGTGGTTTCCAGCGCCATGTCCATTCGAAGGTCACCGAGGGGTTGCCGTCGGTCGAATAGCTGCCGACAAGTGCAACGTTTGCGTTCTTGTGAAGGTTTGGATCGGCATGGAATTCGCGGGTCACCAGGTTCTCGACTTCGCGGGATGTCGACGCAAAGACAAAGGTCAGACCATTGATCTGGGTATCTGTTGCAGTGACGGTCTCGACACCACCGGCCGGATTTTGGACAATGCTCTGCGATCGCCGGATAACAAAGGTGAATGTGAAGACGAGCTCATCATCGTTGCCAAGCTTCAACAGGAAAGGCGGACCGGCACCGTGACTGGGTTGTTCGGGATCCTGCCACAGCAGAATTCATTAGGATCACTGCTACCGTTGATACCTTGCGACCACAGCGTGAGGGACGTACTAGGACGAACTCGACTGGAGCAGAGTCACCAGATGACCGCGATGCAGATACTTTCGTAGCCGGGAATGCATTCGGAACGATATTTATTGCTGTGCGTCGTTTCGGGCTAGCTATGACAGCGGAAGAGATGGATACTGCGCGAGAGAGTCAGTATCTCGGCGTCAAGCTAGTCAGTCCAGTCGCGCAAGGCGCGCTCGATCATGCGCGGAGCATTGCACAGACCGGCAGCCGCTGCTCGAGTCGCACGGCGGGGAATCTAAACTTACAGCGATTCTGATCTCTAAAATAGAGAGTTGCGCCCTCTTCGGGCACGCTGCTAACGTTGCCCATCTCGGCGCCGAGAATGATGCGAGCGGGCACCGACTGTCGGCGTAGTGGTAGGAGATGGTCAGGTCAGTTTCTAGGTTGGCGGGGGTGGGAGGTCGGCGACAGGCCAAATCCGAACGAAGTTCCAGGTTGGCGACCAGCAGTTCGCAGGCGCGGCACAGCGGGGTTGCCTTCTCGATCCGAACGCAGTTGGCAGGGGGCACTCGGGACACGCAATACGGGCTTCTGAAACCCTGCGGCCAGGTGTGCCTTGTAACGGTCGCTTGGGTAAAGCCCCTGCAATCCAGGGACCCACCAACTGAGATCGGTCAGGTATCTACTGCGTAGTGCGTGGAGTGTATACTCAAAGTCAACTACTATGCAGTCTTGAACTCGGCTGTTTTTTAATATAGAGGTTGAGGGATAGCCATGCAGGTCAGTTGCGAGTCTTATGACCAGTGACCAGTACCTTTGTGTTTTGGCAACCTAATGTAACGCGGCCTCTCTGCAGGTACGCATTCAATCCACAGCCACGACCACGGGATCAAACGAACCAGCCAGTAAAGATTGGAATGACCTTTTGGGATGTGCGTGCTAAATACAGCTATGTATGTCTTGTGAACTTTGAGCGTGCTGACCTGGCATAGGATGGCTTTTTTTTTTTTTTTTTGCAACAGGTATCTTCAAGCTTTGCTTCAAAGCGAACGCTATGTTTAGAACCACGAGCATCTCAGGGATGATTATCAAGTGATGAGCCTTAGAGCGTACAAGTTGATGCCGATGAGAAGGAAACTTTCGACGTTTCGCTGCTGAGGTGTGGCTCCAGAATGTGGGCATCTCTCCTGTTTCCGATGGATTTTGGGGTACGGTATGAACTACTCCGTAGTGTAGTCCTCTGGAATTCAAGTTTTGGTATTTCGAGCCCCACGTGAGAACCTCTCTCGCCGACGTTCTATTTCGAGAACGTCTGTTGCCCGTCCCATCTTTGACAGGCGCTCCAATGTCAGGACTATAGGCTTGACACGTGTAACGGACCTTTCGAAATTGAGAACGTCCTATGCCCGCTGAGAACTTGCGCCGGCGATGTACGAAGCAGCAGGCATTGTAGAGGTTGACGTTTTGCAATTCAAAGGCGGCTGGGTAGATACCTTCCTTGGCTGAATAGCAATCTGAACTTCCGAGGAAAAGAACCAATCCAGTCTGGAATGCTTTATTTCTGCTGCTACTCTTTTTCGTTTACGCCCAGGACTGGTCATGTTGGAACGTTACAGGTTTGTCTGTCCTCTGGCGGAGTTCCGGCGCTACCACCCCTCGTGTAACGAGATGAACTGTCGTAAAATAAGAATACCAGTTCCGGCTAAGAAACCTTAGCGTAAACGGCAATGTGCTTGGCTGCATAACATTGCTGGTATTCGTATACCTCTGATGAATAGAAGAAGCTTCTTCAAGATTCTCTATTGGAATAAGCCTTACTCTAGTTAAAATGTAGGTAGCTAAAAGCTCGAGAAACTTTATCGGCGTGTTTTTGCGCCAAAGCAATCACCCGTCATTAATGATCTATAGGCAACTACAGAAAACAGCCATAGTGTATGTACAGGGTAGGTGCGTTTTATAGTTAACGTTATCAGGTAACCGCAAAGAGGATCCCTGGTCCTGGTGGGTGAAGACCCCGTTCGGCTGCGGCCCAAACAGCCCACCCCATCCAACAGCGGTTTGCAGAGCGGCATATGACGTCCCTGTACCAACCTCTCCTTGCAACAATCCACGAGTCCAAACTCCACCCCATCCTTTGCTGCCAGCCACGACCTGGCCCAGGGCGATCTGCGCAGACTTCTTCTGTGGTCACTGCGAGGACACTGCCCTACGCAGTAGTGTCACTTTTCATTTTTGCAACGCTCGCGGACTGTTTGTTGGCGCCATGCTGGCGGGCGCTTGAAATCGGCCCCCAAATCGCCCAATCCATCACCGCCCGACTCCTGGCGCCAGAACCCACAAACCCCTGATCCCCGGTTGTTCTCGACATGTCGACCTCGTCCCGATCTTCTTACCATCCCAACCGCCGGATCGGCAGCGTGCAGAGCGTGCAAAGTGTGCAGGATGGCGACCGTACGAGTCGCACACTATCGAGGGCCCGCGCGACGACTGTGAGCTACGACGATGCATACTCGTACGCCCTCCGCGTCGCCTTCCTCCGCTATATCCTCCAGCCCAGGAAGAAGAGAAAGGAGTATATCAGCGCACCGAAACCCAAGGCGGCCCCACGCGCTCACACTTCGAGCATCACCGAACTGGTCAAGGAGCTCGTTCCCACGGGTTCGACCTCGGTGAAGCTGCCCTCCGGTTTTCGCCACTCCCTCGAAAAGCGCATGTCCGGTGTTCTCCAGGGCATCGAGAGGTTGCCTGGCTTCAGCGATGCTGCCGTGAAACGGACCTTTGCCGAGGCCTATACCGCATTTACCGCAAAAGACTTCCAGAAATCCATCGACAAGGATCGCAAGGTTGAACCTTTGGTTCTGATCTTCTACTCTGCTGCATCGAAGGCGCAGGGACGGGGCAAGTCCCCCGAGGATCACTCATGGAAGGTGCTTGTCGATAGGCATCTGGCAATGTTCATCAGGCTCCTCAGCAGCATTCTGAAAGATAAGGGGGATGCCGAGCTGGTCATGCGTCTCAATACACTCGAGAAAAAGCTCATGAGCAATGAACAGAGCCTGTATCTTGACACGGGCCAGGACGACCATTCCTATGTCGAAGTAGACATACCCCTGAGCTACGAGGTCAAGGACATGCCCATGGTGCAGCTCGTCGCCAAGATCTTTGGCGTGCCCAACTCGCAGGTTCAAAACGACATCGACCGAAACCTCTCCGCCTGGACTGAGGAGGCGGCGCTCAATGATTACAAGTCGTACCAGTTCAGACTCGCTGCCGGCATGGCGGGAACCCTGCGGAAACAAGACTTCGACGTGGACGAGGCCTATGAGGAATGGCGGCGGGGGGAAGCCCCCCATTTGGCAATGATTTTTGCCGAAATATTGACGGCCCGCCCGGATCTGAAAAGAGGATCTGGTGGAGGAACTGACAAACCACTTCCTGTCCGGCACTCTATGTACGAAGATCAGGCGTATGCAGAACTGAGCAAAATGCTCTCCAACCCCGAGTCACCTGCGCCCAGTATCGACCTCTCTTTTGGCTTCAGTTCGCCCTCTGTTGATGAGGCGTCTAGCATTCGAACTGTCGACGAGCCGAGCTATACCTTCATCCCTCCAGACCCCCGTTCCGCTTACAAGGTTATCCTACAGTATGTTGTATCGTACGATCAGCTTCACTCGGATACGTCCGTTGCGCCCCTGTCTGAGGAGACGACGAACTTCTTGGTGGAGCTCGCAGTGAGGTGGCGGATACCACAGTTTTCTCGATACGTTGCCTTTGTCGAGGTCACGACACGCAAGTTTCTTGACCAGGAGCTGCCGCCGGAACAACTCTACAGTTGCCTGGACCTCGTCAAACAACCCCAAGACGAGCCCAAGAAGCCGGTCCCTATTCAGATGTACACGTCTGGTTTGAGCGACATCGACCCAAGTAAATGGACAATTCTCGACTTTGCCGGTTATCAGCAGTCACTAAAGGACCTTCATGATGCCCTGCTGCGGGACCTCTTCACTCTCCTGATGCGCTGCTACGAGCCCAAGCCGCCAAGTGTTGGCGTTGTCATGGCGTTGCTCAATAATCACGTCTATCCCGATCCCACCTTTACACAGCGGGCAGAGGATGCCGCCGACTTCGCCCAACAGATGGATAACGGGTTGCGCCAGCAAGCTGCTCAGGTGTACAGGGACTTCTTGGATAAACACATTCCTCGCAGTCAGCGAGAATGGGACTTTGGGCATGTGGCCAACCTGGGCAAGGCCGTGGTGGAGGTTGCCGAACGTATCAAGAAGCGTTACCGCAAGAACCCGGAAATCATGGGTGTTAGCCCCTTTAAGGCCCTAGTTGAGACGATCCTCCCAAGCTTTGAAGAGGATTGCTATGAGATCATCAAGCGCGTGCTGCAAAGCTCCCAGGAGACGGGCATCGACATCGAGCTCGAGGACGGGTTTGCTCTGTACAAGGAGCTCGTTGAGATTAAGAAGATGCACGAACAAGCTCTACCAGGCAAGCCCTTTGCCTTTGACATTGAGGGTCTACTCGACGGGTTTGTCTGGCGATGGATCAAAAACGTCGACGACAAGATGCCTGGGTTCGTCGATGAGGCGATCAAGCACGACACGTTCAAGGTCCGGACTCGCCATGAAGGCGACATACCGACCGACGAGGAGAGGCACAGCGTCTCCATCATGGACATATTTACCATGTTCTCGCAGACGGTGGACCAACTGCTTCAGCTCGAATGGAACAACGAGGTTCACCTGGCACGCTTCATGACGGCGCTTGCCAAATCATTCGCTGCAGGCATCGGGAGATACTGCGAGGCTGTGGGACGGCAGTTCGAGAGGGAAATGGATCGGAGAACCGAGCAGGAGGCAGCTGCAGCGCAGAAAACGACACAGGAGAAGCTCTTTCAGTACGCGAAGGATGCATGGAACACCAAAGAGAAGATAGAGCCATTCCAGTTCTACCCTCAGGTGAGCAACTCCTACCTTGCTAACTAGCAGCCCTCGATCCGCTAACCTCGGGCCAGTCCTTCGTCAAGTTCAACAACATCGAGTGGGCGATGCAGGCCCTGGACAGGCTGGACAAGCGCATGAATGTGGATGCTTGCGCCGAGCTTCTCAATAAGATCGATGCGCCAAAGCAGCCGGCGAGGCGAAGGACAGCAAAATATGTCTTTACGGTTAAGATCGTGGAGGGCGAGGAGCTGAAGGCGTGTGATCCCAACGGTTTCAGTGACCCCTATGTCGTCCTTTGTGACGAGTTCCAGAAGCGCCTTCACAGGACGAGGGTTATCACGCGAAACCTCAACCCGCGGTGGGACGAGTCAGTGGACATCTCTGTGGAAGGCCCGCTCAATCTCATTGCGACGATCTGGGACTACGATATGATTGGAGACCACGATTTTGTGGGACGGACATCGCTGAAGCTCGACCCGGTGCATTTCAGCGACTATCTGCCGCGAGAGTTTTGGCTGGATCTGGACACGCAGGGAAGGATCCTGATCAGGGTCAGCATGGAGGGTGAGCGTGACGACATCCAATTCCACTTTGGTAAGGCTTTCCGGCACCTGAAGAGGACAGAGCGGGACATGGTGCGGGAAGTTACGAGCAAGGTAAGCAAGCCCATATCGGCTTAATACGAAGGGCGGAGTGCTAACGGAAGCAGCTGTCGATGCACATCAACACCTCGCTGTCTCGTGAGGCTTTGCGCAACCTGTTGAGCAAGGGCATCACGGCCTCAATGGCCAATCTTTGGAAGAAGAGGCAGTCTCACGCCCCCACTGTGACCCCCGTGGAGGTAGAGGGCGCGATCCAGCCTCTTTTCACCTACTTTGACGAAAACTTTGCCATCATGAAACAGACGCTGACGGACGCGACCATGATGGCGGTAATGACGCGGCTCTGGAAGGAAGTGCTTATCGCCATCGAGAACCTCCTTGTGCCGCCGCTTTCCGACAAGCCCTCGACGCAGAAACCCCTCACGCAGGCCGAGATGGATGTCGTCTACCGCTGGCTTGAGCTGCTCTTCAACTTTTTCAATGCGCGAGATCACGACACGGGCGAGGTTCTCGGCATCCCCGCCGACGTGCTCAAGTCGCCAAAGTACCACGAGCTGGCGTCGCTCAACTTTTTCTACTTTGACACCACCGAAAACCTGATCCGCACCTCGGAGCGCATGGCGGCCGCTAACGCGCAGCGCGCCCAGCAGCAGGCGCAGCAGGCTCAGAAGCAGCTCCAGAGCAACCACCGGCTCTCGGCCCCAACGGCGGGTGGGATGCTGGGCGTGCCTTCGATCGGGGGGCCCTCTGGGGCGGGCAACGTACCGTTTGGCAGTCTCGGGACGATCCGGCGGGGCAAGTCCATTATGATGAGCCGCAACTTGGGCACGATGCGCAAGGCCAAGGAAGAGAAACGCAAGGAGGCCCAAGCGGACCCGAGTGATGATATGATTTTGCGAATCCTGCGTATGCGGCCCGAGGCGGCCGGCTACCTCAAAGAGCGGCAGCGGCAGAAGGAGCGCATGGCGGCAGCGCAGGCGGCGGCACTCATTGTGCGGCAGAGCGTAAGCCAGGGGCTTGCGGGCGGCGGACCTGCCTTTGGGGGCGCGCTTTACGGTCGGACTGGCGGGGTGCCGAGGCGGTGATGGGAGGGGTTCCTAAATAAGTACCAAGAGAGCTGTGAGGAACAGTGGAGGGATGAGTTAACAATGTGCGCGTCTCTTTCCCTCTTCGACTTTGGTGGATAGTTGAGTGCAGTACGGTACGGTGCGGTGCCTTCCACTTCTTTTTTTACTTGAGCAATGCTTGGTTCTATTCACTAGGAGTGGGTTGAGCGGAAGGAGGGGCGTTGGGAGCAGGCAATACCCGGCAATCTTTCTTAATACTTTTTATCTGGGGGATAATTGTCCGGGTTTGTTGACAATTCGGATGAAGCTGTGATGACGAGTGAGGGCTGAGCATGGTTTGATATCAATAATTGAGAGCAAGTGCGTAAGCTACTGATGAATACAATAGGACATGATTTGAGACCTTTTCTCGTGATCCATGACACGTCCAGATATTGGAGACATGGATGCTAAGTCTGACTGCTGTGAAGCGGTGAGAGGTTGGAAGGGTCGTGATTGGGCAAGCCACAGTGAGGCTGGGGGACAAGGGGTGAATTGTTGAATTACGAAACCGGCGATCAATCGAAAAAAGCTTGCACCAAGTTACTACGTAAGCGGCCAACAAGCAGCAATCCTCATCCGGGAATCCCAAGATCCACCCGGTGCCCAAATCGGAGCGGTGCTACTAGCCGAGATAGGTCCCGAGCCGGCCCTTCGGAAGTTTCGAGACGCGTTGCGGGATTAGTTACGACATTGCGCCGCATTGCAGTAGCGGGCAGCAGCGAGAGAAGAAGGTCGGTAGTGCATCGTGGCCAAACGGGACTCATCCCATCCCCATTTGCCCAGCGAATTTCCAGTTGACGAGCTGCATCGCGCATTGCATCCCGCAGCAACGGAGGACATTCCGTCTGTATGCCTGCTCTACGAGCGCTGGGGTCGAGGCAGCTGTTGCCCGCAAGACTTGGCCAAGTCTCCGTTGCGCCGCGCCCGTCTCCAGCTCCAAGTCTGCTGCGGCGCTTTGCAGCTCTGACTTATCAGAGTATGCCGCCGAAGGGGTCGACCCGCCCTGGCCAATCACAACGCCGTGGGCTGGCGTCACAGACGGGGCCCACCCCTCGCTCTGGAGCCCCTCCCCCGCCTTGCACACTCTCCGCCTCCGGTGCTGATTCTTCTGCTGCTGCCAACTCGCTTCCTGCCACTGCTGCCACAAAACCCTCGACAGCTCAATTGCATTCGCGTACAGCCCAAATCGCTCGGCATTTTCAGCAAGCACGGAGCTACAGCTCAAGCAGCACCATTCCCACTAGCACCATGGCGTCCCGGTCCCCGTACACCGTCCGCAAGGTCGGCGCTCCCTACACGCTTGACCACCGCGTCTATATCGAGAAGGATGGCGTCCCCATCTCGCCATTCCACGACATCCCGCTCTTTGCCAACCAAGAGCAAACCATTCTCAACATGGTTGTCGAGATTCCGCGCTGGACCAACGCCAAGCTGGAGGTGGGAGCTACCGCTTTGGCCATTCGCTGTTTGCTGATGTGACTCGGGCCTCGCTGACATTGGGCATCGCCAGATCTCCAAGGATGAGCTTCTCAACCCCATCAAGCAGGATACTAAGAAGGGCAAGCTGCGTTACGTCCGCAACTGCTTTCCCCACAAGGGTTACCTTTGGAACTACGGTGCCTTCCCTCAGGTATGCATGAGCAAGGAAGCGAGCTCCTCTCCAGAGTAATTTCCGCTTGGTACCCTCATCCGCTAACCCCTCTCCACCAGACTTGGGAGGACCCCAATGCCGTCCACCCCGAGACCAAGGCCAAGGGTGACAACGACCCGCTTGACGTGTGCGAGATCGGTGAGCTGGTCGGCTACACTGGCCAGGTCAAGCAGGTCAAGGTGCTCGGCGTGATGGCCCTGCTGGACGAGGAGGAGACGGACTGGAAGGTCATTGTCATCGACGTCAACGACCCGCTCGCCCCCAAGCTCAACGACGTCGAGGACGTCGAGCGCCACCTGCCGGGCCTGCTGCGTGCCACCAACGAGTGGTTCCGCATCTACAAGATCCCCGACGGCAAGCCCGAGAACCAGTTCGCCTTCACCGGCGAGTGCAAGAACAAGGCCTACGCCATGGACGTCGTCCGCGAGTGCAATGAGGCCTGGGAGAAGCTCATCACGGGCAGGACCGCCCCTGGCAACATCGCCACGTAAGCCTTCTTTTCTTCTGTCTTTTTTTTTTTTTCCCTTTTTGTTCTTCCCTTGTTTCCCTCTATCCCGGCTAGATTGCTCCAATAAAATGTTCGCGGGTATGCTAACGAAGATGCAGCACCAACCTATCGGTCACCCAGTCTACCACCCGTGTCTCGCCCAATGACTTGCCGCCGCTGCCCCAGAACCAGGAGCTCCCGCCTGCCCCGATCGACGCTTCCATCGACAAGTGGTTCTTTATTAGTGGAGCCTCGGCTTAGATGGTCAAAGTCGTCGTCCAGACACTCAGCGCTACCTCAAACAGTGTCTCTCAGTAGATGATTGAGTTCAAAAAGTAAAAAGTAGTGTCGAGTCGAAAAAAAACATATATTCCCTCCCTAGACATTTTATGCTTCGTAATGGAATTATTGTCCAGGTGAACATGGGAAAATGGTATATATTTCGGCCTTATTTGAAAGAGAAAAAAAGTGATCATAACGCCTCCCAATGCTGTTAGAATACAACGTACAAGCAGATGTGCATATAATACAAACAGAAAATGTATAGTCCTCCTTTTCATGCTGCTATTGCGATTAAGCTTCCGCCAAGTCTGCTTCCTTCTGAAGCATGCGAGAGTGCCGATCGACTTCCTCAACGATGCTCTTGATCCCCATTGTCTCGCAGTCGAGATTCATCTCCTTGCCATCCTCTGCGAACACTCGTTAGCAAGTGCTTACTTTTTCCTCATACCTCTCCCTTCTGCCCATCCACCCATTCACATTCATTCGTTCATCCATCTATTTATCAGGTACCTAGGTAGTTGTAAGGTGCAAAACGTACTGAACTTGATGTACAACGTGCTCGGCTCCGTCGACGTACGCGGCAGCAGCTGCGTTGTGATGTTCATGCCCGACGAGCGAGCCGTCGGCGGGAGAAATGAGAGGAAGAGCCGGGCCGGCCGGGCGCGCACCGAGAAGGGGTTGAAGCGCGTCGTCACGTCGGTAATAAAGCGAGTTATCATTTTGTCGAGGTGTTAATTTCTTTGCTCGGAGTGTTGGCGAGAAAACTCGGTTTTAGGGAGGATGAATTCCTGGAGGCTGCTAAGAGCTCTCAACAATCGGTGTGGTAGCGAGGAGAGGTAAGGAGGGTAGCGCGGTGGTTTCGCGGGGGCAGATGTTCGTGATCGGATCTTGAATTGGAAAATTGGTGTTGAACCGTCGCGGTCGATTTGAGACGGAGAAAGCCGGACGGAGAAGGAAACGGAGTCGAGACGGTGGGCCGTTTCATGCGACCAAGTGTCCGTCTTTCACTTGCCTGGAAACGTTCCACATGCTAACGTTCAATTGATTGGTCCCTAGACGGACTAGCAGCAACTTCGGGTGCAGCACCAAATAAATGTACATCCAAAGATGCCAACTCTCTTCATTGAGGCAACGCAACATCACCAAGTAATCTTCTGTGCCGCCGAATCAATCCGACCAACGCTTAGAAATTGCACGGGCGATTCACAGAGATCGATACGCCAGGATGGCCTCATTTGAGGTGCTTCACGAGCGCCTCACGGCGCTCCAGGAAACGACGACGCAGCTCCGCGAGCTCATCGACCGCCTCGCCAACATCCAGTTCCAGCCGGGTTCCGTACCCTTGAGCACTAGTGACGAAAACAATGTGGCCACTGAGCTGAGCACCGAGATCAGCCAGATCTTACGTGAGGAGGAGGAGGACTTGGAACTCCTACAAGAAGAGATCGTCGACCTGCGCTCTGGCCGACCCGGGAGCGACGCCGAGCACCGCAAGACACGCCTTCGAGACGGCGCGCGTCGCTTACAAGCCGAGCTCAAGGACTGTCGCACCTCGTTCCGCAGAGCCCAGCTCTCCGCCCGCCGCAGCCTGGAAGCCGCCCAAAAACTCGAGCGCGACCTTCTCCTTGCATCCTACGCCGCCTCGGCGTCGGCCTCCTCGTCCGCCATCCTCTCCAACCCTGACAGCGCCGCCACCTCCGACGCCAACGGCACTCCCCCAGACTCCCAAACCCACTCTGGCACGTCTCCAGCCGCCTCTTCCGCACCCTCGTCCTTCGAAGAAGCCCGCAACCAGCTCTTCAGCCCCCGCGACCGCCGCCGGCAGCACCTCAGCAAGAAAGCAGCACACAACCACAACGGCGCCGACGCCGCAGTCGCCACATCGAGCGACATCACGCTCGCGCTACAGCGGACGCACGCGCTCATCGCAGGTGAAGTGGCCAAGTCCGGGTTCGCGGCGCAAACGCTGGCCGAGAGCACGGCGGCGCTAGCCGAGCTGCAGCGCGGCTACGAGGGGCTGGACGGCTTGCTTGCCCGCTCCCGCGACCTGCTCGGCGACCTTGCGCGCGCCCAAAAGACCGATACCTGGTACCTACAGAATGCTCTCCGGCTCCTCCTCGCCACCCTCGCTTGGCTCGTCTTCCGCCGCCTTCTCTACGGGCCCCTCTGGTGGCTCGTCTGGCTTCCCGTGCGCACCGGCTGGCGCGTCACCTCCAGTGGAGTCGGGTATCTCGGCGGTAGCAGCAGCGGTGCAACGATGGAGGTTGTGCTGCCCGGAGAGGGAGAACGAGGGAAAACGGCCGTGGTTGGGGTTGGAGAAGAAGGAGCTGTGCCGACTGTGAGCGTGGGGGGTCAGGAGACGGAGGGGGCCGAGAGAGAGGAAGTCAACGAGGATGGCTTGATGGTTGAGAAGGTTGGGAGATTGGTCGAGGACACTCTAAACCGGAGGGACGAAGAGGAGGCCAATAAGACAACCGAGGACGAACTAGAGGACCGACCAAATCCGAAGAAGAGAATGTGGGAAGAAAACGTTGGAGACGCTGGACAAGTCAGGGATGAGCTATGATCCAACCTTGAATGGACTTGTCAGAAAGAGTTGATACCCAGCTATATATTCGTTTATGCGCAAAATTTGTGCTAAAGCGGACTGTATTACTGTGATTATGTCGCCGACACACTGGGACGAGAACCAAGGGGGTAAAAATTTAAAAACTCGGACTGACAACTTTTGTTTGGTCCAGTATTCGTGCTTCCTAATTTCTAATCTCAAGCTCGGTCTGATGCTTCACTGTATGGTTTCCCAATCTGCCACCCATATGAGCCGTCCATGAATGCGCCTTAAACATATGCTTCGTGCTTGTGCTTGTATGCATTTTCGTTTTTACCCAATCGTCACATCCATCATCATCGTGAGTCATATATATATGCTATGCTCGCCCCTTGAACATCACCCGGAAAATGAGAGGAGAGGGAACCGAGAAAAAAGACAAAAGAAATAAAAGACGCCATAGGTAATACCCACAGGACGTAGTCGAACCTCATAGCGCGAGGTTTACTCAGCAACCTTCTTCATGATTTTCCCAATCGCCACTGCCCCAGCAAGCAGCATCATCATTCGTGGTAGCACTGACTGCCCATCGTCAAAAGCAGCGCAGTCCAACTCACCACTACCCTCCCCCGCCTCCTCCCTCGTCGCCCTAAGCCGCTTTCTCAACCTCGACCGCTTGCCCCCGCCGCCACCAACACCATCACCTGCCTCGGAAGCCGGCGCGCTCGGTCGCCGCGTCGCTTCTTCTTCCCGGCCCTCGCCGTCCGAGACAAGGTACCGCTGCAAGGGCAGACTCATTCGCCGCCGAGCTTTACCATCCCCCAGCGCGCCGCGCAGCCCCACCTCGACGAAGCGGGATTCACCTCCGAGGCCGATGCCGAGGTAGCCCGCTGTCTGTGGGCGGTTGCTGCTGCTAGTGTGCGGCAAGTGCTGCTCGAGGCTGCCGACTGGTGCTGTTGAGGTTGGATGTCTTTGCTTATCTGTGGACGGCCGGATGGTATCGACTGAGTTGCGGAAGGTAGTGGTGATGCTGCTGCTGCTAACGAAGGAGGCGGCGTCGTCGGAGATAGTGGCTCGGACTGGAACGGGGTACAGGTTGGAAAGGTTGGAAAAATCGGGGACTGGAGCTGAACGGGGTTGATCTTTTGTGGCTTGTGGCGTCGAGGAAGGCGCTGTTACCGGAGTCTGCGCCCCAGCCGTTGCCAACTCTGCAGGACGGGATCTGCCGGCGGAGAGGTCGGTCACGGTCGCTCCGAGGACTTCAGTTGATGAGCCCAATGTATCTGATTCGGGCGTCAAGAGCTCGTTGTCACAAGTTGCTGGTGCGGTATGTTTGTCCAAGCAATCGTTCACCGGGGTCCTTGGTTTAGTGGGAACGTTCTTGGAGTCGGGCTTAAACGGTTCGTTTCCGAGGGCGTCGTCGATCTCACCACCTCTCACTTCGGGCCCGAACGCCTCATGGCGGAGTTCATCGCCACTCTCGGCCCCAAAATGGGCGGATATGTTGGGTTCGACTTCATAGGCATGCTCCCCGCTGACACTATGGGTCCGAACATTGATATCGGCATCGCGGTCCGGAATGTCGGGTTCAACACTTTTGGGTTCGGTCGAGACCCCTACGGATTGCTTCTCAACTCCTTCTCCGACACTAGGTTGAGCTGGTAAGTCATTGGAGACGCCAATTTCCCCCGATATTAAGGTCGATTCCTTTTCCGCGTTGCCAGCATCTCGCACGACGGCTTTGCTCTCGGCGGGTTTGGTCACCGGCAGAAGCGTAGCTGATTCCTCGTCCGATTCTTCGGAGGCGTCTTGCTTTTGGCACTGGGCAGAATCTTCAACAATAGGAATTGGGATATCGGGACCCTGATCCTTCAATTCCAGAGCATCGGCAACCGTCGGCACCGTTGTGGGCGCTTGAGCGATTTCCAGCATCTCGTCTGTCGGCGAGCTGTCAAGTCTGCCGGTCAGTACGACCTCATCAGCCTCATCTAGGCAAGTGGTCCTGCCCGAGACGCTGTCCCCGGACCCGACCTGAGTTCCGACACCCCAACCGACACCAGCGGTCTTGTTGCAGTCATCATCGTTGACAGTTTCGGGCGCTGGAACCTCGTTTCCTAGATCATGGAAGATCTGGTCTCTCCTTTTGGCAGAATCGCTACCTTCACAGACCAATTCACTGGGAGCGGGCTCCTTCTGTTCTTGGTTCTGGGTAGGGAGCTCGGACCCGCCACCAACGTCCTTGTTGCCGACCAGCCCTTCCATACCAGTCCCTCCGGGCCGCGTATCGACCTTCAGTATCTGTCTCCCATCCGCATTCGATTTGCCGGCCTTGAGCGAACCTTCGGTCCCTGGCTGAGCCCCTTCGGCCACGATTTCGGTCACTATCGGGACCGCCGCCGGTTCGGCAGCGCCCTTCGCTTCCGGCTCATCGTTGGCCGTTGCCCCAGGTGTGTCACCAGCACCATCCGTCCTGATCCTGTCCTCCGCCGATTTGCTATCGGACCCGCACGCGGCGACGAGCTCGCTCCCGTGCCCAAATTCCTCGGGCGCGAATGGCGGTTCCGGTATCTTTCGCTCAGGTTTATCCTCTTTGAAGGTAGGGGTACTCGAGGCCTGGGCTGAGTCCTCGCTCGGGCCCGATTCCTGGGCTCCGGACTTCGTGGTGGGGAAGTCCGAGGTTGGGGAAGCGGGATCTTCGGACCCTGAAGTAAGGTCGGGCCCGAGGCGCGCGGTATCAACCTCAGAGTGGCTCCCCTGCTTCTTTTGGGAATCTATGTTCGTTGAGGCAGAAGTGCAGGGGCGTGGCGTGCACGATTGTTCATTGGCGGCGTCTAGTGTCTGGCGTGACACAACCAGGGTGGAATCTTCTGAAAGTCTTTGAGTGCTTGCATGTTCAGAGATAACTCTGGATCCTTCGACTTCCGCAGCCTGATCTGGAACTGACTGTAACGATGCATGTCGGTTGAGAGGGAGCTCGTCGACTGCAGAACGGTCAACGTCTTGTTTGCAGTCCAGTTCACGAGCAGCTCCGGTACTATGCAACCGAACTACACTACCTTCGGGCGCGGGTATCGGGTAAACGTCTTCCCCAACGGGATCCTTCGCGCCCGGCGTAGTCCGCGGATACACCGGCGTTGCCAAGACGCTGTGTCTCGGTGATGAGGTCCCTGTGCTAAGCTCAGGAGTAGATGGTGCAGTTGAGAACTCATCATCCTCTCTTGGGCTTGCAAGCCCACCCAAAGAATCCGAGAGCTCAGATTTGATGGCTTCCTCGGGCTTCGGACTGACCACGTACTCCCGGGCGTCGACGAACGTCTCTGGAGTGTCCATCCTGCCCTGTTTACTGCGAACCAGCCGTACATCTTCGCTATTCGGGTCGGTTGGTGGCTGTTCGGGTTGCTGAACCGCCGTCTCGGATACCAAGCTAACAGCAGCAGGCGCTGCTCTTACATGGAAGACCCCTGACTGAGCATCTACACGGCTCACCTCCTCGACGTTTAACGTCATAGGTCTGACAGCAGGCATGGGACACTGCTGCTCCTGCGCCGTCTCCTTCACGGTATGGTCATCGGGGTTCTTGGCACCTCCGGTATGTTCCGAGTCCTCAACAAGAGTCGATGCGTTACTGACTCGAGCTCCAAATGATGACCTACGTGACACTAGGGAGAAGGACCGGGCTGGTTTGACTTCGGCAGCGGCGAGTAACAGCCCTCTAGCGTCAGGTAACGGCGAGCCTGGCTCATGTGGCGCAGATACGTGTTCGTTGACGGCGGAGTTGGGTCTGCGATGTCCATGCAAGACTGCATCGCGTGCTGCCCTAAGATAATCGATGGATCTCATGGATTCCGTGGATCGTCGAGACAGTGAGAATACCCGTTGAGTACGGGGCCTTGGTGAAGCTTGGAGGCTACCCAACGCAGGCCGCTTTGCCGGCGAGGATCTTACTGACGACGGCGAGTAGCTCGGCGACGGTCCCTCAAACACAGCTTGCTCAGGCTGCTGCGGCGTTATGGGTTGAGCAGAAAAGTAATCGTCTTCGTCCTCAGGGATATCGTCGATGGAACACGAGTCCTCAAACACCTTGTCAAGGTCCTTTTGAATACGGGCTCGTAGCCTGCTAGCAAAGGCCTCTTGTGCATCCTTGTGCGAAACAAAGGTTTCCTTTGGTTTTCCCCGCTTCTCGTGGGCAACGATTGCCTTATCCAACACGAGGTGTCCTCGCTTGTGCGCGGCGATGTGGATGGCTATGTTATGGCCGCGGATGACATCCCCAATTCCGGTTTGGATGCGGTCCAGTGCAGCTCGAATCGTGCGGCGGCCGTAAGAGACGTCTGAGCCGAGAGTGAACTTGGCTGGCTCCCGTAATGTCCAGCCGACTCCTTTGAGTTCGACAATGCGTATTTCCAGGTCATTCAAGCTGTTCAGCGTTGCATCCGCCTCATCCCTGATGTGTGACAGATGCCTCTCGAGTTCGCAAACAAAGGCCTCGCAATCTCTAGCCTCCGGGTCCCGGAAGAGCGCAATCCTGCTCTTGATGCTTCGTTGCACATGATTGTACGCTGGTCCGAGATTGTTGGCCACCCTTAGATCGAGCTCGAACTTGTCATCCTCAGAGTGAGCGGACTCAGGAAGTGTGCATCCTCGGAGATGTTCGTCAAACTCGTTCTTCTTCGAGTCCAGGCCATGGTTTGCGAACTGCAGGGCCTTCCATAACAAGTCCTCGCTCATAAAAAGGGTTAATGGCGCAGTTTGCTGGCTGGTGACCTTTATCCTCCTCTCAAATGTCGGAACTTGTCGCTGTGCGTTCCTACTTTGAAAGTAGAGCTCAATGTTGTACCCAGGCAGAGATTCGAAAGTCTGGGTTGCTTCGATCAAAGGAGATGTGGGGACAGACAAGAGCGAAAGGGAGCCATCCCGAGAAGGAGATATGGTCTCACTCCCTTCCGAATCTGCCTCTGGTGCCGGACAATCGAGCCACTGAAAGTTCTCGTCATGGCGTCGCAAAAAGAGTCCAATCATCCTGTGGACTGCCAGTGTGACCTCCCTAGTGTAGGCAATGGTCAGGGGCTGTTTCTGGTAAGACCGGTAGGTCCTCTCTGCCCACTCGCCCTTGCCTCTCCTTATGACACGAAAGGTCATCTCGAATCTCTGCGACTTGCGCTCATAGGTGTTCCCCTTGAACGGTTCAAGGGCGCCTGAGTCTTTGCGGGTGATGAACTCCTCCGAGCAGCGCTCGATGCGGCGCACGAGGCCGCGACATATCTTGTTGGTGGCTCCGAACCCTGGCGAGCTGCCGTAGCTGCGGCAGTATCTGGATCGGATGACGGGGTCTGTGAAGCGTATGTCGACGTGCACGACCAGGGCAGGCGTTGTAGGTGGCCCTGACTGTTCTTCAAAAACGGGCGACAACAACGCCCGCTCTCGCTCCATGTCGGCGTGTTTGTCTGCGCGTGCGGGCTCAAGCCGGGGGAAGACATCACCCATAGTCAAGCGCGATTTCGAACGCGGCGACCCGTCAAGGGGGCGGTCACGGTGCGAATCCCACCAAGCCATTTCTCCTACATATGGTGTAAGTCAAGATGTGGGCGTGCTCCACTCGGATGACCGGTCGTCGCAGTGTTCTGTGGGGTAGAGGGGTTTTCTGAAGAGGCAAAGTGTAATCTACACCAACCGAACGATTCTCGAAGCATAAGGGCTCGAAGTGGCCGGCTAAGGAACCATCTCCTCCTCTGCAGGCAACCCACAGATCGAGGAGCTGGGATCAAGTGTGAGGTGGCGGATCTTGCAGTCGGGCAATGTAGAGAATGCCGCTGTCAGATCTTACCCCTCGGTCGAGAATGTAAACAGAAGAACTGCTACGCCACCAATCCCCTCGGATCCATTGCAGCGGCACTTGGCAAGCATAAGAACCTACCAGCCTCTTGGGCGCAGGGCTGGCTGTACCCAAATCCTGACTGTGTGATGGCGTGCAGGGCAGCCGTCCTGTCCAGGTCATCGACCCCATCGTCCAACCAGGGCCCATCGTCAGCCGATTGGGACGAAAACCAAGACCCTTAGTGAAGGGTTGCCTGGCATTTGCCAATCCGGTCTGACACGTAGTCGCTGGGCTCGAGCGCCAGCCTCGGTCTGTTCTTTGCATGAAGCCTGCCAACTTGGTAGCTTGAATCGCTTATCGCCCGGATCGGCCCAATGAACCGAGGAAGATGCAGAACGAGGCGGCCATTGGAGAGCTGAAAACACAAGAGCTCGTGACATGTATTCGGGCTTGCCGCCGGCCTTTGGTGGGGTGTGAAACAGCACGACCAGCCACGCCACCCGGAGCGAAACGCCGTTCGTTCCATCCCAGCCCCCTTGAGCGAGGTAAAAAGAGCTGGATGGAGCCCCGGAGGCTCGCTTCCCGATTATGCAGTAAATTGGGCTTTCACCGCTGACCTCTACTGCGGAGAGTTTGGGAGGGGAAAAAAATGGGAGGTGCAACCGGGCATGATCCAATAGCGGCCTGAAGCAGCTGGAATGGCATCCAATCGGCAAGCTCTCAGCTTCGCGCAGTTCGGGAGGCTTCGGGGTTTGACTTTATTGCCCTGCGTTGAAATTGAGCCCAGCAGTTGCATGCAGTGGCATGTGGGGCTGACAACTGGCATTGTGGAGACTGTAAGTGTAGTGAGCCACTTTCCAAGGTCGCTTTGCAGCAAGTGCAGCCTAGGACAGAGGAACTCAGGTACGGATAGCTCATGGGGGTTTTTTTTTCTTGTACTAAGGGTTAAACCTAGAATTAGGATCACAGAGGAGAGAAATAAATCATTGGAAACTGAGGGAAATAATGTGAGCGGGACAATTGAGATGCTCAACGTCTCAGTGGTAGCCGGTACGTAGTACGGAGTAGGGCGGTCATGAAATAAAACCAGTTTCGCGATTTCTTCTGCATCGTATCTTGGTAGTGACCTAAACTCTCCTTCATCTTGAGCTCAAACTTTCTATGTTTGCCCAATACCAGACATGCATGGGGTGAAACAACACAAGGCATAATATACACTCGTAACGCTAGAAGCAGGCAGCCCGAGGGAAGAATTCTGCCACGGGACGATCCCTCCTTTATCCTCAAGAAGAGTTGACAGGACCAACCCTATACTCCCTTGTAGATACCAAGCAGTTTGTCTCCAGGGACAGATACATGTATTGTCCGTGATAACAGGGATTGCATACCTCCTGTGGTCCCTGTGTTCCGTCATGCTGTAGTTGACAATCTTGAAGTGGAATATCGAGAAGAACACAAGGCGAAGCCATAGGGGTTGGCTGGTATTCCTTCATGGTTCTGATAGGTTGCCTGCGGTGATCCGATTGTAAAATTTGCTAGTCAGTCGACTTTGGTAAGTATACTGATGATGCTGAGTTAAACCGAACAACCATGAAGAAGAAGCAACGGATGTGGAAATTCAAACAAACGAAATAACACAATCTAGGAACATCAAATCAACAAATCACCGCGATTCTTGCTGGGAGGGAAGGGTAACTGCATGTTATTTGACATCTCTTCTAGCGTTTGCTCTATCTGTGTGCCAAACTCTCAAGTGATTCACTTCATAAAAACCAGTGTTTTCATCTCTACCTTCTCGAACCTTTCGAACCATGCTGCCCTAGGTATTCGCGTTTCTCGCGAACTATCTGGCTGCAATCAGAGATTCCGAAGTCATTCCTTGGTTCTCAACTACGAAGCCCAGGCTCTTTACGACGACCCCGTACAGCCTGAAATCCTTCGAGCATCCTCACATTCCTAGTAGTCTTCCCTGCCAAGCAGCCATGGGCAGAAAGAAGAAGTCCCGCGCCATCGTTGAAGAGTTCAACACCTACTTTGGTGCCGGCACACTCCAAGATTGGCAGCGCCTCTGCCGCGACGTCGGGATCAACGGCGACCTCCCCAGCATCACCCAGTGTCGAAAGGTACCGTTTTCATTCCAATTTCACGCATTCAGCCCACTTCGTCCTATTGCCTGCCAGACAGAAAATCGGTGTTACTAATAAAGGTGGTAACAGGCCCTGAGAACCGTTCACATCAACATCCACGACCTGGTTGACGCCGTCAAGCAGGGCCGACAGCCACAGCGATTCCCCAACGTCCGTCAGCTGATTGAATACACGATAAGCACTCGCAAGTTCTACCCGAGGCACAAGATTCAGGAGATGGGACCTGTTAAGGCGCTGATGCGGCGTATTTTGTGAGACGAGACACCACACATTTTGTACGGGACCAACGCCATAGATAGAACTCAGGAAACGAGAAAGCCATGGTCCCATCTTATTCCCCAGACAATCCCATTTGGATATCTACCGTGCTACCACGCATTTTATCACATTATGATTGTGCACGCACTGTCCCCAAACCGACCCGTCACCCCCTAATCTCCCACAGCCGGATCTTGCCCACATCGTTGCCCACGGCTAGGACGTCGCTGCCCGCGCTGAAAGCGACTGCCGTGATGCGGCCCAAGGGCGTCTGTTCGGTCGGCCAGTTGCGGTAGACGGTGCAGCTCGGCAGGTGGACGAGCCGGAGCGCGTCCTTCTTGTGGATGCTGCCGAACGCGAGCAATTGCCCGTCAGGTGCGAAGGCTACCACCGAGATAGACGTCGTCAGCTGCTCAAACGAGCGCGCCGGGGAAGGGAGCTTCTTGATCTCCACTGCCGCCGCCCCCTGTCTGGCGTTGGCTCCTGTAGCCGACGCTGTTTTCTGTTTCACCACCAGCTCATTCCGGTCGTAGACGTTGAGCACGCCGCTGTTGGAGCCGATGGCCACCCAGCGGTCGCCACCCAGCTCAGCGGGGCCGTTGCGCCCGCCCAGAGCGAGCACCGTCCCGCCGATGGACCCCTCGTCCCTCCAGATGCCCACCGTCCGTCGGGTGGCCATGCTCCACTCGGTTACCTGGCCGTCCTTGCCGGCAATGGTCAGTCCTTGACCGTCTCCCCACCACGCGAAATCGGCCACGCCACCGCGCCCATCAACGCGCGCCTGCGCGACCCACTGCATGGTCGCGACGCTGACTACGTTGAGCGCCCCACCGCCCTTCTTGTCACTCGCTGCGAGTGCCAGGTACCGGCCGCAGGGACTGGCACGGAACCGCTCCATGGTGCGCTGCTCCCTTTGGTGGCCCTGCACCTTGGACACCTTGTTGACCACGCCCGAAGCCAGGTTCCAGCTGTGAAAGTAGCGCCGACGGCCGGCAAAGACGACCTCGTCGCCGGCCGGCCCCACGAACGCCGCCCGCCGAAGGTCCGTGCGCTTGACCTGCACCGAAGTCAGTGCCGGGTTGGGCGTCGGGTGCGCCGACGGGTCGATGTGGTGGAGGTACATGATGGAAGACGTGCTCGAGGAGAGGAGGATGGGGCGGCGGGGATGGAAGGCAAGCGACGAGACAGCGGCCTTGTGCGTGTCGGGGATGTCGCGCGTGCGTTGGATGTCGAGGGTCTCCGGGCGGAGCTTGCGGCGTTTGCGGGAGCCATCTTGGGCGGCCGCCGTCGTCGGGGCCGCGAACGAGTTGGCGTCGCGGAGGAAGGCGTCTAGAGGGAGGGGCGCCCCCACACTCTCGCCGTCGCTGTCAACTTCCATGTCTGAAGAGGCCGAGGAGCCGGCCGAGCCTGCCGAGGAGCGGCGCCTCCTCCGCCTGGAGCCTGTGGTTGCGTCCTTGGCCCAGTCGGGGAGGGGATAGAGGCGGAGGTATTGCTGCCGTAACCTCCTGGCGTACTCGGTGCCGCTGACGACATCCTCTGCCTCGGTGGTCCTAAGTTTCCTGAGCCGGGTGGCGCCGGCGAGCGAGACCGTCAAGCGCTCGTCGTCGCTGTCTTCCCATGCCGGGGCCTCCTCAGGTTTCTCCTCTTGACGCGGAGCAGCCTGCTTCGCCGGCGCTAGCTCAAGATCCTCGTCTGAATCGGCCCCCGTGTCGAGCGTGAACAGCATCGAATCAGAGACATGCTCATGGCCCGTGGTGCCCTCATCTTCAGCGGCCGTCTGTACGAGAGCCTTGGAGTCGGCGACTGCGGGGAGGAAGTCGTCGCGGAATAATTGTTCGCGGAAAGTCTCCTTACTACCCAGTACAAAGCGCTCCAGCTCCTCCTCGTCGGAATCCTTATCGAGGAGCGCATTTCTCCTGTTTTGGGCAACATCGTCGTCGTCGTCATGGTCGTCGTCTTCGGACGTGGACAGGACATCGTCCTCATCGAAGTTGGCAAATGACCCCTCTTCTGAGGACATCTCCTCTTGTTGTTGCTGGTGGCGCCTCGACATATTGACGATGTGGAAAATCTGGGTAGTATGTGCAGGAAGACCGAGGGGTAGGTCGGGAATCGCATGGTTTAACTTTTTTTTCTGGGTCGCACGCAGCCTTGCAGATGCCAAGACATTCCAAGTGGGGTCAAACTCCAAGGAACGCAGCCTCGTGAAACATGCACCGCAACTATGTAGTAAGTTATTCGAACTTAGCTATCATCAATTAAATTCATCGACTAACCCTTACCCTTGATAGAAGTGCCCTATTGATGGTAACAGCGACAAGGAAGACATTAACATTAAGCCTCGACAAGCCTCACCGGACTGCTGCCTCAGGTGCTCTTCAGTGAGGAAGATCATTAAGATTCTTTTTACCGTGCATTAAACGTACCCTCGGGCTCAACCACAACCTTGGATCCAACTCATTCTATCTTGTTGATAGTCTGGACGCCCCGGATAATATCATTTCAACTCTTCTTACGCCTTCCTCTGCCAACTTTTACATAATCAGGACTCCAACCAAACCCGTCAACCCGAGCCAACTCATCCGTCCCTTCCAGCTCGCTGCACCATTTAGATCCGTTATCGAGGCAGTCGCATCTCCTGGTGCAAACATGACGGGCATGTTGGTGTCAGCCGACGCCAGGATCTCTTCATGTGTCAATAGCGGATTGTCCAGGGTGTCACACGACGGCCGCTCGATGCTGGCTGGGATGCTGTTGGTAACCGAGATGGGCAAGTCGAATACGGTGTAGTGGTCCTCCCCGTCAAGTCGGAAGGATTGGCGGATGGAAATCTGGATCACCCAAACGTCAGTCTTACAGGCCATACCCCTAATGAACGGCGAAAAGGCGGTAGCTTTACGTTGTAGACTCCGCGGTCGGTGTCACCCAGACCCTGCCCCTCCTCGCCATCGCCAACCAGGCAGTCTGGCCATGTCCACTTGACATGTTTCACGGTGCTGCCGGGCTCCTGGAACATGATGTCGCCCAGGCTGGCAATGTTGGTCGAGGCGGTGCCGTTAGTAATGGTGAAGTTGCGCCCGGTTTCGTAGCTGAACAGGAAAATACTGATGTTATGGATCATGGTCCTGCTGTCTTCGGGATAGGGCGGGAGTTGGAGGCGCCCATTGGTAGACACGTCCAGGGCGACCTCAATGAGGTCTGTTGGGGGCGTCAGTTTCGACCAAGTAAGTGCTCTGTAAGTCAGAAGCATACCTCCACCGAGGGGCGTTCCCGGCTGTGGGGCATCGACGATGACCAGACCGGGTGTGTAGATCTGGCCGTTGGCGATGGTGAATTCGGCTGCTGAGGACACGCCAGCAGCGAACAGAAGCGCTGCCCCGGCGTATGCGATCAGGGACCTGGACGCCATGATTCTACAGAAAGTAACAACACCACAACGAAATCTTCCAACAGATATCCAAAAACGTAAATATGTTCAATTAACGAGTGCGCGAAGGCAGTGCTAGATCTGTCGAGAAACAGAAGAAACAACAAAGTTTAACAAGATCTAGAAGCCGGGAACCGTCCCGGATGCCGCTCGACGGCTGTGCGGCTCCTGATAAAATAAACTTGACAATGAACGAAATTGGGAGGATGGGCTAATGAACAACCGGGTTCGCTTCGAGCCTTGTCCCGGATCCGCTCCCGCGAGAGCGGGATGCTCGCATCCATTCTCACTGGATGCGCCAAAGCGAAGAGCATGAACACGCTGACGGGTCAGTCATTTGGGAGATAGAGCATGAATGATTGACAATCGACGACGCGAAAAATCACAAAAGGAAAGGCCGGGCGCCATCGTGACACACACATATGTCCCCTCGAGAATGCCATTGTGTTGTCCGTGGGCTTGTGGGAACCGGGTCGTACGGACTTCATGCATATTTTGCGGGCGCTTTCAGTTTCAGATTGACCGAATTTCCTGGGATCTGGCACCAACCCCGATCTGGCAAGCTCCGCTCACCGTTGGGGTGGGGGGCTCCCCGCGATAGAGGTCCGAGTATGCCGACGCACGGGCCATGCTGCTGCTCCAAGGAAAGCTCGACTTACTCCATACTCCCCGTAGCCGCGGCTCGCAACTCTCAAACTCAACAAATGCCTCTACCTTCTTCAAAGTGGCGTCTTCTTCTCTCAGCGTCCGCTTCAACTCTCCCTTCCCAACCCTCCCTTCCCAACCCTCCCTTCCAAACCAGTTTTATTCGTGGTCAATCTTAAAATCTGAGGAACATTTCCAAGGGCGATTCTGCAATGGACGGTTATCCACATCTGTGCGACCGACCAGTCGGCAGTCGGCGTGATTGGTCAATTGACGCCGATGCCATGCGCGCTTCTCCGCTGCCTCTCCATGCGGGCGGAGTGGACTCAGACAACTCACGATCTTCCACGTCCTTTCCTCCACATTTCAGTTCTCTGAATACCCAACCCTTGAGAAGTTACAGGGTGACTGAAGGGCAACGGTTACTCTCCCGGGTCAGATACACTCCTCCAAATTTTCAGTCATCGTCTACCTTCGAACCCCCAACAATAGGGGAGATAGACTGTTAAGAGAGTCTCCCTGTGTGACAGTCAACACTAAACCTCAAGCCATCAGCTCTCCCAGTGACTTGGGATCCGGTGGCTAACATGGCGACAGCCCGCGCCCTCTCCCGCGGTGCTATCCCTGCCTTCACCCCAAGGCTCCTCCTCCGCCACCGCCTGTTCTCACCCCGCCGCTCCATCACTACTCAGACACAACCAAACCACCCACTAAAATCGCTCCTCAAGATATCCCCCGAGGTCACCGACGCCTTGGTTGCCAACAAGCCCGTAGTCGCCCTTGAGTCCACCATCTACACTCACGGCGCCCTCGGCAATGACCTCGGCCTGGAGGCCATCGTGCGTTCCCACGGTGCCGTCCCGGCCGTCTGCGGCATCCTGGGTGGCGTGCCCACCGTGGGCCTCACGCCCGCCGATGTCGAGACTATGGTGCGCGAGGGTGCCAAGAAGGCCTCGCGACGTGACCTGGCCGCCCTCAGCGCCCGCGGCGGCATCCTCGGCGAGAAGGGGGCCCAGCACGCCGGGACGACCATCGCGGGAACCATGGTGCTCGCGCGGCTAGCGGGCATTCGCGTCTTTGGCACTGGCGGACTGGGCGGCGTGCACAGGGGCGGTGAAAGCTCGATGGACGTCTCGGCGGACTTGACGGAGCTGGGGAGGACTCGGGTCGCCGTCATCAGCAGCGGGTGCAAGGGCTTCCTGGATATTCCGCGGACGCTCGAGTTCCTGGAAACGCAGGGAGCGCTGGTGTCGACGTTCGCGGATGGAAGGTCGGACAGGGTGGACTTTCCTGCCTTTTGGGCGAGGGAGAGTGGCGTGCCGAGTCCGCATGCTGTCAGGGACGAAAGGGAGGCAGCAGCAATCATCTTGGCGCAGGAGCAGTTAGGGATCGAAAGCGGCATGTTGTTCGCGAACCCCATCCCGGAGGAGTTTGCAATTCCAAAGAAGGAAATGGAGGCGGTGATTGAGACAGCCGTGCGCGAGGCCGAGCAGAAGGGCTTCACCGGGTCTGCCAACACGCCGTATGTCCTCGGGCGGATCAGGGAGCTCACGCAGGGGAGGAGCGCGCCGGCCAATGTGGCATTAGTGCGGGCCAATGTTGCCCGAGCGGCCAAGATTGCGGTTGAACTGGCAAAACTCATGGATGGCGCGCCCGTCACACCCACCACCACCGGGATAAGCTCGTCGCCGGCAACTCCGGGACAGGCAAATGTAGAGACAGCGATCAAGCCGGAGGTAGGATACTAGGTACAAATACATGCCGATGCTGGGCTGACTCGGCCTAGGACAGCCAGCCGGTAAACGTCCTCGTGGCGGGCTCAGTTGCCCTTGATCTGAACTGCGATTATGTCGTCGGCGGTGCGCCGGGAAGTACCAAGACAGTTTCACCAGCACTCCACACATCCAACCCCTCAAGCATCAGCCAGTCTGTCGGTGGCGTTGGGCATAACATCGCACTGGCAGCCCACAGGGTCAGCGGCGAAGGCAAAGTACGACTCTGCAGCATGGTCGGCGATGACATTGCCGGCTCAACCATCCTCTCAACCCTCCAGGCCTCTGGGCTAGACACCTCATGCATCCGCCAGCTCGGCCGCGAACACCCGTCTGCCCGCACGGCGCAATATGTGGCCGTCAACGACGCTGACAAGAATCTCGTCATGGCCATGGCCGATATGGACATATTCTCGGCCCACTCCTTCCCAGCTCACTGGACCGCTATCGTCGCGGCATCTAAGCCCAAGTGGCTCGTCGTCGACGCCAATTGGTCCGAAACCGACATCCAGACCTGGCTCCACGCCGGCGCAGCCCACAACGCCCGCATAGCTTTCGAGCCCGTCTCGGTCGCCAAATCCCGGCGCCTGTTCGCCCCAATCCGTAAAGCATCATCACCATCCTTGCCGCTCAACGTCTACCCTCACGCCAGCGTCGACCTTTGCACCCCGAACCAGTACGAGCTCCTGGCCATGTACGAGGCCGCCCGGCAGCACGGCTACCTCGAGCACGACCGGCCGTGGTTCGAGGTGCTCGACGCCTTTGGGATCATGCGCGGGGCGCGCGAGCGCTTCGTCGACATTACCTCGGCCGACATCGCCGACGCGGGCATCCCTGTCCAGAGCGTCAATCTGCTGCCGTACGTCCCTACCATCATCACCAAACTGGGTGCCCGCGGCGCACTGCTGACGACGGTCTTGGGCCGCGACGACCCGCGCCTCCGCGATCCCGAGCACGCGCGGTTCGTCGTCAGCCGGTGTATGAACGATCACCCGCACGTCGGAGGCGTGTACATGCGGCTGTTCCCGGCCGCCGAGAGCGTCCAGGATGTGGTATCGGTCAACGGGATTGGGGACACGTTCATGGGGGTGCTGGTGGCCGGGCTGGCCATGGGCGATGGCAGTAAGATGGTATACGAGGGCTTGATCGACGTGGCCCAGCGGGCGGCGGTGCTAACGCTCCGGAGCAAGGAGAGTGTAAGTCCAGAGGTTGGAAGGCTAAAGGGGGATTTGGGAAGGGCCGCGGAGGCGTTTAGGACGTGATCATGCTGGCTACTGCAAAGATTGGACGAAACACTGGTCGTTTCTCCAATGTGATGGTGATACTATTTATTGTATTCAAACTGCCAGGAGCCACGAAAACACCATGTACATCTGTAAAGCCCACCTTCCAGTGAGGTGCGCCTGATTTGGTGCTACGCCACGGTTTTCAGCTGTGGGAGGCGACTGACACAGCTCGGGGTTGTCACAGTCGACGATGTCGTGTTTACTTTACCCCTGAGAATGGGGCGCTCCGCAGCAACCGACATTCGACGCAACTCCCCGAGTGCCTAGCTTGGCAGTTCATCCGGCCGGACCCAGTAGGATTTACACGACCATCCATTGTCCTGTGCACTACACGTGTACCTACGCAAGACAAGACTCTGTCCCATGCCGATCAAGAGAGGTTCGTCCGCCCTGACTTCCCCGCATCGAACCCCAAACGAACCTCGGCATCTCGTCGCATAAGGATAGCTCCCCGCATCTCCACTACTCCCTTGTTCCTTGGCGTAACCCAGTCTGGACCTACCTACTCCGTACTTCGTGTACAAAGGGGATGGACGTAATGAAAAGAGAAAAGGTGTGGCCATGACCCTCAAACATCCTTTCACGACACATAGCGTGCATTGAAAAAAAAAGGGCAGAAATCTACCGTCACAATGCCCATGCACAACGGCTTTCTCCCTCGCGAGGGCTTCAAGGGGGACACAGTCCTCAAAATCATCCGCAACACGGCCCTCAACCCTAAGGTGTTACTCCCGCTGGTGTTGCTGGCCAAGTACACCAAGAAAGGCGAGAACTGGGCCATCCTGCACCCGCTGGCCTACTCGCGGCTCAAGAAGCTGTTGGTGTTTGGCGTGATCCGGTGGATTAACAACTACTTTTCACGCAAGATACTCAACAACTGGGTCGACGACAAGTATGACTGGTCCAGAGAAATTGTGGTGGTGACGGGCGGTGCTGGCGGGATTGGTGGCCAGATCGTCCAACTGTTGGCCGAGAAGCGCATCAAGGTGGTTGTGCTGGACATTCAGCCCCTGACCTACGCGGCCTGTATGTCCCCTTTTCTTTTGAATCTTGATGAGGAAACTCTCTGCTAACAAACGTCCCCTCAAGCCCCTGATGTTTACTACTTCAAGTGCGACATCACGTCGCCCCAGACGCTGGCCAAGGTGGCGCGCGAGATCCGGCTGACGGTGGGCGAGCCGACAGTGCTCATCAACAACGCGGGCGTGGTGCAGGGGCGCACCGTGCTGGACGCATCGGAGCGCGACATCCGCTTCACCTTCGACGTCAACACGTTCGCCCACTACTGGACGACCAAGGAGTTCCTGCCGGCCATGGTGAGGGCCAACCACGGCATGGTGGTAACGGTAGCGTCGATCGCGGCGTGGGTGACGGTGCCCAACATGGTCGACTACGCAGCGTCTAAGGCGGCGGCGCACGCCTTCCATGAGGGCCTCACGGCCGAACTGGCCACCCGCTATGGGGCGCCCCGGGTGCGCACCGTTCTCGTCAATCAAGGGTACACGACCACGCCGCTCTTCCAGGGCTACCGCAACGACAGCCCTTTCCTCATGCCCGCCCTTAATCCGGCCACCGTCGCCGAGTCTATCGTCCGCCAGGTGCTCCGCGGCCAAAGCGCCCAGCTTGTCCTTCCAGCCTTTGCTAACACCCTCGCCGCCCTCGCCGCCATGCCTCACTGGTACCAGCTGCGGCTTCGTAGGAAGGGCCAGAACATTATGACGGACTTTCGCGGGCGGAAGGTGGTCGAGGACGTCGACAAGTTCTACGAGGAGAAGGAGGGCGGAGCCGAAGGGGCGGAGGAGGATGGCTTCGGGGTGGGCGCAGGCGCCAGCACGGTTCTGGTTGAGAAATAGCAGAGTTCAAGCGGTTAGCTGGGTGTCTAAGTGAGTGAATGGCGGGAGCATGAATCCATCGCGGTGGAAGAGGAAGAAGAGGAAGAGGGTGCGAGGCTGCCCTTGTTGAAGCATCTGTCTAGGTAGCAACGAGGGGATGGACCGGTGAGGGTAGTGTTGTCTAGTTCGGCGTAGCGTTAATTCGGTTCGTGTACAACAGATAATTCATTGTGCTCGGTTTGACGGGCTGTTTCACAGTAATGTGCCCGACTTCAAGCACACAACTGACCCCTGCCTACTTTTCAGGGTGAAGCCACATTCCAGAGTCTTTGTTCAGGAGCCACCCGCCCAGATATTCCTGAATCATTGTTTCCGCCTTCACACCCACCAAAGCCTTGGCTGCCGCATCTCAGAGCCATCATCTACAATATGGCGCTATTAGTGTCGAGTATACAGTTTAGGCAGAACCTCAGTAAGGTATAGTTATAGAAGATTGTTTTGATTATTACTGTACGTTAACGTTGGATATAACTAATTACTTTGCTATAACGTTAACCAATTGTTTTTAGCTAGCTATCCTTGTGACAGCCATAGCTAAACTTGAGCTGGAGATATTCATTGCTAGTGATACAGTTCTACGCGACATATCTGTAGATCAGATAAAGAAGAGGCGGGTAGGTCCAAAGGGAGTTGTGATTTAACAAGTAGCCTTTCTACGAATTACTAGAAGGGACATGAATTATGATTAAACAAAGGTAGAATATCGTATAGAACTTGTAGATACCTGATCACTCTATATCTTACTAGTATGGCTGTTCAAGGTATTGCGTGTCTAATATATGATGCTGTTCGCGACACATAACGTGCTTGATTAGAATGTAATTCCCCTACTTACTTAGCATATTGTCTAGACTTATATTTAAGCTGTACCATCTTCATCTCCTAGGTTACTTTTGTTAGACAAAGGTGGTACTTAGTATTGAAAGTTACATCAAGAATAAAGCTCCAACATCCCCTGAGCGCAGAACCGCTACTTAAAGCACTCGCCAAAATACTCTGCGAAGGATGTTGCTGCCAAAGATTCGGACAACTTTTTCAATTGTCCTCTGGAATGGCCAAGTAGGCCTGGGTAATTGCAATATGCGACAAGCGTACCCCGACGTCTACTCTAGACCTCGAAGCCAGACCCTGCGGAGCCGCGAGTCTACGGACCCGCTTGATGATTACATCGTAAACCCCAAAGCAGCAGCAGCGCATTGGTCGGGTTTGGGGAAGAAGATCGCAAAGGCGCGACAGCAAGCACTCGACCAGGCGCGCCGCGAGAAGGCTGGCTCGCTTGGGATGTTTGACTTGGGTACTACGCTCAAGGGGGCAAACGCAGCAGAGTACGCTACAGGAGAAGACGATGAAGATTATTGAAGAAGAAGAAGAAGAAGAAGAGGAGGAGGAGGAGGAGGAGGAGGAGGAGGAGGAGCATTGTCGAATGTGTCATCTCTGTTGATAATGATGACGAGGATCTCAACGGGGATTGATAGAAAGGTGAAACTGCTATAAGGTGAGGCGTGTGAAAAAGGTCCCGTTGTCATCCGTAAGTTTTCTATCAAATTCATATCAAGGCTAGGACATACAAAGTACATAGTTATGTACATATTACAAAGTTAACTACCCGTGACTGCTTCAGCTTCAATTCTGTCAAATGAACGCGAATCCCGTGTAAATGAGTTGCTGCATGTCTAGGCCTCTGTATACTGCATGCACCGTATACTGATTCTTGTCAACTTCACCCAATGTGATTTATAGAGTGAGGCGAGTCTCGCTTCTGAGCCAAGTGACTGCCGTTCCAATGGAGAACCCGATGTTTCGGAGCGGGAAGGAGCGGCGCAACCCGACCTGCCGATCCAAAGCGCTGAAATGGTGGCGCCAGGTTGGCCCAAGCTCTGGAAGTGGGCTCGGCTGAGAATGGAGGTGCCTGCCGGCGTTCTGGGCCTGCCCGTTTGACAAATGCAACCCTGGAGCTTTGTGGCCAATGAACGCTTGTGGAATGGAAACAGCTGTGGATTGCCCGCCATGAGAGACACCCAGATCAGATCATCCCCTGCGCGGAATCAGCCCACTTTGTGCTGCGAATTGGCCAAGATGAGCCGCGACGTTCGCCTGTCGTCCCACCACTTTCCCGCCTCGGCGGGTGCAGTCTACTCTGACGATGACCGCTGCCACCCGCCAAATTTGAAGAGTCTGAGCCTAACTGGGAGCCATCAGGTCATACAGTCTCCAAGTCTGTGTGTCGCTCCTTCCCTGCGCTTGCTGTGACATTGATTGACCCGCCCGTCCCGCTTGTTTCGCCGCAATGCATCATCCTGTTTCTTTTCAATTTTTAAGTCTTCGAATTATCTACTTCTACCTTTAACGCCCGATAAGTGCATGTTCTGGAACAACTCGAGCTTTGAGTGGCCCTTCGGTACTACTCGCAGTACTCCATAACCCATTTTCGAACAGTCGGTGCCCTCCCTGCCTTGCAGATTTCGTGTCCCGTTGGGTTCCCTGACGCCTTGACGACCACTGCGATTCCCGCTTTTACTCGCTCTTTGCTGCAGTCTTTATCTCTCGTCCTGTCACCGGAGCGAACGGACCATCCCAAGAACTCCGGCCGAGTTTTGAGCATTGTAGACTCTTGCGTGGAACTTAGTCGCTGCCCTAGGTTGACGTTTTGAGTCGAGGACGGTTCCCCGCCAAGTGTTCTGCTTCACACCGGGTGGCCAACCGTTGTGCACTAGAAATCTGCCTTAAGAAATCTACTGGCCTCAAGAGAGGCTAGCTTTTAACAAAAAGAACTGTGTATGGTGGCTGCCTTTGCCGACCCATTTCCAAGGTCTAGACAGCAAATTTATCCTTGAATATCGCCCTTGGCAACCCGCCTCGCCGCGGTATCGGCGGCCCTCCGCAACCATGGGACCCTCGGCCGTACTCGACGATAAGCCTTCGGACGACCAGATGAGTGAAGACCGGATCGAGACGGCCGAGTGTGTCGACCCTCTGACCCTGCTCCGGAGCATGCCCGAGGCACCCCTGGAGTGCCAGGTATGTATCGTTGGGGCTGGTCCAGCCGGCCTGATGCTGGCATGCAACCTCGCCCGGTACGGCATCAAGGTGGAGGTGGTGGATGATAGGGCCGACCAGACGCCCGTGGGAAGGCAAGCCACACAGCCCGTTCATGACCTTGAGCGCATTCCTAACTGACGCCGTGTTACAGGGCTGATGGTCTGCAGCCAAAGTCTATTGAGACGTTTCGGCAGATGCGCCTGGCAGACCCCCTCTTACAGCGCGGTGTTCGGGTTTACGACATCGCCTTTTGGCGCAGCACGGCCGATGAGCCTCTCCATCGGCTTGGTAGGGAAGTCCATTATCCGCCCGTCATTGACGTCCTGGACCCTTACCTACTGCTGGTCCATCAAGGCATGGTCGAGAGTTTGTTCATTGAGGATCTCAAAAAGCGCGGTGTCGAGGTGCGGAGGAACACGGCCTTTGACTCGTACAGCTTTTGCGAGGATAAGTCCGGGCCCCTCCAGATCAATTGCCGCACAAACGTAAACCAGGAGCGCAGGTCGCTCCTTACGCAGTATCTCGTCGGCTGTGAGTACTTCACGAGGCAAAGCCATAAGATGGGTACGGCATACTGACCATTCTCCAGGTGATGGGGCTCACTCCAAGGTCAGAAAAAGCATCCCCGAGGCCAGGCCAGTTGGCCTATCGCAGCCCATGGTCTGGGGTGTGCTCGATGGCGAGCTGGTGACCGACTTCCCTGATATTTGGTCCAAAACCCTGGTGTATTCGCAGAAGCACGGTTCCATCTTAATCATTCCACGCGAGCGCAACATGACTCGCTTCTACATCGAACTCAAGAGCTCACCAAAGGCCGACAAAGACCAACTGGGCCAAGAGTTTGTCATGCAGCGCGCTAAGGAGATAATGGCCCCGTTCGAGGTTGGGTGGAAGTACATCGAATGGTTCGGCCGCTACCAGATCGGCCAGCGAGTCGCCAGCCGGTTTTGTGACAACCGACACCGCGCTTTTCTCGCCGGTGACGCTAGCCACACGCACTCGCCTAAGTCGGCTCAGGGGATGAATACGTCGATGCACGATGCATGGAATCTTTGCTGGAAGCTCAACCTCGCCATCCGAGGTCTTGCGAAACCCACGCTACTCGAGAGCTACGAAACGGAGCGCAGAAAGATCGCCCTCGACCTTGTCAATTTTGACTACGAACATGCGAACCAGATCGCCGGCGGTGACGCGGTGGCACTCGCCGAGAATTTTAGGACCAACGTGCGCTTTATCTCGGGAATTGGGGCCGAGTACGGCGAGAATGCCATCAACATGGCCACGTCCCAATCCTGGGTCATGGGCGAAGCCAAGCCGGGGTGCCTTCTGCCGCCGGCTAAGGTTACGCGCTACCTCGACTCCAACCCAGTCGATATCCAGCTCGACATCCCCATGCTGGGCCAGTTCCGCGTCTATCTGTTCATGTGGGATGTTCACCAGTCACGCATTTTCCTCGAGACCTTCTGCCAAGCCATTGCGTCGAGCAAATCCTTCGTGAATCAGCTCTCCACCGCCGCAAGCATCTCTTACGCCACGCAGCCTCGGGCGCCCGCGCCAGAGGACATTTACCTCCGCCCGGAACGCTACACACCCGTCAGCGATCTCTTCACATTCGCCTTGATCAGTAGGTTCCTTCCCTATCCTCCTCCCCATCAACCTGTCACATTGCTAACCCCACCCTTACCCCCTTAGCAACTATGCCCAAGGCCGACATTGAAGTTACAGACCTGCCCTCGATGCTCCAAAAGAGCCGCTGGACATTTTACCTCGATAACGTCCCCGAGCTGGACACGCGCGGCTCCCTATGCACCAAGAAGTGGCTCGGCAGCCTCGGCCCGGGTGAGGTGGCCATCGTAAACGTACGCCCAGACGGCTATGTCGGCTCCGTCGGCCGCTGGGACTCCAGTGTCGACGAGGCTGGGGAGGAGGCGGCCAGGTGGATGGACGAGTACTATGCGAGGTTCTTGCAGGTGCCTGCGTCAGTGCAAGGTTGAGCTCCAGTCACTGCGTGCATTGCGTGCTGGCAGAGAGAACTCGGTGGTAGGCAGGGAAGTCATTCGGGAAATGCGCAGTGTGAGCCGGTAATCAAGCGAGGGTTTCAAGGGATTAAGGAAGGGGACGGGGTACATTTATGGAATACATCTTTGCTTGAACTGGAGGTTTCGAATATGTATAACGGTGAGAGCTGCAAGGTATTCCTGGATGGGTGACGGAAAGAGATTCATATAAAGCGGTTCCAATATACCGATTTAGTGGATCGTTGAGTACCACGTTAGCTTATTTACGGTCGGCGGACTGGCCCCTGAAGTAAGGTATAGCTGGCTTTTTGCGGTGCTCGATTACTTGCGTTGGGTGCTCTAGGCTGTTCATCTGCCTTCCCTTCTACTACCGTCTGGCCTAAGATAACGGTCAAGATATCCTCCAGGCGACGCAGCGAGTGGTCCCCAAACAAGATCAACTTGCGTCGTAAAGGCGCAAGTTCAACCGGGTAAGGAGCTCCTGCAAGGTCAAGCCTGAAATTGTTCTGATCGTTTCAGGAGGAACATCGGAGAGATAAGCGTAGCAGAGTAGGCATCTTTGTACCGGCGAAACAGGGAATTGTGGCTCTTGAAGGTCCAAAAGCAGGATTTGTCTCGTCAATATAAGCGGTATTGATCCAGACGTATTGTAACCATCGTGGTCCTCTAAGTCGTAGAGTGAATGTGACCGGGTTGGCTTACCGAGGAGAACTTCCTGCGTGGAAGAGACTTTACTTGGCAACATTGTGCTTGGTATCTAACAAGGGCAGCTGGCAGCCTCGGCCTTGCTGCTTGCACGGCAGTCAAGTAACCTGTTGAGGGTCGGTTGGATCGGGCTCAACCACATAACTCAGAACCGCACAATCGTAAGCCTCCTTTTCTCGTCCTCGCCAATTATCCATCGTTCGTCTCCAGCAATGTGCCCCTTTGCCAAGAGTTCGGACCACATTTGATCAGAGAAACAAACCTCGTTGCTTCTGGCAGAAACTGTGTTCCCGCTGCTAGACCTTCGCTTGGCATTTGCCGCGTCGCCATTACTCTGCTCTGTACTTGATGGCACGGTGCCTTGGAGTGTGACGGCCGGTTTGAAATGCACCGATAAGGTCTCGAGTATGAAGCAGCGACGAGCTGCGACGCGCACACCTGCGGCAAAGTCCACCATCTCCGAGACGGTCAGGTAAGGGAAATCCTCGTGGCGCCAGCAAGGGGCCCATCCAGGCCAGCGAGCCGATTCGGTTGAGATCGTTGGTCTCGAAGAGGCGGTTTCACTGAGTGACCATGGCCAGCCCACCGGGTTCACCGGCACGCGTGGACGTGATGGATCATCAGAGTATTCATGGTCGTGGTCCGAAGTTGGGCGGAGCCAGGCTCCTCCACTCCTTGTCCTCGGCCGGTCAGTACCGTTAGCGTCCGCAACACGCCAGCAGAAGTTCATGTTGACATCCCCGTTCGCGCCGCATGTGTCGACCCACATAGGGCCGTTAACTGGCCCATCAACAATATTGGCTAGAGTGGTCGGTTCCAAGTCGCTCTGGCCAGCCATAGAGCTCAAATCACTGGTGGATCGTGCAGCAACCGAGTAGGGTTCTTGAGTGGACGATGTTGGCCCAGGAATGACCGGAATGCCGGTGCTTCGGACGAGGTGTACGCGTGGCGGAGTGAGAGAGCTATGCTGCCCGGCTGCCCAGCGATGTTCTTCCTCTATCACGTATACGCTTTGCGCATCCAGAGCCAGGCTCCTTAGTCGCGGTGTTGCCCGCTGTCGCAAGCCGTAGAAGTCTAGCTCACGCCAAGCCATGCGTCGAATCACCTGCGGCCCGGCGGTAGCAGCTGCGAGCGAGGCTCTCCTGGACGGTTTTGAATCGGCACTAGAGTCAGTCAACCCGTATACCCTGCCAGCTGCCGTGCTGTGGTACCCGTTCCACAGCCCAGTTGGTAGGGACGGTGCTCGGTTAGCAACCGGCCGCTTGTCGCCCTTTGGATCTTCTGACGGCCGGTACGCGCTGGGCGAGGATATGTCCCACACAGCCAATTGCTCGATGGGGTCATCCTGATAAAGCGAACGGTTGGGCTGCCAGAAGTACACGGCATAGTGTGTCCTAGAGAGAGTGTCAGCTAAAGATCTCCTTAGCAGGGTGAAACAATTTTCGACGTTTAAGGCGACCCCAGATCACCGCAAAGGGGTGTAAACAGTGCAGACCGTTGCTTACGCTGTGTGTGTCGAGAAGAAGCGATCCGACCGATTCAGAGGCAAGCCGAGAAAGTGCAATTTCCATTCGGACCGAAACTCGACTGTCCACGGGAGCTTCGAGGCCGTTGGAGAAGGCTTGCGGATGACGTCGAAGGCCGTCACGAAATGGCGATGTACGACTTCACGGTCATTGAGCTGGTGATATGGCAATGCCTCGGCCCACTCAAAAATGAGCACTCCGTGGGCTAAGCGAACCCGGCGGATGTGCTTTGAACGCGTGTCGAATGGCACATGGAAGCGATAATTCGTGGCTAGGTCAACGAGGTGGTAGACGTATCCGTCGCTGGCCTCCAGCGGGGCATCGGTGGCCGCCGGGTACACTAACAGACCGTCTTCCTGACTATACCACCAGACGGGGTCGGGATAATGGAAGTTGCAGATCTTGTCGTTCAGACGGAGGAACCGGTTCCAAGGTGCGACGCCCCAGAAGGAGAAAACGGACCCGTTGTCGCGGCTGCTCTCGGTCAATTCCAGCTTCTCTAGCACCCGAGGCCGGCCCTTGTTCAGGTGGTAGTATCGGCGAGCTACCTCCGCAAAGACGGAGGACCAATTGCGGGGCTGCGCGGCGGCCTCGACCAGTTCTGCCTTGACGTTCCTTGGGAGGTTTGCCAACAGCGTTGGGAGCGATGCTGCGGCAGTGGCCAGGCGCAGTTCACGGCACCGCGGGAAATTCCAGCGCAGCAGTAGCAGGGCAATCTCTGGGCTCGTGAAGGCGGCATGCCATCGGCGATTGACAGCGCAACAACGAATGCAAGTCTGAGGCGACAGGTACCAGATAACGAGTAAAAAAAGGTCATGTGGCAGCTCGGTGATGTCTCTCATATTGGTATGTGGCGTGTCTTTAAATTGCGGGCTGTGACGATGCTGATGGTGCCCATATTCAGTCTGGACTGACTGCTTTGCTTGGTGGAAGATGAATCACGCAGAGGCCGAGTGTTTTGGTGGTGCGGGTGCCTGGGCTCGCCCTCGATGCACGCTGCGGCTACCTCAATTGCGCCGGCCTGCACAGCAAAGAAACGCTTCGTGCCTTCCCCGGGTCTGAAATTTTCACCACTAGGCTACTTCTTTAAAGTATCATTAGTACCAATGTCATGATTATCATCTACGGACAACCTCGGGAAAGGTTTCGTGGTTTAGTCTGCTAGGATTTGTTACCTCAAAGGGAGACCCTGAACCGTTATCAATGCATTGGACAGAATAAAAAGTGGCATACAGGCACACACCTGAGACACCTTCGGAGAAATGACATCAAGCTTTCCCTATCTCCATAGCATGAGACCGAAAAAAAAAAGATTGGCCAGTCAGAAGAAAGGGAATTGGCCGAGACACATTCGTAGACCAAAGCACATTTTAAGGGTGATATTACCTGTCCATCAAATTATCACCGCGCGTATATGGGGGAATGGAAGTGTGACCGCGTGGATGCGAGAGGCGGAGAGATTCACCTCTCTTAACCTGGGAACTTCGGGTCTCTATTATTAAAAATAGAAAAAAAATAAAATAAACTACACACACATCCGGGTTACACCACCTCGGTGTCTAGGACATTACACTATACCCAAGCTGGCCGCAGCTGTATGCCAGTACACTAGACTGCCTAGGGTTTGATTAGTGTGGTGGTGCGCCCGCATTAAAATGCAGCGCTTGGTTGGATTAGCCGAGTCAAGCTTTTCGCAAGCTTTCCCGGCGTCCCGATTCCCGAGCCCAGGGACCCTTCCTGCTTTCTGTAACAAACCCGACCATAGGGCCTCGAACCTGTTCGGCGCGTTCGGGGTGGGTACCCTACCGAGCACCTGCACCGAGTTAACTCAGGTAGGGGGAGGGTGTGGGCTCAGGCTTGACTTGACCCCGCCCTCTATGCCCAGCGACCCAGCGCCCGTTGCAGTGTATTTTGGTGCGACCTCCACCTCTCTGCTGCTCCCCACGATTTCCATCTCCTGTCATCTTGGCAAAGCCAAGCAGCCAGCCTGACCAGCCTTGGCATATGCAATCCCCCGAGCTTCCATCTCATCCACCATCTCTTGGCTTTTCCGTTTCTCTGATCCGGTTCTCGAGTCTAATATCGCGATCCCGGCTCGGTCGGACGCCGTCAGCGTGCAGCCCGACCAAGTTGCCATCCGCCCCGTGTGCCGCATGGGGCACCGACGCGCACTGGCACGCTCAGCAGCCCGACGCCCACGCTCACGCTCACGCTCACGCTCACGCTCACGCCCGCGCCCCAAAGCAAACGGTCCCGTCTCGCACAGCCTGCCTCCCGAGAGCGCCGAAACAGAGCATATTGAATCGCGTGTCCGTTCGTTCGTCTGCCCAGACAACAAGCATAGATGGGCTTCTCGAAGAAGCCAGCCGACAACCGCACCGCCGACCTTGCCCCTGCGTCCGCGTCTGCCTCCGAGGAGCCGTCATCCAACGGCAGCGGCTCCTTCTTTTCGCGCTTCACTCTACCCCTCCGGTCGCGTACACGCTACATCGCCGACTTCCACATCCGCCCAGCAGAACCCCATCGCAATTATGGCGCCGGTGACCAGGTAAGGGGTGCCGTCGTCCTGACCGTCGTCAAGCCCGTCCGCATCACCCACCTGGTCGTGTCGCTGCACGGCTACATGCGCGTCTACAAAAACCCCAGCATACCCGCCAACGAACCCATTATCGACCCCGCCGAACCCATATCCACGTCGAGCCGTTCTTCGCGCCAGAAACACCTGGGGAACGGTTATGTAAGGTTATTCCAGGATGAGCAGACACTCAGCGGCGACGGACGGCTCGATCCCGGCAAATACGAGTTTCATTTTAATCTCTTCTTTCCGCCAAATGGTTTACCGAGTAGTATAGATGTACGTGCTGTGTATAAACCACAGACCTTGAATCATCTTGCTGACGCTGCCTTTCTTCTTTCCCTGGGACAGTTCGAGCGCGGGACGATCTCATACATGATTACGGCAACCTTGACGCGCCCGACGTCCATAGGATCCAAAACATCGCCAAAAACAAGCTGCGAACGAAAGGTATACCTTGTTGAGAAGCTTGACATTGGCTCTCTGGCCCCACCACGGCCACGGACCATCTACCTCGAACCCATATCAAAACGATCCAAGAAAAAGAAGCAGCAGCCTGTTATCGGGGAAAAGGGCTCCGTGGCAGTCGATGCACCGGCACCCGTGTCCGATCCAGATTCGGCTCGCGCCAATGAGAACTCGACAGAAGGTTCCCTATCTGTGATTGGCGAGGATCTCGAACAGGAGTTGACAGGTAACAACCCTCGAAGCGTACAACAGAGCGATGCTCGGAGTGTGAGCAGCGAAAGCGCCGTCAGCCGCAGCACTGCTCAAAGCAGAAGCGGCGATGCAAACAACTTGGTAATGGTTGCTCCTTCGCTGGTTGGGAAGAGAGGTTCCGCCGTGAAGGAGCGGACCATCACAGCGACCATCGAGTTGCCAAAAGGCGGTTGTCTTCGAGGGGACATGATACCCATCAAGATATCCGTACAGCATATCAGGCGGATCACGAGCTTGCATGGTGTCATCGTCACTCTGTACAGGCTGGGCCGCATAGATTCGTCGCCGCCGTCGCTCTCCAAAGACCTTACGGACGGTGTCACTCGGCGTTTGGAAAAAGAGGACTATTACCCCCGATCTAAGACAGGGCTGGGCGGTCTCTCTCTCACTTCAGCCGGGTCCTGCAGCGTGTTCCGGAAAGACCTTTCACAAGCGTTCGCTCCTCTAATCATCGATCCGGACACGCTGACCGCGAGCCTCACGGCTTCGGTGCGAGTGCCCGAGGACGTCTTTCCCACCATCAAAGGTGCCCCTTACGATATGATCTCGTTCAAGTACCACGTCGAGGTGATTGTCGACCTGGGAGGGAAGCTTGCCAATCAGCTTCATGGCATCAAAGGGTCTGGAACAAGGATGAGTCCCGTGGCGGGGCCTCTCGGCGTCGCCGGCAACCCGTACGAGGGCAGCCACTCAGCAATGACGACCTGGAGTACCAACATCATTGACACAGACAGCCTCCGACGCCAAAAGGGTGTCATATGCGTCGTGTTTGAAGTTGTCGTGGGGACCGCAGACAGCAGCCGGCTGCGCGTCAAAGGACCGATGAAGCCTGCATCATCGGTTCACACGGTACCGGTATCAGAGGCTGATGTCTATGATGCCGACAGAAACATAAAACAACAGCCTTGGTCGACCGACGCGGATCGTAACGATAGCTACCCGCCAGAAGAGCACGCTCAGGATTACATTCCGTCCCCTCACGCACAACCGGAACAACCCTACCCTTACTGGGATGCCGTCTCGCCGCAAACTCCAGCGGCCCCTCACTACATCCCTCCTCCAGAGTTGCCGGATGAGGCTAGCCTAACCGAGAAGGAGCGTGTAAGGCTCGCTGAGCAGCGATTACTCCCCAGCCAACCGCCAGAGGCGCCGCTCGCGGGTCCTTCGGCTCCCCATCTTGTCAACGGCGAGAACATCTACGATGCCGACGACCAAATACCCACGCCCATGGCGGAACCATCACACAGCGCGACCATGCCGGATCCAGCACAACCAGGTCCGCTCGGTGCCCCGTCGGCACCGACGCTAGAGGACCTCTCTCCCAACGGCGCCGAGACCCACGCGACAGAAGACAAGCAGGAGCTTGAGAGGCGAAGGCTACTCGCTGAGGCCAGCGCGCCGCCCGAGTTCCCCGAGGACTACGACGACTATGGGGAGAGCAGCGGCGGTGCCCTCGGGTCGCCGTCGGCACCACCGCCTGCGGGAGGGCCAAGCGCCCCCACGGCACACGACCTTCAGCCGTCGGCACCGATGCTAGAGGACGAGAGCGCATATGGGCCGCATTACGCTTACGGCTCGGCGGCGGCAGCCGCCGCTGAGGCCGCGTCAGCACCAATGCTTGGAAACGGCGCACAGGTGGAAGAACCGTTGCCGAGATATGAACGATGATTCTTATACGGTCAAGCTAGGCGAGGGTAGAGGAGGGATTTTTTTGTCTTTGTGGATTATGAAGGGTCCTGGTTACTGCTGAGGGGAACGGAAGCTCAGCAATATGTCGGATCAGTAGTGTATATTGTAATGAACTGCAGGACCGGTGGTATATACCTTTCTTCTATGCGTCAGATGCACTGGGTAGCAGTTCGGTTTCAGAGCGGTTCACTCGCATAATACCGGAATTGAGACCATAGCCTTGATTGTCGATTACCTGCTTTTTCTGACATCTGCAAAATCGCTTTGATGGTTGAACGAGGGTATCTTAAGAAAACAAAATCAGCTCCATGGTTGTCGGAGCAGTCAAAACGAATGTGAACAGGCCGAAGTTAAGGTGACCCCATTGAAGAACGGCCCACTTCATCTAGCAGGCCTCCTCATCACACCCGGTTTTCCATTGAGTTTGTTCCGTCCAACTCGACAGCAAGTCTGTTCCCTTCCAACTCCCCCACCGTCGTCGTTCGGCCTCTGTACTGCCTCCACATTCGAGTTTGCGACGAGCCCACCACGGGAGGACCCGCCGCCGTGGGAGGTGAAGAGTACGCTCTCTGACGGCCGCTAGCAGGGTCCCCACCTTCAGAAGTAAACCGGACAACAACACCTTGAACACGGTCTCCCGCACGCACCGCGCCCATGCTTCTCCTCCGAGTATCGCTCTCCGCATCCGCCTCCATCTCGACCCAGTGCATCCTCCTTCCGTGACTCCCCAGAGAAGGTCCTCGGAACACCTGCCTCTGGGATTGCTGGGGGTATTGCAGGTATTGTGACTGCTGCCACTGCTGCTGTGGTTGCTGTGGTTGCTGCTCTAGCAAAGCAAGAGCTGCAGGCGACGTAGGCGACGGCGTGCCTACGAGCGTTGTATACCCCAAGGGACTCCTTTGGTGATGCCCACGATCGCCGCCACTTCCGTCGGCATCATCTTGACCACCAAACTGCTGCTTTTGCTGCTGCTGCTGCTGCTGCTGCTGTTGGTGGTACGGCTCGATTACTTCCAGGTGGTTTCCGGACTTTTCTCCTCCGTAAGAGGAAGTGGCAGACGAAACGGCAGCGGGAAGCTTGTACTCGGCGTCGTGGTGTGCGGCGGCTGCAGCAACGGCCGTCGCGAAGTCGGGGAGCATGTGCGGCAGAGTGGGCTGCTGATGCCGTAGACTTGTCCATACGCCAGGTCCGGTCGCGGTCCCGGAGCTGCTTCGGCTTCGTTGCGACTTGGGCGGTATCATCTCGTCCTCGTCAAAGCGACGATAGCGTTCATCGAGTTCAGCTGACTGACGGGGTTCAATACGCCCCCGCCACCGGCGACGGATGGACAGGATGATGAAGCCAGCTAGAAGAAGAGCGAGGACGCTGCTGCCTACCGCGATGCCGGCTATGGTTGGGGTCGGAAGGGGATGTGGTTGGGCCGAGGCCGAGGCGGTAGATGAGCCAGCTTGGGTAGTAGTGGACGCGGGAACGGGGCTGGCTGTGGTGGTGAAGGTGATAACTTCGGGTGGATGGGATGTTAGAGTAATGGTGGAGGTTACGGTGGTTGTTGCCTCCGCTTTGAGAACGCTGAGAAACGTCAGCATGTCCATAGTGTAGTGGTTTGAGATTGGGGACCTGGGACGGCCTCACTCGACAGAACGCACCGAGTCTGGGTTTGATAGATGGTGGTCACTTCTGTTGAGGTCGTATAGACAGTGACCAGGATAGAAGATATGCTCGTCAGGTAGATGATTTCGGTGACACGGTCGGTAACAGTTGAAGCGGCACGTTGCCTCGCTTGTATTGAGATAGGGGCAGGGTCGCCATCGAGGACAGACGTCCGTCCCGTCACACGGGCGCGAGCATGGTATGGTGTTAATGGCAAGTTATCCCCCTTACCGAGCCCGGATAGGGCTAGACCGGTGGCAGCTCTCTTCACAACGGCAGTTTCTGTGACCCAGACGACGTTGGTCTGTGTGGCGGCGGTTGAAATAGTCACCTCGGTGGAGGATATGACGGTCGATACCTCTAGCTCAGCGACGGAAATGGTGGCCCGCTGTGTTGCAACCTGCGTGACGGTGCGAAAGAAAGTAGATGTGACGGTTACGGGATCCCTTAGTTTGTCAACATGCTGGTTCCTGGTTGCCGAGGCCGCCTGTGCTTTTCCACTTACACGGAGGAGAGACATTTTCCTTGAGAGCAGATTTGATCGCTTGAACAACAACCGGATCCGCAGCATACCTTCCCACTCCCGCAACAAAACTTGCCGTCGACGCAGCAATTCCCACAACCGGGGCAGAAGTCGACGTCGTTTCCAAAGCAGTAGTTAGACCCGTTAGCAAGACAGTCCCTCCTACTAATGTCCACAGCACGCGCGAGGAAGCCGGACAGAGGCTGGGTGCCTGGTACTGGGTCCAACCACACCTTGCTGCACCGATTATCTGCATTCAGGGTTAGAGACAGACGTGTCTCAGACCTGCTTTTTTGTATTGAAAGAGAGCAGACATGAAGGGCAGTGGATGCCAGAAAGAGGATGATAGGAGTAGCCAGGCGACCCCAAATCGAAGTCATGGCTCCGCCGGGTCATGATGCGGTCTCGTTGAGAAGAGCAAAGCTCAAGGACATCCTTCTCATCACCGTTGCCCGAGGGAGCTGACGTATTGTGCATCTCGAAAACCGGAATCCATCGTCCTACGCTACAGAGCCTTGTGGGCAATCTTCACTGAGATATCGCGTTAGACAACAAACCATGGCCCAAGACATGTGGCGGAATGCAGGCCACACGCATTTCACCGAGTTGTCAGCTGCGCAACAACAACCGCGAACACCGCTCCCTCTGGGCTAAGTTGCGACCAATAAAGGGGATTTCGAGGCAGGGGTCCAGCGTCGACCATCGGGCTCCTGCCTCCTGTCTGTTCTTGGGGTTAGACATGATGCAAGCCCCCGGAATCCGGCGAAGCTCGTGGGTCCAACCATTCGTTGGGATGCTGTGGTTGAGCAGCGCAGCTGAATCGGGTATTTGGGCAAATTGCCAGGTCGAAGGCGACAAGCATTTCTCAGCCGTCAAGATCGGAGCTGGCAGCAGGAAATATGTGGCTGATTTTTGAAAGCCATGATGTTACGGATTGGAATTGGCAATGCAACATTGTGTATTTTTTAACATTTTTTTTTTCGATATGAGGTTGAACGTGATGTATGAAGGTACGGGTTTATTCCACGTTCGCAAAGGAACTTGCAGGGGCTCGAAGATGAGATGAGGTCCCAGGTTGGCGGGAAGGAGCGGGCTCTCTGGGCGTGACGGGCACCAAACGGGCCGGCGGTGGGCCGTAGCGGGACCTCTACCGAGTGTCCCGCATTTTAGCGGCCCCTCGAGAGAAGCGCGCGTGCTGTGCAATTGCGATTCAAGTGTGCATGTATCGACCATACAGACGAGTTGCAGCACTACATACATCCGTCCGTGCATTGATGTGCACAAAGTACTTCCTCAAACGAAGCAATCTTCTTTACGGCACCTAGCTACGACATAGCGACCAGCATGGACATCGATGATATCCTGCGAGAGGTCGATCCGACCTTCCATGCCATACCACAGGAGAAGCGCGATCTTCAAGAACTCACGCGCGCCTGGATCGCAGAACGATGCGCGCCAGAGCTCCTCCCGTATGACTATGACCCTTCTCGAAGCCCTCGGGCCCTTCGCTGTCAACGCACGCTGATCCGGCATGAAATCACACAGGTGGCCCGCCAACGGCCTCTTTGAGCGCATCGACGACAACATCAAGCGGCAGATTGAAAAAGTCGAGGAGATGACGGGCGACATGGACCCCAAGACCAACTTCGCTCTGATAGTCATCCAGACAGAGCTCGAGCGCTACCGCTACCTCGTGCGCAGCTACCTGCGCGCCCGCATCGCTAAGATTGACCGCCATACGCTGCACTACCTGTCCACCGATGACCTGCGCTCCCGCCTGTCCGAGATGGAACTGGCCTACGCTACGCATCATCAGGCCCTGCTACACAACCACTACCTATCCTCCTTCTTGTCGTCCTTCCCGGCCAACCTGCAGAACCTGAACGACGCTTCGGCCGGCATCAGCATGATCGAGACGCCCGACCTCGAGTCGGCCGTCTTTATCCGCGTCCTCAAGAACACGCTCGTGCAGGGGCGCGGGGTGGACACGGACGACGCTGTCGAGTCGGATGAGAGCGATATCATGATCCTGCGCTGGGCAGACGCAAAACCGCTGGTTGAAGCCGGCAGTGCGGAGCTAGTGTGAGCTGCCAAACTGAAGATTCAGGTTGAAGGACGCTCTTCTTGTCAAAGCCTATTATCTGCCCACCCAGCTGCGGGGCTGAAAGCAAGGACAACTCCCTCCCTGATTGCAAGACTTCCATTCCCCCTTTGCTCGACGAAAAGGTACGGTCTCCGCCGTACGATTTTGGCCTCCCCCAGGTGAAATGAGCCCGACAGATTAGGAGGCTATGCGGGCCGCCAAAGCTGCCTCAGTCGGTATAGTCTTCTGCTTGACTGGTGCCCCACAGGCAAAAACCAAAACCGAGTTGCCGTCGCCGAGAGTTGAGACATGAGAGATACTCAACACACGGGAAGATCGCACTCCGAGAGTGAACCTCGTGACTTCACATCCTGCACTGGTGTATGCAGGATTGGATTTGACGGGTATCGAACACACGCTGAGCGAAGACTAGATTGACCGGGACAAGTACTCTATAAACGGTTAGGCAACACACGGAGAGACAGCCGATAGCGGTCTGTTCTACTCTTTGTGTCTCAATCCCTACCTGACTTGAAAGGCTCGGTCGGCGCCGAAACGAACCGTTCAAGAAGATGGAAACAATTTGGTCAGCTCAGATATTGGCGAGGACGTGTGTCCACACTACCAAGTGCACCTCCTGCATGGCGTATGTCGGTGCCCGTTTACATTAATGCACGCACGGCAATGACATGAAGTTAGCCGAAGCAAGATTCGGCTGCCCACAGATTCAATGCCGGAGAACGGTCCAATGCTCTCAGATGCTGAGAAGACGCGGGGCGAGCGGAGTTGACAAGAGCGCTCGCTGCGGAGTAATCTGTACTGACTTTGGAAACGCAAATTTAGTATGATTTGTGGAATCTTCATTGATCAATGCACCGTGATGATACTGGAAACTTCTGTTGATTTCCCGGTTTTCATCCTGGTACACAGTGCAGGGAATTTTCAAATTCAACCACATTGTCCCTGGTTCCGCACGCCGCGGTTGTGGCTTGGACGAAAAAAAAATTCGCATGATAATTGGCAGATGGCACACCAAGCATCGAAGCATCGAGAGCGGCCGGAGAGATTTCTTGCTATACGAAGCACTACGGTAGTATTGTATGTACTTGCCTCCAACGAATTTGCTCGTATCAAGCGGGGTACCACTAGGTTTCTCTTCACTGATGCAGCATCATCTGTTGTCATACGACAAAGCTGTTCAACCGTGCGGCCTCTGGTTTCGTTCTCACTCGGGCGTCCATGCCTCTGCGCTCAGTGCCGACCCCACAGCGACTATTTGGAGGAGGTCAACACCAGCTGAAACAACAACATTCGGCCAACACAGCGTTCGCGCGCATAGGATGAATTTTGGCGTGGTTAGCGTCTCAGCACGGGCCAAGATGGCTCGCCCTTAGCTGCATGCTTTGGCTTTTGGCCCAATGGTTTCGCCCATTCTTTCCAGGTTTGTTGTCCCCAGGACGACGAGCGCACATTGCTTACGGATCGTCAGTCCTCGGGCCTGCGGTTTGGTGACAAAAGAAATATCTTTCTCAACGTTGCCTCGACCCTCACGAAAACGTTTCTCTTTACTCTTAAGGCGTCCTGACACGCTGCTAACAGCGCAAGGCGACGACGATCCGTGCCAAGGCGGATCGCAAAAGGCCTGGAGCGCGTTCCCACCTTGCAACCGATGACATCGCCGCCCAGGGTCCCCCGGGCTCGCGCGGCCCCGGCAACACAGCGCCAAGTCAATTTTCCTTGGAGCCTGCTTACGCGAAGTCGCGCGCTTTAATTGGTGCCCAGAGTGATCGGACGGCCAGATCGGGCAAATGTCCACTCGCTTCCCGCTCCCTGCTGGGCGAGCCCGGCGCCCTCGTAATTTTAATTCGGGCGCGCCGCAACAGGTCGCACCTTGTGCGTCTGTGGTGAATGATGAATGCAAAGAGAGAGCCGGGGGAATGCGAACGGATGAGGGGTAGACGTCAAAAAGGTTGCACGAGAGAATTGCAGACCTACCGAGCAAGGAAGGGTGTTTCCTCGCCTCCTCCTTCGCTTCGTTTCGCTTCGTTTCCTGAGAGTCTACCTTCCAGGCACCCGCGGCTCAACAGTGTGCCGAGTTTGGACCGCCGAGCCAGCTTGCGGTTGCTGTGTGGCGTGAATCAAAACGGGAAGGATGGGTCTTTCCTCGTGTTTATTGCCAGGGGTGGGGACATAGACAGTCCAGCACAGTCTGGCCGGGACACAACGCTCGCAAGGAAGGTTGGCAGCGGGAAGCAGTTCTTGCCGCTCACTGGACAGCGCCAAGGTACCCGGATCGCGCCCGAGGGCTGCAGCACCACCCCCAGCTTCCTTGTTTGCTCCCTTGCGGCGGGATAATAAGAAAGGCCACAGCCCGGGCAACAAAAGGCATGGAGACTCCCCCCGGTTCCCTTGTGTTTGACTCGGTCGACTTCAACTCTCGCTGTCTCTTTTCCCCCTTCCTACTCTGATATCGTGTAACATACTACACTCGTTGAAAGCACCACAACGCACAAAACTACCTACCAGGGTACTTACACTTAATATCTGTAATAAATCAACACACACCTCGCGCTAGCCAAAATGCGTTTCACCTCGATCTTCCTCGCCGCCGGCTTCGCGGCCTTCGTGAACGCCCAGAGCACCACCAGCGGCGGCAACGCTCCCAGCACCACCCAGAACAGCGCTGACGCCGCTGCGAGCTCCGCCCAGGCCGCGGTCGTCCGTTGCCTGGAGAACTGCAAGGACGGCGACGTCGATTGCCAGGCTCACTGCATTACGGTGCCGTCGCCGAACGAACAGCAGGTATGTCTTTCTCCTTTCATTTTCTTTTTTCCCTTGCCATTCCAGTTCCTCCAAACCTAGGTATCGAGACTACATGGGAGCGTATGGAGCGCTGACGAGTAACAAAAGGTCAACGCCACCAACACCTGTGTTGCCGCCTGCCCCCAGGGCAACGGCAGCGAGGCTGACACCGAGGCCTACCGTGATTGCGTCGGCCGCTGCATTGGCAACCACTACTACACCTCGTCGGCCGGCACCCCGGCCCCGACGGGCAGCGCCGGCAGCGGCGGTAATGGCAACAGCAACGGTAATGGCAACGGCAATGGCAACGATGACGACAACGACAACAACGGCGGCGACAGCGACAGCAACAACGGCGGATCCGGCACCAGCGGCAACGGGGCTTCCCGGACCACTTCTGGCTCGCAGGCGACGGAGACTGGTGGCGCCGCGCTGCTCGGGGCTTCGTCTGGTGTCATTGGTGCGCTCGGCTTCATGGCTGCTGTGATGGCTCTCTAGAGCCCAAGTGCGTCATGATGAGGGAGCATTGGGGAAGTGGAGTATGAGGCTTGGGATGATGGATGAGGTTTTTGGCTGCTTTGGTGTAACGGTTTAGTTTTGAAGTGATTGGTATTGTGGGCTTGGGCAGTTAGTACGCAGCGCAACTTTGCGAGTCGAGATTGATTTTAATGGAACGATTAGGCGTCGACAGTCACTCGTTGAGGGTCCGAAATGCAGCCTGCAAGTGAATTGCGAAGTTGCGGTAGAATTCTACGCCTTTCGAGGCGTCACTGGCTCAATGTCGGTAATCCAGGGCAGATCGAGCCTCTTCATCTCGACGGCGAGCTGGAAGAGATAATCGAGACTGTTATTGACCGTCAGTGAAACCAAGCCTTCACAATTAAGTCTCATCATTGGCACGCAAGCTCACCTTTCGCACTGCGTCTTCGCCTTGTGGACATTTTCTCCCCACACATAGACGCCATGCCTCCGCACCAAGACAGCATAGGTATCAGGGTACTTGTCCATCGCCTCTTCGAGGAATTCGGTCAGGTCCTCCTCGTGCGCGGTGTTCTCAATCACCGGAATGACCAGCGTGTCATGGTACCCCAGGTTCCCCGTCTTTTCGAACCCCCTGCCGAACCCCTTGATCTGTTCGATGTTGTTGATGCGGAACTCGCGGTCCTTACCCGGGCCCAGCTTCTCGAGAAGCAGCGTCACGAGCACCGCCCAGTGTGAGTGAGTGTGAATGCAGCAGCCGGCGCGCCGCTTCGTGAAGGCGGCCAGAAACAGCGGGGTGCACTGGCTCGGCTTGTAGTTGGGCGGGCTGCGGAGGTAGACGCGGTTGCGGCGGTCGAGGGACTGCGCCTGGGCTGCGAGCGAGAGCACGTAGATGTCCGAGGGCTTCATCAGTTCCTTCTGCACCCCCGATGGCGCGATGTAGACGAGGTCACTGTCATGGGTGCATGCTTAGTCGACTGTCCCGCTCACTGCGCGATGGCGGGGTACTAGCGGCGGGAGCCGTCTGGCAGCACATACTCTTCGCGGATCGAGGCACCTCCTCCCGTGCCGGTGACCCAGCCGAGTGTCCAGAACTTAGCACAGAGCGAGGGTATCAGGTTCGCCGGGTGGTCCGGGTTATCGGACTGGATGAGGTGGTCGTTGTTCTCGGCCGCTTGACCACCGTTAGATGGCGGGGTCATCTTCACTTCTGTCGGGTTCGGAGGGGTTTGTACTGGCGGTACGCCCGGCGGCAATGTGGCCCTAGTCGGCCTTGAAAACTACTGTAGTATCGGCCGAAACGCTCAAAGATTCCTTCTTTCTGGCGGGTGCCGATGTAGTGGTCTTACCGGCAAATTCCAGACCGGCAGTTTTTCTTCGCGATATGAGGCTATTTCGGGCTAAATTGACGACAGGAAAGCGGCGCCTGCGGAGCGCATGTACCTCCGGGAGATCTCTCCACTTTCTGCGGGTTCCGCCATGCTTTGGACGCCGAAGCGCATTGGGGGCATTGCCCAAGGCAACCCCAAGCAGCTTCCGTACTATCTAATGTGCATAACATTTCTAACCGGGATGATTATCAGGATCATGTTGTAGTCGGATGATATGACTTTACACGTGTACTACAGGTCACGGTATCTTCCACGTGGTCTCTTGACTCCTTTTCGAAAACGGAAGGCATAGTCTGTGTCTGTAAAGGAGGAAGACGGTAGTTGCGAAGGAGTCTCGCGAGTCACGGCACGACGGGATCATGGACTGGTCAATTGAATCCCACAAATGCATTAAAAGCAGCCCATTCAACTCCGGTTGAGCTGCATCTTTCGCATAGCATTGAGTTGGCGGAGTATTGCCAGCCTGCCGTTATACCATAGAGAGGTCGTTTCGGACGTCCTGAGAGTCAAGTTTCAGATTGCCGAAAGTCCACGCTAGCTCTGCCAATGATAGGGGTGCATCCGAAAGTTAACTACAGTACATTTTTCCAAAATGCAGCGCTGCGTTAAACCTTCGCTGTCGTTGAGTACCAAGTAATGAAGAGAACGGTTGTCAATTGAAAAAAAAAAAAGCAATCTTAAGCGATAAAGAAAGAGCATTTTTCAATGCAATTGAGGCATACTGATGGAAGAACGAAAAGAGCCATTGCTCTTTCTTAAGATTCGATCAATTGTTTTGGCGGCTGCTGCTGAGGCTTCAAGGTTCACACCATGCGAATCGTTAGCCTGGGTGCCACAAGCTGTCCAATCGGACGGAAGGTTCCAAAGAGTTCGATAGGCCCGCCCGGAACCACTTGGATTGACCAGGCCCTGCACCCTTGTTGTCCCCGCAGTCCACGGTCACAGGAGCGGAAGCTCAAGCTCAGCAATCTGTTAAAGACACGTTGTCAGAAATCGCCAGCCGCGCTTCAAATTCACCACATCAACTGCCCGCCACACTTTTGGTGATTTCTTCCTTTCCTCGAGCTCTGGGAGTGACATCCATTGCCCAACCCAATTGTGTCTACTGTCTGCAGGGACAGCCCGTCCTCTTCCCATCGACCCTTGTCCTTCTGCATTGTGCTCTAGCCCATCGGTTGAGTTCCTGCTCGGTCCTTCAAGATGAAGTTCAACGTCGCCGCTGCCGCCGCCAGCGCAGCGTTCCTCGTCGGTGGCGTAAGCGCCGATGACCAGAAGGTGCTCAAGGACGAGACCAACACGGTCGCTGAGTCGGCCTCCAAGTCCGCTCCCGAGGTCCCAACCTTCACTGTAAGTGCTACCCTACCGCATTTGTTCGGGCCTGCGAGCACTGGCATCTGGCAGTTTTTTGGGGGGATGTTGCTGACGCGAATTGATGCAGCCCACTAAACTCAAGGCGCCGTTCCTTGAGCAGTTCACCGACGACTGGGAGGAGCGGTGGAAGCCCTCGCACGCCAAGAAGGACACCAAGGGAAGCGACGAGGAATGGGCCTACGTTGGTGAGTGGTCGGTTGAGGAGCCGGAGGTCTACAAGGGAATGGAGGGCGACAAGGGTCTTGTTGTCAAGAATGCCGCTGCCCACCACGCCATCTCGGCCAAGTTCCCCAAGAAGATCGACCCCAAGGGCAAGCCCCTTGTAGTCCAGTATGAGGTCAAGCTTCAGAGTACGTTCTCCCGTACCCCAAGCAACCCTTGTACCATTGCTGACTCCCGTTGTTTGCAGATGGCCTCGAGTGCGGTGGTGCCTACATGAAGCTGCTGCGGGACACTAAGGCCCTGCATCAGGACGAATTCTCGAACACGACCCCGTACGTCATCATGTTCGGTCCTGACAAGTGCGGCCACACCAACAAGGTCCACTTTATCTTCAACCACAAGAACCCTAAGACGGGCGAATACGAGGAGAAGCACCTGAGCGGTGCTCCCCCGGCCAAGATCGTCAAGACCACCGAGCTGTACACACTCATCGTCCACCCCAACAACACCTTCATCATCGAGCAGAACGGTGAGAAGCTGAAGGAGGGCAGCCTCCTGGAGGATTTCACCCCCTCCGTCAACCCTCCCAAGGAGATCGACGATCCCAAGGACACGAAGCCCGATGACTGGGTTGATGAGGCCCGTATTCCGGACCCCGACGCGAAGAAGCCCGATGACTGGGATGAGGACGCCCCCTATGAGATTGTCGACGAGGAGGCTACCCAGCCCGAGGACTGGCTCGTTGACGAGCCGGTGACCATCCCTGACCCGGAGGCCCAGAAGCCCGAGGACTGGGATGATGAGGAGGATGGCGATTGGATCGCGCCCACTGTTCCCAACCCCAAGTGCGCCGAGGTTTCTGGCTGTGGCCCGTGGACCAAGCCGATGAAGAAGAACCCCGACTACAAGGGCAAGTGGTCTGCGCCTTACATTGACAACCCGGCCTACAAGGGCCCTTGGTCTCCTCGCCAGATTAAGAACCCGGATTACTTCGAGGACAAGCACCCCGCCAACTTCGAGCCCATGGGCGCTGTACGTTTGTTAGATTCCCGATTGGCTTGAGCTTGTGACTGACATGCTGTTAGATTGGCTTCGAGATCTGGACCATGCAGAACAACATTCTGTTCGACAACATCTACGTCGGCCACTCCGTCGAGGACGCCAAGAAGCTCGCGGAAGAGACCTTCTTCAAGAAGCACCCTGTCGAGAAGGCGCTCGAGGAGGCTGACAAGCCCAAGGTGGAAGACAAGCCCAAGTCGCCGAGCGACCTCAAGTTCCTTGACGACCCCAAGACCTACATCCAAGAGAAGCTCGACCTCTTCTTGACCATCGCCAAGAAGGACCCCTTCGAGGCTATCAAGTTTGTGCCCGAGATTGCCGGTGGTCTCGCCGCCCTATTCGTCACAGCCCTTGCCCTCATCTTTGGCCTTGTTGGCCTTGGTTCGTCCGCTGTCCCGGCCGCTAAGAAGGTTGCCGCCGAGGGCAAGGAGAAGGGCAAGGAGGCCAAGGACAAGGCTTCCTCGGCCGCTGCTACTGGCGCCGATACTGCCAAAGAGGCTACCAAGCGCACCACTCGGAGCCAGTCGTAGGTGTTGTCTGTAGTTGAGGATGATATATGTTTTGAGGGGGTAATCAACAGGTGCTACGCCAAATCCCGGTGGTTTCGGGCGACAGTGGCTGGTTGTCGTTGAGGCTGTAGTTTTTGCTTCATTCTTCTGCTTATTCCCGGTTTGCGGAGTCGAAAGGCGCAACTGTATTCTAGGCACCAAAATACACAGGCATTAGTATTGGACGCATTGCTCGAATTGCTAATTGTTCGTGGACTTTTTGAAGTCACCCTGCAACTGACACGATATCGACTCCGCTTCAAACCGAGTGTACCCCGTGATGCTCCAAACAGGGGACAAGCTCCTCATCCCCAGATCTCGGCGAGCCCATAGCTGCTTCTCCATGCCCCAATTGCCCAAATTGTAGCGATTTGATTGGCGGTCGGCAGGACACGGCTTTGGAGACCGACAGTGCGGAGAAGCCTCCACAGTTCGCCGCTTTTCCCCACGCCCGGTCTTCGCAGCGGCAAGTGCCTGGTGCCAGCAGCGGGATGGCAGGTCGGATAAAGGGGAGCTGCCACCCGCTGCAGAAGCGACGGACTACGCTTGTAACATTGGATAGTAAGTCGAAACTACCAACCACAGGGGGCGACTCATCTCAACCAATTCGGTAATTAATAATAGCGCCGGCGTCTGGAACCACACCGCATTGAGCGAGCGAGAGCAGCAACCCTATCCATCCATTCCACCAAGTCCGCCCTTTGTCTCGCCATCTTCCTCCGAAACTACAATGCGTCGCTTCGCAACAAGGGCCGCTTCAGCGTCTGCCACAACTGGACGTCTCGCGCACTCGTCATCCAACTTTTCCCGATCAACTCTTGTCTCGTCATCAAGAATGGCCCCATCGGCAAAGTCTCCCTCGGCAGCGGCCGTGAGGAGGTTACATGCCACAGCACAACATCTTCGTCCCGCAGCAGCAGCGGTCGGGCTCGCGAGCACGGCTACCAGTTACCCAACCACCCACGACAAAATCGCCGAAGTACAAAACACGCCTTACTTCGTCGACAACAAGTTCCTCCAGTCCAGCACAACGCAGTTCATCGATCTCCACGACCCTGCCACCAATAACCTCGTGACGCGCGTACCGCAAAACACAAATGAGGAGCTCAAGGCCGCTGTCGCCTCGGCCCAGAAGGCCTTTGAGACATGGCGAACCACAAGCGTGCTGCACCGCCAGCAGATCATGTTCAAGTTCGTCGCGCTGATCCGCGAGAACTGGGACCGCCTGGCCGCCAGCATCACTCTCGAGCAGGGCAAGACGTTTGCCGACGCCAAGGGCGACGTGCTCCGTGGTCTGCAAGTTGCCGAAGCAGCCTGCGGTGCACCTGAGCTGCTGAAGGGTGAAGTGCTCGAGGTGGCCAAGGATATGGAGACCAGGACATACCGGGAGCCACTGGGTGTTGTTGCTGCCATTTGCCCGTTTAGTAGGTGTTCCTAACGTCAGAAAAAAAGAAAAGAAAAGAAAAGAAAAGAAAAGAAAAACATGATAGCAGACGCTAACCCTACCAGACTTTCCTGCCATGATCCCCTTATGGTGCATTCCGATCGCCACCGTGACGGGTAACACACTCATTCTCAAGCCCTCCGAGCGCGACCCAGGCGCGGCCATGATCCTGGCCGAGCTTTGCCAGAAGGCCGGGTTCCCGGAAGGCGTCGTTAACATTGTGCATGGCGCCCACCGCACCGTCAACTTTATTCTCGACGAGCCCGCTATCAAGGCCATCAGCTTCGTCGGCGGCAACAAGGCTGGCGAGTACATCTTTTCCCGCGGTTCCGCCAACGGCAAGCGCGTGCAGGCCAACCTTGGAGCCAAGAACCATGCCGCCGTCCTTCCCGACTGCAACAAGAACCACTTCCTGAACGCCGTTGTCGGCGCCGCCTTTGGCGCAGCCGGCCAGCGGTGCATGGCCCTCTCGACACTGGTCATGGTTGGTGAGACTAAGGAGTGGCTTCCCGAGCTCGCCGAGCGGGCAAAGGGACTTTCCGTTAACGGTGGTTTCGAAGAGGGTGCGGACTTGGGTCCGGTCATCACGCCGCAAAGCAAAGAGCGCATCGAGTCGCTCATCGCATCGGCTGAAGCCGAAGGCGCCACCATCCTCCTCGACGGTCGCGGCTACAAGCCCGCCAAATATCCCAACGGCAACTGGGTCGCGCCCACCATTATTACCAACGTCACCCCGCAAATGAAGTGCTACCGGGAGGAGATTTTCGGCCCTGTCCTTGTTTGCCTCAACGTCGACACGCTCGACGAGGCCATTGATCTGATCAACGCGAACGAGTACGGTAACGGCGTCGCCATTTTCACACGCTCCGGCCCGACGGCCGAAACCTTCCGCCGCCGCATCGAGGCCGGCCAGGTTGGTATCAACGTGCCCATTCCCGTACCCCTGCCCATGTTCAGCTTCACCGGCAACAAGAAGAGCATCGCCGGTGGCGGAGCGAGCACCTTCTACGGCAAGCCCGGCGTCAACTTTTATACACAGCTGAAGACGGTTACCACCATGTGGAGCGGAGCGGACGCCATCAGCAAGAAGGCCGACGTCGCTATGCCGACGCATAACTGAGAGATTATAGACTGTGTGAGAGAGCTGGGTTCAGGAAGGAGAGTTCTTAGCTGCGATGCATAGTCTAAGTCGGGAGATGAGTGAAATTGATGGCCAAGCGAGCGCTGGTTTAGAATATTTTAGGTGTTGGGTGATTTTACTCATGCTCTAGGTAGCCAGGAGCTTGGACGAGATTGCAAACATCAAAAAATCATGATTGGTATTTCTGAGTTTCCTACACGTGAGCCAAGGCCATGTTTGGACCCTAAACCCTTAGTAGAATGGCAAGAAGGATGAGGTTGGGGTGAGTCGCAAAGGTGACAAGTCAAGTTACCCCCAAAATCCCTAAAGCGCCGTGTAAAGCCCACACAGTTAACAATGGCTCGCCGCGTGAGAATTTAGATTCAGCGGTGAAGATGCCGAATAGACATTTCTTGTCACTCTGAACCGCGCAAGCACTTATGTACTTTCATAAGCCTTGAATCTTGATAATGGTGATCACCACATCTATTGGGCCTGATGTCTCCAACGACTTCAGAGCTGTGTTGTCTGGCTAGACAGTACTTGCAAAAGCCATGGCAATCTTACCATGAACCGAAAGACACCCTGTATCAAACCAACACAAACGCCGCGCAATGCCGCTCCGAGCTATGCCCATGCCATGCCATGCTATGCCAAGCAGCAAGTTCCTAACGCCAAATTCGCATGGAATCAGCGATGCGAGATCGCGAAAATAAGAAGCAGCAGAGGGTTCAATCCAACGCCTCGCCACTCAAGATGCCCCTCAGAATTCCCGCTCCCAACCCGTCCACGGCGGCCTCCATCTCCCTCTCCCCGACGCAGCTCGCAATCCTCTTCTCATCGACAACCAGCCCGCCGCCGCCGATTCCGCTCCCACCAAACCCTCCAAAGACGTCCTTCTTCCTCCGCGTCTGCTTGGGAGTGCCGGGTGTCGTGGTCCCGGCCATGCCCCCACCCTGTAGCAGCGCGACAAACGACCCGTTCTTGCCGTCCACGGGTGTAATTAGCGACAACGTCTCGAGGCTGCTGATGACCTCGCGGAACTCCGACGACGAGAGGGGGTGCAGGAGGGAATCCTGAGTACAGAGAGTGCAGTACGACTCGTAGAGAGTTTTAACTGTCGGTGCCGTCGCTACGGGGCGCGTACGGGAGGAAGGGGTGGTCGGTGTTGATGAGGACTGAGTTTGAGTCGCCGCTGCCTGGGCGGAGCGGTTGCGCTTCTCGATTGCCATCAACGAGCAGAGTACTGCTTTTTGTTGGAGGTTGAGTGTCTTGAGACGCTGGCTTGGGCCGTTGCTGAAGACAGCGGCGGTGACTTTGTTGAGATGGGCAATGGTGACGCGCGGGGCGGTTGTTACGGTCAGATGTTGAAGGGGTTTCTGGAGCTGTTGGGCAACAGGGGATTGGGCAGCAGAGGCGAGGTTGCGGTTCTCGCCGAGCACCTTGCGGGAAGGGCTTTGTTGAAGGAGCTGGTCTTTAATCTCGTTCTCGTGCTTGAGACGAGTCTCGGACTCGACCAGGTCCAAGGCGCGCCGGCAGATCTCGAAGGCGCGACGGAGGTCACCAGTTTGGCTAGAGACCTTACGCGAGCAGAGCTCGATAGCCGCAGGGTGAAAGAAGGGAACAAAGTCGGGAGCAGATCCTTGGGGGGCGAGAGTCTTGAGCCGTTCCAAGATGATCCGCTTGACCTGGGGTGCCGTGTACGGTAGGAAGGGGAGAAGTTCCGGCTTGAGATTTCGCGATTTAAGGCGAGGAAGGAAACGATCGGTGAGATCCAGCGCGTTCGCGATACCCACCATGGTAAGACGTGATGTCTGCTGCAGCGACCACTCGAACATGCGATAGAGACTCTCGTGGTCCAAGGTCAGGATGTGGTCAACCTCATCCAACACCACCAGGAAGACATCTGCTCCCTTCTTGTTGACGAAGAGCTTCTGCAAAGCCTCCGCAATTTCATCCTCTGCTATGTCGACTTCGCTGCCTAATTGGCTCAGCAAAGCCATGTACAGATCTTTGGACGACTTGATGCTCATGCAGTTGATGTAGGCCCTTCGGATAGACTTGGAACCGGACGCCACTTCCTCGGTAATCTTGTTCACCATGGCGCTCTTGCCCGTCCCCGGTGGTCCACTGACGTAGAGACACCCACTGGGCCGAGGTGTTATGCAACGTTCGAGGAACTTGTGCAATTGCGCGCGCTCATCGTCGCGTCCAACCAATCGCCCAGGATCAGCGCTGCGCGAAAACAGCTGTCTCGCCTGGTGGTAAACCGTCTGAACAGTACTCGGAGTAAGGGGTGTCTGGGGGGTCATCCGCCGTGAGAGTCTCCCAACCGACATGACCCGGTGGCGGGGAGTCGTCGTGCCCCTGGAGAAGACATCGTAGTGACGTGGAGTCGAAGGGGTTACGGGACCAACTTGAGCTGCACGGCGTTAGTATCATCTTGATGGTTGTCGGAGCAGCATCAACTTACAGCTCCTGACAGTGCTGGCGACCGATGTGCGCCTCGAGTGGCACTTCGTCGGGGTTGATTCGGCTTCTCCTTCCGCATCAAACTCGGGTTGTTCATTCTCTTGGTTCTCCTGATCGAGGACCGAGATGTGCTCCTTCTCGCTGACCTTCCTCGGTGTACGTCTAAGGCGCTTGGCTGGAGAATCAGGGTTCACTGGCGGCTCTGTGCAACGCTGTCAGTGGCGGCTTTCGTTGGGCGTCGATCGACTGAAAAGTGTGTGCTCACCCTCCTGTTTGGAGCTCCGTGTCCTCTTTCCTAGGGTTGTGATTGCCATTGTTGCAGTCCAATAAAGCCTGGTAAGTGCGATTGGCGTGTTGGGTCTACAAGAGGAAAGGACGAAGCTTTAGGCTTGCGGAGGAAAGTGTGTGGGCAAGGAAGGGAGCTTCCGGCCCACATTGTAAATGGGCGCTTCTCGCTTCCCTAATTAATCGCGGAAACGCGACGCGTTAGAGTGGGGCGCAAAACGCGCTTCAGCGCGCCGCACTTAAAATGCTGGCCCACGCGAAACCTTAGTGTGGCTTGTATGTGGCTTGGTTAAAAGCGTAAGCAAGCCGTGTGGCTTGTGCATTCTCTGCCCCTCCAGTACCGTTATCAGTGAATTGGAGAAGGCCCCACATCCCCGCGGTGGAAGCGGTGGAAGGGGGCGAACTCCGTTTGCCCCCAGGGACCAAACAAGCTGGAAGGTACCGCCTGACCATAGCTTGCACATCAGCCTGCTTGGCCTTTAACAACACTCTCCCGACGCCACCCGTATCTTTGAATCTCACTTTCAGAGACGCCTAAGGCGATGTTCCAGTTGCAGATGTCATCAGACGATCCGTTAGTGGAGGTATACAGATTGTCACGACGATAGCAATCCTGCGGCCATGGCCGGACTCGATGGTCAAGCAAATACCGGGTACAATGCCCGCGTCGAGAGTTTTAGAGATGACGAATATCCGATGTTGAAAGGTAATTAAATATACCTTCTACCTGAATCAATCCTAGCTGTAAGGTACTAACTGAATACAGGCGATATCTATCTTGACCATGCCGGGACGACGTTGTATCCTAAATCCCTGATGGAGCGCTTTGCCCAGGTCATGACCTCGTCCTTGTTTGGGAACCCCCACTCCGCCTCAGCCTCATCTCAGTTGTCGACCGCGCGGATAGAAGACATCCGCCTGCGAGTGCTAAGCTTTTTCAATGCTGACCCGGCCGAGTTCGACCTTGTGTTTGTGGCCAATGCGACTGCCGGGATCAAATTGATTGCGGATGCTCTGAGGGCTGCTCCCAATGGGTTCGACTATGCCTATCATCAGGCAAGCCACACCAGCATTATTGGCGTTAGGGAAGAGGCTCGAAATAGTCTCTGCCTTGACGACGACCAGGTCGAGGAATGGCTCTGCCATGGCTGTCCCTTTGGGGACGATAGGGATGACCGCCCTGTTTTGTTTGCCTACCCGGCGCAGTCCAATATGAATGGACAGCGGTATCCCCTGAACTGGGCCGAGCGAGCCCGCTCTGCTCGCGGCAAGACATACTCACTACTGGATGCAGCAGCCCTAGTCTGCTCTACACCGCTCGACCTCGGTCACGCCCATGCAGCTCCCGATTTCACCGTGCTCAGTTTCTATAAAATGTTCGGCTTCCCTGATTTAGGAGCGTTGATTGTGAGACGGGACGCAGAGGCAGCGTTCAACACGAGGCGATATTTTGGAGGAGGGACTGTTGACATGGTTGTGTGCTTGAAAGAACAGTGGCATGCCCCAAAGTCTCAGTTCCTCCATGAGCGCCTCGAGGATGGGACATTACCCGTCCACAGCATCATCGCCCTGGACGTTGCACTGGACGTGCACGAGCGATTGTTCGGCTCGATGCGGGATGTCGCAGCACATACGTCTTTCCTGGCAAGGAGACTCTGCAGCGGACTCAGGTCAATAAAGCACGAAAATGGCGAACCAGTTTGTGTGCTATACTCCGATCCAGACTCAGCGAAGGAAGGACTCGGCAGTGGCCCTACCATTGCTTTCAACATCCGCAACAGCCTAGGCACTTGGGTGAGCTTGGCGGAAGTCGAAAAGCTCGCTTCTTTAAAAGGGTTTCACATTCGCACTGGCGGTGTATGCAACCCCGGTGGCATTGCCTCGGCACTCGGACTCGATCCGTGGGAGATGAGGCAGAATTTCAGCTCCGGATTTCGGTGCGGCACGGATAATGATATCATGTCAGGGAAACCAACTGGTATCATCCGTGCGAGTCTGGGCGCCATGAGTACTATTTCGGATGTGGATAGTTTCGTGCAGTTCGTTTCCGAGTTTTATCGGGACGACTCGCCTGTTCCGATCCCCACGACATTGGGAGCGCAACCTCGTGGGTCACAGCTTCACATCCACAGCATAACCATCTACCCCATAAAGAGTTGCGGCGGGTTTCAGGTTCCTCCAGGTGTCGACTGGGAAGTCAAGCCTGAGGGGCTCGTCTGGGACAGAGAATGGTGTCTATTGCACCAGGGCACCGGTCAAGTATTGAATCAAAAACGTCATCCCAAAATGGCTTTGATACGCCCCTCACTCGATCTCAAAGAAGGGCAGCTCCATGTCAGCTACCCAGGAGAGTCACCGGCCCACCTCTCCCGGGAAATCAGCATACCGATATCGAAAAACCCCTCGCTTTTTTGCACCTCTAGTCCGCATTCAAGATCTTCCCGAGTGTGCGGTGAAGAGATCCAAGCGCAAACATATGCATCCCCTGATATCAACCATTTCTTCTCCGACATTCTCGGGGTGCCGTGTCTGCTCGCTCGATTTCCCGCTGGAGGTCAAGGGAAAAGCATGCGGCATTCGAAAGCCCACCTTCAGAAACACCAACTGCAACCACCACCGAGAGCCAGACCAATTCTTCCAGGATCATTCCCACCGTCACCCCCAGACTCGGACACTGAAAAGGCTGTCTCTCGACGGATCCTTCTCTCCAACGAAAGCCCAATTCTTGCCATCACTCTCCCAAGCGTTGATGCCCTGAACCAGGAGATACAAATGGCCAAACCTGGTACTAAAGAGGTTTCTTATGCCGTTTTTCGAGCAAATATCGTCATCGCACCCGCCGCTCCGGACGCTTCCATAACGCCTTATTCCGAGGACTCATGGTCAAGCGTCAGGATCGGCCAGCAGCAGTTCGAGTTCGAGATGCTGGGTGCCTGCAGGCGATGTCACATGGTCTGCATCAACCAGAACACGGCAGAGAAAACCGAGGAACCCTTTGTTACTCTATCCAAGACAAGGCGGTTTGACGGGAAGCTGTTCTTTGGTGTGCACATGTGCTATAGCGGAAGTGAAGGCAGGCAATTCCCGACGGTAAGAGTCGGGGATATGTTGGTGCCCGAGTGGCGGCGCGGGGAGTAAATGTTCCGGAAGATGGTGCAGACGGGAATGGACGTCCGAGTCAGTTCAAAGGCGGCGGCCATCGGGACCAGAAAACGTGGCGATTTATGCCTGATTATAAGTGGTCAAGTTCAGCTTCGATCAAAATAGGAAAATGATAGCATCTGGGAACTGCGCCAGCGACAGATTGAGCAACAGCAGATTGGCGCATTTGCTTTTGAGCACGACGGGTACGGCAAACTCCGCTATTTTCAGCCGATCAATTGCAGATTACAAATTTTATCTGGCCGGCCACTTATACCGCTTGTTCAAACGCTCTGCCAGAAATCTTCTGTTCAGTTTTGTTACTGCCTTGAGAAGGCTGCATATTTACTTGTTACTTGACTCATTATTGCCTTTCTCGGACAACTTGTTGAAGCGGCGAGTCGGATGGCAGCCCACCCGCCTGTTCCGGGCCTTTATACTTCCGGATTGAACCAAGAGCCATTTAATCTTGCCGTATACTACCAAGAACATTACCGGGGACTATTCAAGACAGCACTCTCAGCCGGCGAAATACGACCGCTGGTTATTCCTTGGTCCCTGGTTGGCAGCTTCTTTCTTCCGCTTCTATACCTCAGCATCCCTCATGTCAACAAGCCATGGCTGTATCGTATGCGCTGGCTTGTTGCCGCCGCTGTCTTTAACCTCAATGCCCGTCTCATGCAGACCACCTCTGCAGTCAACGAGGCCATAGCATATGCGACGGGACTTTTGGCGACGTGGGGAACTATCAACGCTCTGAGGCTACTCATCTTCACGCGGCCACAATGGGACGCAGCGAGAGTTGAAAGGCGGCCTAGAGGGACTGAAAATGGGTCGAAAGAAGGGATAGAGAAACAACCCCCTGTGGTCCCCCCCGACGAGAGTGTGGCCGCCTCACTCCGGCATTTCGAGTATGTCTGGCAGCCGTTTCCGGCGACCGGGCCTTTTCTCGCACGCCTAGGCTGGACCGCCGATTTGATCACCGCGCTCCGTGGGGCAGGCTGGAACTTTTCCATATCCTCAATCCCGCATCCCCCTTTCCCGTCCAAGAAAAACCTTGAAGGGGAGCCCGTCAGGCTGGACATGATTCCACTAGTATCTCGCACCGGTACCGCTCGTTCGCCAACCTACGCTTCCTTTCTCAGCGCCCGCCTTTTAGAGTTTAGCCTCTCCTACATCACCATCGATCTCTTGACCACCACCATCCGTCAAGATCCCTACTTCGTCCTCGGGCCGGACTACAGGTTTCACTCGTACCCGCTTCCTGCATCCTACTCCCGCCTACCCTTCCCGCAGCTCACCATCCCGCTCTTGTTCAGGGGTCCGCCCGCCATGGCAGGTATTATAGCCGGTCTCCACCTCTACTACTCCTTTCTGCAGCTTGCCATCGTCTTCCCCCTGCGCAGCCTGTTTGGTGTACGTGCCGAGCTCTGGCAGCACCCGAGCCTCTTCGGCGGCTTGGTCCCTTCAGTTCTGGACAGAGGCTTGGCAGGGTTCTGGGGCGGTTGGTGGCACCAGACGTTTCGGGCAGGGTTCGTTGCGCCGGCGAGGTGGCTGCTACGGCTACGCAGTCATAACCATCATCATCATTCGGATCCACATACTCGCCCATGCTCGCATAAGAGTACTCGAGAGAATAAGATGCACCAGATTCTGCTCGAGTCCTTCCTCGCCTTTACCCTAAGCGGCCTGGTCCACTCGGCTGGCGGCTACACCGCCGTCCCGAGGACCAACCGCCCCTGGACCCCAATCGCTTTCTTCGTCTTTCAGGCCGTGGGCATCATCCTACAGGTAGCCACATCGGCCCTTGTCAACCATTTCATCGCCCAATCCTTCGCTCTTCTCACCGGTGCCGATAAGCCCCCCAAGAAGGTCATCATCCCGCGCTGGCTCCGCCGCATCGCGAATCTCGTCTACACCATCCTCTGGCTTTATCTCACAGCCTGGGGCCTCATAGACGACATGAGCCGCGCAGGCGTGTGGCTCTTTGAGCCCGTGCCCATCTCACCATTTCGCCTCATGGGCTTCGGCTCGCCGGGCAACACTAACTGGTGGCGCTGGGATCGGGTAGGGTACAGACTCGGGTGGTATACCGGCCGCCAGGGGAGGTGGTGGGAGAGCGGTGTAACGATGTGAAATAATCGTCTTCATTTCACTTTCCTGACGCGGTGTAGCTGGATGCCATGGTTTTGGCATGGCCATTTCTTTCCTCTTAAGAAGGACGGTCTGTGAGAAGAAGATAGAAAGAAATAAAAACGAGGATGAAGCTAATGTTGGAGTTGAACCCAGCGTTCGCCATTTAACTTGGTTCTTGATATTGAGGACATGCCAGACGCAGGAGTCGACAAAAGAGATGTATTGCATAGTAATGAGTGAAAAGCATAACTGCCAATTAGATTAAGATTCCAATTGATAGTTGACAATTAGTGGCATCTACGGATTAAAAATGGCTGAATCAACAAGCCAAACGGCACCGCTAAGTCGACATAGATCTCAAGACAATGCCGCAGTGCCAGCAGCTGACATTTGTCTGAAAATGAAAATATAATAAAATCAAATGGAAAGAAGGAAATAAAGACGCTTACGCTTGAATATAAACTCATTAACACAACCTGAACCTCCCAGATATCCAGATTCCAACACACAACGTACCCAATCGAGCTGGCGTTCTTCATCATCCAAGCCGCGTCTACCATTGTCCGGTAGATCCGGTCCCGTTGCCAACAAACATATCGAAGCTCAGCTCGCCCGTCTGCGGGTCCAGCGGGAACATCTGATGGAGTGCATCCTATATGACGCTGCATCAGCACATGGCTAGCTCCTAAGCCGACTCTACCTGCACCAAAGTGGAACTCACCCAGTCCAGCTCCTGTATCAAATTCATGGCTGGCTGCTGCTGCTGCTGCTGCTGCTGCTGCTGCTGCTGTCCCCCAGCCGGGGCTGCCATGTTGCTATGTCGCTGTGATTGACCCGTAACACTGCCGCCGTCACTGCTGTTCTCGGGGCTACCTGGGCCGTTGTGGCGCGGCGGGAGACTCCAGAGAGCCTCGCCGTTTGTGACGCCAGCAAAAACCATTTGGGTCTGGGGGGGGAAGCCGAATTGCTGTTGATGGTGGTGCTGGTGCTGATACTGTTGATGCTGTGGCCGATGATGCTGTTGTTTTTGTTGATGATGTTGAGAGGGGGTCATCGTTCCCAAGGGTAAGGACAGTGGCGGCAGGAGAGCAGGGTCCAAAGGGTTCAGGGTTCCGGGAAGCGATTGGGCTAATGATGGGCCGGCCGAGGATAAAGGGGGAGCAGGTGTGATGTGTTCTGCCTTGAGGCCGGAAACAAACCCAGCTCCTGGGTGATGAAATGATGGTCCTTGGGCCTGCACTGGTCGCGGCAGAGAGTCGGCAGCAGGCGGCGGCGGGGATTCCTTGACAGCCTGCTTTCCAGGCACAGCCCGGTTGATCGTCGTCGGCGCGCGGACTTTGCGAAGACTCATATAAATGTTAGTCTTGCTCGCTATTTCGGTCAGTATCTGCAGGATCTTTTGTTCACGAGACGCGTTCGGATCCAGCTGAAACACCCAGTCTAGACAAGGCCAAATACGCTCAGCCTCCCGACGGGTGGGTCGGTAGTATATCTCGGTCGCAAGCAGCAGAGCAATCTGGTATTGTTGATAGGCCCCGAGATACCATGTCCAGTCTCGGAACATGGGATTCGATTCAAGACGGATGGCTATCTCAATAATGAGAACACCACTAGTAACCAACAAGCCATCTAGCTTTGGCGGCAGTGGGTTCGCCGTGTTGGAGTGAAATGGGTGCAATACCATGACATGGAGCCGGAAAAGGAGCAGCTCAACGACAAGCTTCGCGTACTTTTGAACGGGCACCCGGTCGTCGAGCATCCGGTTGTACTTCTCCAGCATCCGTTTCCTGAAATTCTCCACCCTGGTTATCATGGCCATTAGCGTCGTCTTTCCCATTTCCAGCTTGCGCCGGTCTGTCCAGATATGGCGCATCATCTCGTTGATTTCGAACCGCATGATTGACAAGAGCATCGGTGTCCAGGTCTCCGTTGGTTCAGGCCAGATCGTTGTTTGCAGAGATAGCTGGTCTTCTTCGCAGTTAACGGGCATTTTTGTATCATAGTCCTCGCGTCGTATGGCCGGTTTTGGCCCCTGAGCCTCGCAGGTGCGAATATCGAGAAAGCACAGTTGATGCCACACCAGCCGCCTCACCTGTGTCTCTAGGGTGCTAAGACCATACGCCGTACCGTCGCGGTGCAAGCCCATACACTCGGCTATCCTAACTGCAGCACCAACCAAGACGGAATGGGCTCTCGAAACCTCGTCCCGGCAAAGCGGGAGCTGCTATCTGTTAGCACGGCCGTGAGACCTGTCGAGCCCTTTCGTGCAACTGACCAAGTACATGACGAACCCCTGTAGAGTCTCGAACCTCGTCGTGCTCAGAAAGCTCGCTTTGCTCAGCGCAGTCTCGGTCCCGATTTTCATGTGTAGCACTAACTGGGCTCTGTTGCACTCGTTTTCTCGGCAGAAGGAGTCGTCTACACTGACAGCAGCGTTGAACCAGGCCGAGAATACAATCACTTGAATCGAGGCGCGCGGCTCAATATTATGTCTCACGTCGTCCCAGAAGGAGGCATACATGGCCTCAAAGGAAGGGCGATGAACGCATCGCGCAATGGGATGGACTGCCTCCAGGTAACGCCGCATCAACCTGTGACCAAGCTCTACTGGCGGCAGCAGTCCAATGAAGGATGGCGACTCCGTAAACTGACCGAAAAAGAAACCGCTGGTTGGAGCCAAATAGGAATCGCCAGGTTTGAGGAAATCTGGGAGGTCAGGGGATTCTTGCACTTCTTCGGGCGCAAATGGTCCGTGAGCTTTGTGGACGTTATTCTGAATGCCAGTTATACCTGCTTGAATCTGACTAGCGTCAACAGCAGAGGCTCGAAGACGAGCTTCATGAGAGTATACATACTTCTTCGGAAATTCGCGGCCTATTTAGGCCACCAATTCGTTCAGTTATCCTCATCTTTCCGACGCGGACCCCGAGGTCGATAAGATCATCGGTACCATTGCCGTCAGAATAATCATCGTAGGTGAGGTCAAGAGCCACCATCGGAGTAATTTGAAGGTCACGTTCCTCGCCAAGGTCGTCGTCAACGTCGTCTGCCACAAACCGCTGGTTGTGAGAATCGGAGGCGCTGACGGAGCCGCCATGACGGCGAGTGGTCGCTCCCTTGGCGACATCCCTCTCCAGCTGTCTCTCCAGGGAGCCGACTTTTTCCTTGATCTCGGTCAGACGCTGCTGGCTGGCCTCGTCGAGGTTTGGGCCTAGGTATACACATTCCCGCTGGAACCTCTTGCAATTAAGGCACGGGTGTGTCTTTGCACACTTGAGCTTGCGCCGTCGGCACTCGAGACACGAGGTAATCATCCGCATTCGGCGACGAATCGGTTTTTGGGGGGCAGAGGGGCTCAATGTAGAAGGACCAGGGCTGTTGGCGTCCTTATCGTCGTGTTGTGGCTCGCAAGCGTGAATTTCTCTTCTTTTCCCCCCCGCTCCCGCCGTGGCTGGGACTGGGTCGGCAGGGGCCCCAGACGTTGTTGCTGTTACTAAACCGTGCCTCCGCATATCAGATGAAGTCGAGTCAATCCCGCTCGAATCCTCAGCGACGGGGGGGTAGTGAACCATCGGCACCGCATGGTGCGACGGTATAACGGCCTGGTTGCTCTGATTCTGTCGAAGCGGCGCTGAATGTTCGGGATGGATCCAGTAAAGAGATTTCATCACATCCGAAGTGCGATGATCAGTATCCATCGTTACTGGCCGTGGGATTGTTAACAAGCGTGGAAATCGCTGGCGTTGAGGAATGAATATGGGCGATTATGGAACAGATGGATGGATGGCGGACGAGTGGATGAGCTGTGCGGTTGAGAGTGTCTGCAGGAGAGCTTTTGGATGTGTTTGTGGTCAGTGGTACGAGAATGTCAAGTAGAGCAGACGAAAGTCGTGCTCGGTGCAGCACCAATACGGCGAGACAAGAGCGGAACGAAGGGTTCGGGTGATGGAAGCAGAGCCGAGATTCGAGACTCAACTCCTAGATTCGGGTGCTGGTAGTCATAGCCTATCTGACCCATGCAGCCAGGCGCAACGACCCCATGCTACCATGTATTGTGTCGACTCGTATACTGCCCACCAGTAAAGTCGCGGCTTGCTGCAAGGGCTCGGCATCTGATGAACAAGTTGTTTAGTGATTCCAGTCGGCGCCGCCAATACTGGCCAGCACCGGCAGCGACTCAACGCTGCATGACATCGCATCTACCCATGTCGACAACCGCATGAGGTGACCGGGTGCAGGCTTTGGTCGTTATTCCCCATTCGGCCTGGGCGTACACGAGGCAGCTGGGGGCTCGTTGAGTGGCCTGTGTAGGCAGATTTTGTGCGTTGGCTGCCCCGGCGGCTCCTGCTGCACTAAGCATTGGAATCTAAAAACCTGGGTGTAAAGAATTTACCGTTATCTCCAAACTATGCGGTACTACCTAAGGCAGCATACTGTTACGGTCGCGGTGAGAGAAGGGCGGTAACGCTGGCGCCTTACCCATATTCTTTACTGAATAACTGACCGTTGTTGCCAGTTTGCTACTGATTATGTTTTGGGTAAGTACTGTACCTAACGAAGATACCTAGGTAAGTAGGTAGTCTACCTACTTTTCATGTTGGCTGTCGGCAAACATGAAGTGGATAGGTTTTGGATGTCTGGTGGCAGCTGTCCAGTATGATATCCCTGTACGGTGCCAGCCAGTGACCTGTAAGCCCTTCATGCCCAGTAGTTGAGTTCTGGAGGTTCAGCCTGATGAGAGAAATTCCGGCACTCATAAGGCACGTGGTACTAGTAGTCGAAGTAGATCTCTCTGCTGGGGAAGAGAGTTTAACTCGGTACAAGTTCGAGCAAGGGATCCATAGATGCCCGCTTCGACTGCTTAGAATAGTTTTAGTTCACACTACGAGCACTTCCACGGATGCTCTAAATACCAGTTATTCGCATACGCGAGAGACAAGATGAAGGAGGCGCCATCAGCCTCTCGAAAGCGAGTTCCATCTCGCCCGGGCCTTCAAGAACCGTGAATTCCAGTGTTAGTGATGCGTCAAAGACTGTAGCTATCGACTTAGGACAAGCAGAGAATGTTAGGCCCGGGTCTCAATCAAGACGCAGACATTGAATTACGGCGGTTCAACATTTACGCATACTCCGGAGCTCGCATCTCACCATCTTTCAGGTGCAAACCTTGTCGGTTTCCAGATTCGCCGCACTTGCAACTTGGATGCCATACGGAGCAGCGAGGCACGAGTCACTGAAACCCCAAGCTCACGCTAATCACTTTTTAGCCTAGTGGCGTAGATCAGCCGCTGGAATCCTGGCGGCTTGGCTTTCAGCTTCCCAGAGGACCAAATTCAAATCAAATCAGTTGAGGAAGCAAAAGCTTGGCTCCGACCACATGCTGATGATGGGTTCGCTTTTCGCCACGCATCTAGTTCAACCCAGCCCAGCACAGCACGAGATAGAGTTCGGCCCGCCACGAGCTCAGTTTAGGAATTCTTGTACCACACTCTGCGTCTTCGACACGTAGCACAACTGGGGCAAAAAACATAGAAAACGGAGAGATCTGAGTTATACAAAAAGCGGAACCGTTTCCCGGCAAGCACGCAAAATCACGGGGAAGGGAGAATTGTAAGAAGGGATAGGTATGCCAGGGCTGTAAGCGGGAATGGTTGGTTGTCTGTTTCGCGAACTTACATGTATGTCGTCCCATCACCAATCTCGATCGTCGGGGCCAAAGGGCCGCTGCAGCATCTAGATTAGGGTCATTAGGGGGATCGAGGGTCGAGCATACGAGTGAAACCATGACAATCCCCGCGCTTCCCTGGTCCTCCTCCTCCAACTAGACTCCCGTTCCCACCCCATTCCCGAACGACCCATCTCCCTCGGAGAGGCAGGTTGCCGTTACTTTTATGATCGCCCGTCCATCCCGGTCGTTACTTCACTGGCTCGAGGTGTATCTTACAAAAAAAAGCAACCAACCACGTCCGGGGTCAAGCGCGGAGAGAACGTAGAAGGAAGGCCAAGGCTAGCCCGGAACAAGGGAGCACAATCCCGCATTCCTCAAAGCTTTCTCCGCGTGGCTCCCTTGCCCCTTCGTTTCTTTGAGTTGCCCCGACCAGTCGTCAACCCCCGGACCACCCCCGCACAGATCCCTTATCCGACACCACGCACCTGGGTGAAACTCAGCAGGCGCGCGGGTTGCCTAAGTTCAAAACGGAACTTACAGCCGGTACTTCTCCCATTGTTACGGCAGTGGTAGTGTGTAAGGGTTTAAGTGCAATGTCTGTGCAGCATGTGGTATGACTTTCTCAAGCGACAATTTCGAGGGAGCGGCGGTGGAAGAGGGCCGTCGGGAGCATCACATCGCACACCACAGAGCGGATGGCCAGCAGGCTCGTCTCGTCCTTCCTTTGCCCCTCCCTTTCTTCCTTTCACTCCTCTATCCCTAGCCTTGTTCCTTTTGTGGGGCGTGAAACGGTTCATCGCTCTGTGAGACGTACTGTCTAGCTCTAAGGATGATAGGAAAGAATGGGCCATGACGAGCGTACCTAGGACTGTGCGAGGCTTGCCAAGGCAGATGGATCTGCCTAGAGTTACGATGTCAAACGCGGACCTGAACGACAAAGCAGATCAAAGCACGGCGTTTCTCTGCCGATTGATTTCTGACCTGTTCTGCCAAATAAGGTTTCTCTCTTCCTCCGCACCGGGTTTTGCAGTCATGCCTATCGCAGAGTGTCACATGCACCCATGAGACCCAAGGTTGCTCGCAAGCAACGTTTCCTCACGCCACTTTAGGACGACAGAGTTTAACCTGAACACTCGATCTCTCGTATGGTTAACATTGAGCATCAACATGGTATATTCCTCGTTAATGGCGAGCTACATTTCGGCTCGCCGAAACCCGCTTCAGCTCTCAGGGCATCATTGTCTCTGGCGCTTTTGTTCAGAATGGCCGACCGCCGCCCTGGCTTAACCACTTCTGCATCAGCCTGGTCCTCCAGCGCCTTAACGCAAGACGGCAAGACCAGGCAATTTCGAGACCATGTCTCCTCTCAATAATCCTCAGAAACCACAACAGGCGCTTCGTCCTTCCGGGCCTGTTGTCCCACAAATCTTTGGTGACGAGCCGATACATGTCTTGGATGATAAATTCAGGCACTTTGCCCCTGACCGCCTTGAGAAACGCAAAAGAACGCGACACGTGGCGGACCGCCGCGCGGTTTGACAGATGGGGCGCGTCCATGAACGCCCGGGACGCCCTCTCCACCACCGCCGCTCTGCGCCGTCCAAACGTGCCCCGGTGGCGCAGCATCCTCTGCTTTTGTGTTGTGCCCTGCCGCTCCAGCTTCCCGATGTCCAGAACACGCCATATCTCCTTAGGGGAAATGTTTGGGTCGCGAATAATGTCTTCGGCATACTTCTCAAAGACCCCGGGGTACCATTGTGGCTGATCTTTTGTCATGACATGATCCGACCACAAGTCGCGAAGGCGAATTGCCGTGAGATGGTTGTCAGATGTGCAAGCAAGATCCTCCAGCATCCGCACTGGAAGCTTTCCGGTGAGCGCATCGAACTGTAGTGATTGAATCGCGGAGTCTGTTTGTTGGAGCTTGGCCAAGAGTTTCCACGCGCTGAGATACAATCCCTTTCTGGTCTCGCCTTTGCCGCGCGAGAATATCGCCAAGAACAAGGCGGCGAGCGCTGCCTCATCCCGTTTCCCCCTATGCCGCCTATAGGCACGATAGATATCCTTGGGAGCCCTGAGATAACCTCGACTCACCCACTGCGTCAAGAGTAACGAGGACACCTCGACGACCGATAGTGGTTGCATGTTAAGTGATCTGTTGGAAAGAGAGGCGGCAGCATCAAACAGGAAATCTTCGTTAACGTGCGGGTTTTGTGCGAGCATATAAAGCCAGCTGTATCGCAAGCTCCGTCCACCTCTCCGGCAGGTGGTTACTTCGTTCAACACCAGACGGTTGGTGGCCGAGAGCAGCCGCTTCGTCTCTTCCGGGGTAGCAGCTTTCAAAGCAGTTGAAATAATTCTCGATTGGCGCAGGCATGGCGGCAATGCTGAGATCTTGTGCTGTTTCTCGTAGAGCTCGGGTAGAATGGCAACGTCTAATAGCCGCCTGATGTCCCAACCACCAAGAACCGATTCTGAGCGGTTCCAAGCCGAGAAGAAGCGGGCGAGAACCGCAAGAACGCCCTGAGAGACACGAGGTCGGTGCGTTGTTGGCATAGCCGCCATGGATTTGACGAAGAGATTGCAGAGCGTGTCGTCAGCTGGGAGTTGGGACATTTGACGGAACAGGGTAGTCCAAAACCGCTCTTCCATCAAATCCGGAGAGAATACTTTGGAACTGGTGAGGCCGCTAACAATCGCTCGGCAAAACGACAGCGAGAGACGGTGGCCTAAGAGCGACCCTTGCAGCCTCGAGTCCAATGTCTCCCATATCTCTTTGAAAAGTAGCAAAATGTCGCCAGGTGGTATCTCCCCAAGTAGGATCCTCTGCCGAAGCTGGCTACACATTTTGCCGGCATAGGAAGCGAGGCGCTTGTCGTCGGCATGCGTCGCTGCCCACCGAAAGCCGCTGAGGAGCGATGCGTAAGGGTCAGGTCGCGGTGGAAGAGCCGGCGAAATATCTGCATCAGCAATGGCCATGCTTGTCGAGGCCGCCGTGGAGCTGGTAAGCTGCTGAGGCACCGGATTCCGCAGCCATTGAGGTAATAGTGAGATGGAGTTGGCAGGAGTGAGCGAATCGTGCCGCGGACGGTTGTTTTCTCGGGCGGCAGCCAGCGTGGGCGGTTTCCAGGTCCATTGAGTCAGATTTAATGGCACCAAGAAGGCCCACGATGGTGGTGTTGGCGGACAATGCCAAGTGCTGGCGTCTCCCATGCGACGGCGCCCAAGTCGGCGCTGGCTCTCGAGCGGTCCGGGGACATTGCTAGCCTTTCTGTTCCACGTTCTCGAAACGCGACAGTACCGCTCAAACGCGCTGGCGAGAAGCCCATCGGTAATCCAAACTGAGTCTTTCGAGGGGACAATCTGGCGTTGGAGGGCGCGGCGACACTGCGAGCCCGGCGGAGTCATTGCCGAGAATCAAATCGGGAAGAAGGGCAGCGGTGGGCGGGTTGTACCAGCTCCATCCAAGACTTGAGTTTTTGCACTCGTGGATGGAGCGGCATGCAATTGGAATGTTGGTTGTTGAGACCAATTGGTCTCCTCGTCGTCGATTGCGGTGGCGCGGCTTGGGCTAAATTCCCGGAGTTTTCGCGCAGAAGCTGAAGCTCCGCTGTCCAGCAGAAGCTTTGGCCACAATTTCGAGGCGGTTGGTGTGGCTGGTTGTTCCCGACAGTGGAAGAGGCAGGGTTTCAGTACCTTGCAGATGTGGCGCAACGCCTCACGCAGCTCGATTACCCCGGCTGCCCCGCGATCGACGACTCCAAGATTGGCGGGGAACAAAGTTCCAGAACACCACCAGTAACTCGGAATTGTTTATAAGAATCGAGAGGTCCCTCGACAGCCGCAACAATGGGTGACCAATTCCCCCCGCTCAAGAATGATTTGATATTGCGAGTTGCACGGGGTGAGTGAGACATCTACCTCCCACCTTCGTTTCCTATGTCGCTCTTTTTCATCCTCACATGTTCACATATTTTCATTATTCTTCGCTTCTTGTTCACTTCCTACCTCAAGTACCCTCTGTAACGTTCCGCTCTTTTCCCTCTTCACCCACCATCTCACTTCCATCATTCTTCCTAAACGTTTTTTTTTTTTCATTCTTTTCTTTACAACGTTGTCTTTATTTTGGTTGCCAACTCCACCCCTCCCTGCCGCCCCGGATCATATCCGAAGGATTGCAGGACCAAAATGCTGACCCTCATGTCTAGGCGAGAAAGTTGAACGACCGCCCATATGGGTGATGCGGCAAGGTAAGCCATCCCTATGCATCGCAGTTGCGGCGGCATTGACTCGGTACATGCGCTGATTCCGCACACAGCTGGCCGCTATCTTCCTGAATATCATGAGGCCAAGGGCGGTCGCGACTTTTTCGAGTGTTGTAGGGACCCCGAAGTCGCCTCCACTCTGACCTTGCAGCCCATCGAGCGTTACAAGGGTCTTCTCGATGCGTCCATCATCTTCTCCGATATTTTGGTCATCCCGCAGGCCATGGGAATGGTCGTGGAGATGGTCGATAAGAAGGGGCCGCACTTTCCCAACCCCCTGCGCAGTCCAGACGATGGGCAGTATAGCGAAGTTTTGAACCGCCAGGTCGATGTTGCGAAGGAGCTTGATTACGTCTACAAGGCTATTACTTTGACGAGAAAGAAGCTCCAGGGCCGGGTCCCGCTATTCGGCTTCTGCGGCGCCCCGTGGACCTTGTTCTGCTACATGGTCGAGGGTGGGGGGTCCAAGATCTTCAAAGAAACAAAGTCCTGGATTTACAAGTATCCTGAGGAAACGAAGGCCCTCCTCCAGAAGATCTCGGAGCTCTGCGTCGAGTATCTCGCACTTCAAGTCAAGGCCGGGGCCCAGGTAATGCCATCAGCCTTCTCTTCTTCGAATTGCGCTAACCCATCCGTGGCAGCTCATCCAAGTGTTCGATTCGTGGGCCGGAGAGCTATCGCCATCATCTTTCAAGAAGTTCTCCCAGCCATATTTGGAATACATTGCCAAGCATCTCCCGCCAAGGCTCAAGGAAATGGGATTGGAACCTGTCCCAATGGTTGTCTTTCCCAAGGGCGCTTGGTACGCTCTCGACGCTGCCTGCGACATGGGATACAACATCGTCGGTCTCGACTGGCTCCACGATCCCGCGCAAGCTGTCAAGACTGTCGGCGACCGACCGATAGTCCTTCAAGGCAACGCCGACCCAGGAGTCTTGTACGGCTCGCACGCGGCTATCACAGAGGTGGTGAAGGAGATGGTGGAGGGCTTTGACTGGGCCAATCGGAGGAAGGGCTGGATCGTAAACCTCGGACATGGTACATTTTTCATGATCACTCCCAAAATGTCAGGTCATGCTCGATGCTAACCGTGGTATTCCAGGGATCACGCCCTTCGTCAACCCGGACGACCTGAAATTTTTCTTCCAGGAAATTCACCGTTTGACCAAAACAGATGGGCAATGACGAGCCAGAAACAGTTAACCTGTATCTATTCCTGTGATACGATGCCCCTGGTTATATAAAAATGGGAGCTCGATATCGACATTTTTTTGTGTTTATTTTCTCACTCGTCACATTGGTTCCCCGACGCTCGATAGATCAACTAGTGCCCTAAATGATTGTCAGCGAACGTTCGTCTCGTCAACTCTCAAACCAACCTACCAAGACGTGATCCAGCGGTTCTTCCCACCAACGCTTCGGCATAGGGCTTGGCTTTTGTAGTTGCCAACAGACACGTCAGCAGCACCCCAGCCGTCGTCACCATACTCAGGCAGACGCTCGCGGATCAACTTGCAAACCAGAGCCCTGGCCAATCCTCTTTGGCGGTATGCTTCCTAGACTCTGGTCAGTGGTGCACCATGGCCAACTGTGGGTGTGCTCTACGAACCTCAACGTTGAGAGTTGACAACGTGCCGTCGAGCCCTGATTGAATCGCGAGTTATTCACAGCCTGATTCATACGTAGTCAGTCTGGGTTTCGGCTCACCTATGAATGCCCAAGCAATCGGCGTCTCGTCGTTCAGCCTGATGACCACACTAGGCAGCTTAAGTAACGTATTCCTGCAAGTCAGCAAGATAATTAGCACTCGTCCTCTAGATTGCTATCCATTCGTGAAGGTCCTTACGGTCGCCGCTTGATGACTGTTCGCTCTAACACAAGGTCGATGTCTTCGACTCCGATCCGATCCCACCGCATCCCCTCAGGAAGAGGGTGATCGGCGGGCAACGGCAGGTTCTCGACCCGAAAGAGCCACTTGCCGTAAAAGTCCCATTCCGCGTTGGGCGGTTCGTTGATCGACTTGCGCATTCTCACGCCGCGTGCCAACAGCCCTTGGCGGACGGATTCGTGCATAGATCCGACCAAAACCTCCCCCGTCCTTATCATTCCCCCTTCTTTGTTTTCTTCTTCCGCTTGCGGCCCGCTGCTACTAGAAGACGAGGACGAAGAGATGGTCGCGGCAGCGGTAGCCCTGACGCGCCGCAAAACTGCCAAGACGAGGTCCAGTGCCTCTTCTTCCTGCTCCGTCCTTTCGCCTGCCCAGCTGGCAAAACGACTGCCCCCCGCCCGCACGGCATCGTCGCTCTCATCATTCGTCTTGTCGTGCCTCTCGCCGTCCTCAAGTGACGAGTACACCCACACCTGCGTCTCCCGCCCGGAAGAGAGGTCGACAAAGGCTACTGCGACGTGGCTGCCACAATCTCTCCCTTTTTCTTCTCCTGCTCCTTCTCCTGCTCCTCTTTCGCTGGCTCCTCCTTTCCACGACCCGCCGGCGGCCTTATCCCCACCTACGACCTCATCCTCCTGGCGGTAGTGGGCGTGCACAACATGGCTATGCGCCGTCCGGCCGGCGGCGGGGAAGTTTTGGAGAAACTGGAGGCGGCGAAGGACAGGGAGGGAGTGGGGGAGATGGGATTTGAGGAGGTCGAGTAGGGAAGGGGAAGGGGTTGGGGTGTCGTGGATCTGGATGGCTCGCATGTCTGTTTTACCTAGGTATATATGTCGCAGTAGGAAGGCCGCTGTACATTTGAGGGAACTGAAACAATGGAGGGTCTGTAGCTTGCGTGACCCGGCGGGGAGAGGTGAGTTATATGTATGAGTGTCTGATACTGTCATGAGAAGGGCGTACATACCCTCATGAGGTCCAATGGACACTAGCACCCTTTACGTTACATTACGTGCTCTCGCGTACTTCTTGGGAATCTGTGGAACCGAACCTGGGAGCTAGATGGGTGTTAGCAATCTGAGACGTGCATAAGCCCAAAGTATACGATCCATATGGTGTTGGCAGATAGAAGTTCACTGCCTGCACCCAAAGAATATAGAGGGAGTCAAATAAGGTGGGGTGCTCTCCGTAGTGTCGGTGCCCTAAGTTCCTCGGACTGAGTCGGACTGAGTCACGACCTGTTCCCTGGCAGCGTCGCGGCGTATCCAGATCAAGTATGTAATTGATCCGATACAGCTGCTTGCTAAGGCGTCACAAGATTGTTTCTCGGTTTACCTCAACTACTCATTCCTCCGTTCCCTCGCCCAGTTGTAGCTTCGTTCTGTGAACAATGCTTGTTTCAACCCAAGAACGGATGTACCATTGACATTGCATTGCTGCTCACAAAGCCAAACAGCCCCTTTGAGTCCCAATCCCCATCCATTCACAACGCCAGTCCGGGGTATGATTGATGCACCCACGAGAGTAAGCAAAGCAACACAGCCCATCCCCGACCAGGGAGACATGCAGACAACAAATTCCTAAAAACAGTTTCGCCCAACATCACCGTAAACGCCCGCCTAGATCATACCGTTTTCGCTTTTTTTTTCTTCTCAGCTCACTTCTTTCCAAGGAGGAAATTCTTGCCCTTCTCTGCCCACCCAATCTCCCCGGGCGCCGCTGGGACAGCAACATCGTCGTCATTCTCGTCGTCATTCTCGTCGTCATCGCCCTTTCCGCTCCTGCTGGTGGCCGGCGGCGAAACTGACTCCTCCTTACTGCGATCGCCCTCCTTGTCCGTTGGAGAAGAGGAGCTTGCAGCGACAGCGGTATTCCTTTCTGCAGGAGTGGCAGCAGCAGCCGCGCCATCCTCGGCGCCGCCCGTCTTGACGACGTTTCCTGTGCCCCCGCGGCCGATGTGCATTGCGCCACCGTGGCTGTCGCGGCGGACGACGCTGTATGTGCGAAGTTACGACGGTCAGCTGCTCTGGTATTTCTTCTCATTCTGCTTCTTTCTTTTCCTCCTTTTCCATTTGCTCCTTTCTGAGAGCGACGGGTTAGGAACCGGAGAGGAGGTGGGCAACATACGGCTCTACATCCTGACGGCGACGCTTCTCCAAGGCGTCAAGCCCAGCGACAAAGTTGCCTGTCCCACCGCGACCTGTCGTCACCATGGAGGTCTTGAGGGTTGGTGTCTGAAGATCCTCGGGCTTCAGCTGCGGGGACTTGGAGCTGTCCACAATGTTGCCGGCGCCGCCGCGGCCCGATGATTGAAGGTGCGATGTCATCTTTGGTTCGCCTTCAGGTTACGGGCCGTATTTTGGAGTGATTTTAACGCTTGAATGTCCGGCGCTGCGGTGCGTATGGTTTGTTTGTTTCTTTGCAGGTGTTGAAGGACCAAAGGGGAGGCGACAGAGCTGCGACCCTCTGTGGGCTTTATGACTCGGAAGGCGCGCAAGGGACGAACGCCTTTGCGCGACGGGAAGTGGGTTACTTCGACTTCCCGATTGCTTGGCTACGCCCAAGGAACGTGGTTTGGCGCGCTTGCAAAGGCCAAAAAATTGATCACAAGGATGCAGGGTTTTTCCTATCCAGACCACGTTCTCTCTCTTATGCACTTCACCGACGTGGAAGATCTGCCCGTCTTGGCCTGACATCAACTGGGCACCCTCGGATTCTCAGCCTGCCCCTCATTGCCCCTCATTTCGGGCGGCCAAAAATGCACAGTACCCTAGTTGCGCGCTGTGGTCGGGCGAGGGGCCCAGACGCCGCCGCCTCGCAGAGCGATGTTGCCCTGGCGTTGCAAATCGTTTTACCAACCGCCTAGCGAAGGGCGACCAGAAGTTTTTGCGCTGGGAAAATTTATATGGCGACAGAAGTACGAACATCAGCCACTCAATGGCGTCATTTAATTCATTTGGCAATGTCCTCATTCCTTTCGATTTTCGATTTCATATGATCGAGCCCCGAGTCTGAAGTCAGACGGTGAGCGATGTCGTTGCTTTCTCTTGTAGGTAGGGTTCTCCATACCATGGAATGCCATCTTGATCGTCACTGTGTGAGCCAACAGGTCTGTTACGAAGGATGCAGTGAAAGCTTCTGTTTACTTAAGGAACCACCACCTCAAATGTGCCGCCTTTTGTCCACGGAATTTGACAGCGGACAGGACGAAACAAGAGCTAACGTTATGGCTGAAATGCTAGTTATTTAGAATAGGAGTCCGCCTGTTGCTATCCGCAGTACATGTCGTTTTTCTACTCGTGTAAGGAAGTGTAGATAAGGTTCCGTACCATTACTAGAACCCGACCTTGAGCCTCAGACAAGAAAAGGCTCTAAGACAACGCTCTGTGACACTTATCACGCGCAATCACCCCAGGTCATCTCTAAGCGACACTGCCGTGCATGCCCCGACCGGATGGGATCTATCTGTGACATTGTCCGGATGCTGTGTAACCGTTGATCCCACATGTTGCAACCTTTCTATCTCTGATTCCCGGCAGCTCTCGCTCGGCCTAGGTGAATGCCACGCCACGTCTCTTGATGCTAATAGCATGGTCTGAGTGCCTAAGGGGGGGATAAAGAGGGGGGAAGGAGAGGTGAGGATTGAATATAAAATTATCGAGAACAAGCCGTTTGGTGTATTTACCTGTTACCTAATCTTGTATGCTAGGTTGAAACAGAGAGAGAGGGCGAGCGGATAGAGCTCAGTATAATATAGTACTACCTTCCTGGCTTCTTAGTATCTGTTAAGTGAACCGGCGATATTGCAAAATGCGTACTTAACAGTATCTGGAACAGAATCGTAGTTACTTCCCTAGCTGAAAGATGAAATGCGGTCGAGCAAAAATCTGTGAATTATGTACCCTGTAAATCCACACATGACGGGCGTGTCTACTGCGCACGTTTGTCCTGCACGTCATATCGCCAGCGGTATTGCTCCTATTCCTCCTGTTGGCCAGGCGTCCACGCTAAGATCGCTGGGGGGCTCGGCGCGGCGCTGTGGCTTCCTAGGTGGAGGAGAAGATTGTGAGTGGTTAAAAACGTCGTTCTGGGGAATGGTGAGAAGAAGCTTTCAAATATTGACAAACGAGGAACAGACAGACGAGAAACAGAATGTTGCCTTGAAAGCCACAGTCTCCGAGATGTATTCTTGTGGCGGGGCCTCAAGATGGTCAGGCTTTCAAGCCACTGCTGAACGTAAATTCTGATGGTGGCTTCAATATCAAAATCTAGGTACTTCGTAGACAGCGCGAACTATGTACCCAATCTACCCACCAAGCCCATCTACTCTAATATTCATGAGGTAAAGAAAATGGCGTACATACATGGCAAAGCAGAAATGACAGGAGGATACAAAGAGAACAGCACATGAACCGGTCAGCTCGCCTTCCACTCTTCTGCCGACCCCAGCTCGAATAGCAATGGTATCACCGCGATCCTGAATCATGACATTTTCCCAACCAATGGTCGCGTTGACCGACAAACGGTTGTAGTTATGACGGTGACGATGGCAATGTTCCCTGGGATAGAACATAGCATACAACCGACCGTACATACAGGTTAGTCATAATCGTCATCATCTTGGTTCGAGTTCTTGTTCGGGTTGTCTTTGCGGATGGGGATCTTGATGCCCTGGCTCGCGAAGCATTTGCTCAGAGCAGTACTCTCGCAAACACCCGGAAACTTCTTGGCCGAGTACACTTGGAAGACATCGCTAAAGACGGAGGCAAGAACGGGAGCCTTGCCGACGTTGATGGAGCCGTTGCCCGCTTGGCCGGGGGCGCCCACATTCACAAAAGAGAAGCGAAGCCTAGTATAGGGATTAGCCTGGCCCACGGGAAGAAAAAAAAAAAAAAAAAAGAGAGAGAGAGAGAGAGAGAGAGAGAGAGAGAGAGAGAGAGAGAGAGAGAAGAAAAGAGCCACGAGGGAGTTATTTACCGGAAGCAGCCCTCGGTGCGAACGCTAAGATCTTGCAGAATAAACCAAATGCCGATCTTATCCTGCGTGTCCTGGAGGCGGAAAGCACTGGCGGCCAGGCTTCCAATGAGATTCCGCGTAAACATGCCAGACGGCGGATTGCCGCTAATAGACATGCGCTGAGGCATGCCGGCGAACTGGGCTTCGTAAACACGTGCAGGGCCGTACGGCGAGGTGACGAGCTGGGACAGGCCTTGCAGCTCGGCCTGTGGGTAGTACTGATTAGGAGGTTGGTAACCTGTCCCATTCGGCGAAACGAAACCTGCTTGTCCAGTATTGTCAACCCAAGAGACTCCGGCGGCGCGGGGTTGTGAGAATCGGCAACAAAACACCTACCTTGACCATATGATTGCTGCATGCCGTATGGGCTGACGGATTGGCCCTGGGGAGGAGGGTAGGCCATCTGCTGTGAGTAACCCATATCCCGGCTGGACGGCAGTATGTGCGAATATGCAGGTGTGGTCTGCTCGATCTGAGCGTAGGACGCAGGCGACGTGGACGATATAGAGGGCGTTGCCGTAGTATGGCGAACGAGGTTCACCTCCTTCAACGCATCCTCGGACCAGAGATCGACGTTGAGAACGTACATTGTATGCTCGATTTCACTGCCCAGCGAAATTGCACCTTGGTCAGTAACAGGCCAGAAAGTGTCACGAACCCGTCCGAGGATCGAGCCGACTTACTTGCAGTCAATCTCCTTCCCGGTCTTTGCATCTTTAACAATAAGCCTCACACAGGGCGGGGGCGTAATGGGCCGGCGATCCTATACGGGTATAAGCCATCCGCCCGAACCAAAACCAAAAAAGTCTCCCATCGGGCAAAAGCGTACCTTGTCGCCGAACCCACACATGCGCGCGCGTTGTGGCTGTTGCACAACATCGAGGCTGCCGGACTTCGAATTAGCGCCTGTTCACACGACCGGAGGATATACGCGACATGCATAGGCGCGCCCTCCCACTCCCTTTCCCCCCTCCTCCCCCCCGGTCGCAGCAGCCGAAGCGGAAGCGAGCGGGCCGCCTCGGCAAGGAAGAAATAATCTTACGAGTATACCCGGCCTTGATCATCCTCGGACGAGTACGGCTTGAGGTTCAGCTCCTGCTGCCGTTTCTGCTCGGGCGTGAGCGGGGCGCGTTCCTGGGGCTGCGAAGACGCCGGTTGCGCGGCGTCACCGGGCTGGCCTGGCGGCAGCGCCGCCCCAGGGCCCGCCATCGGAACGCTGTCTTGGTACTGGGTGCCCGGTGGGGGCATTGACGGGAGTTGCTGCACCTGGGGCGCGGGATACGGCGACTGGTGAGGAGGATGCGAGTGCATGTCGGGAGGTAGCGGTTGTGCCTGGCTCGGCGGGTACGGCGGTTGATGCATGTTTCTGGTTGCGGTCGAGTCCCTCGGGACCGCGCCGGTTGCGGATCAGAGGCGGTCGTCGGCTGCTCTCCCGAGGGCGGGCGCGGGCGTTGCTTTTTGCGGCGGCAAAAGAGAGGACCGATCGGTCAGGTATTACTTCGTAGGTCCGGAATAAAGCGGGCTAGACGGGGGGGGGGGGGGGGGGGGGGGGGGAGCTCTAGGCGGCTGCGACAGCGTGTGGACTCGAGAAGCTGAGGTAGGTTGTGGTTTCGGCGATCGATGAGCGGCGGCCCACCCAGGAATCCGAGGCTTAGGATGGGAGATGCAAGCGGCGGGGCGGCGCGTGTTGGGCTTGCGAACGGGACGGAGGATTGGAGATGGGGAGACGGGAGCACCCTGGATACCTTTTAGTAGTAGAGGAGTGTAAGAAACTTGAGTATTCCCGAGTTCGGCGTTGGAGCGAGGGGGGACTGTGGCTGGTTATATACCCTGGATGCTCTTTGGCGAGCTGTCTTCCAGGAGTAGGTGAAACTGTCTTCGACGTCTGTTATTTGCGCCCTGGTCGAATGCCAGACGCATCGGGCTGAGGGCGACCGTTCTTTGGTGGGGAGGTCCAGTTGCTCATGGATGCTTGTCAACCGCACCCCCCCATTCCGGGGATGCGGGCTGGGCCTGACCCGCTTTTGGTCTGTTTTACACTCCCTGGACGAGCGAGTGTAGACTCCCCCCCAAGGGCCAGCTGTAGGTCCCGGGAGGGAGGGGGTGAACAGTTCAACGCTCAATCGACACTGTGCCAAGGTAAAGTGATGCAACCCCACTACAAGTGCGCCTGTAGGGCCACCCCCAACCCTGGAACTTCGACCCTCTGATTGCCCGTTCTGCGGTCCTGCGACTTCCAGGTTGGCACCGCTACTACGCTACCCGAATTCTGGTATGTATGTACATACGTACCAGTGGACCGCGACATGGCAGCGCTCAGCCGCAACCACGGACAAGTTTCGGGAAAGCACACCGTTCGGGAAGACAGATCTTGCATCCAAGTTTCGAACAATGGTAGAAGTCTCGTCCTCGCGACGGGAAACTCGCGGAACCATTGATGGGAGACTCCAGGTTGCATGGTTTCGGGAAGCATGACGGGACCCCGGTTTACAACAATTGCCTCGTACACCCTCCTCGTCTGCGACGCGCAGGTGCACTTCTGGCATCCCGCGCTGGGCACGCTCGGCCTGGGGTGCGGGGCGGGCCATACGGTTTTGATACGCCTCGATCCTGCTTACCGGACTCTTCACTGACCGGGGCGGCCCTGGAAGATCAGGAGCCGAGGTCGGGTTCGTGCTCCACGGATACAGCCGCGAATCCAAAGGTCGCGTGTCTCGGAAGGGCTTGGGCAAGGGTTCAGTCAGACGACGACAAGGTCTGACATGGTTTTGAGAGGCCAAAGATCTACCAGGTAATCCGTAATGGGCTGCCAAGCGGACTCACGTCAACTCCAAAGACCGGCGTCCTTCAAGACTCTGCTTGGCCTTGAACTGGTAGCCACCGCACCTTGCCGTGCCTAGAACACAGACTACACGGACACCCGCGGATCACGCCAAAGGGAATCGTCAGTGTCCTCCCCCCTCTGCTCTACCACATGGATTACCCTCCAGCAGCAGCTTCGGATCCGTCAGCGGTCTCCATGTCGGCCTGGCTGACACCGGAATGTGTGTCGGCTCGGTTGTTCGCGAGAAGATCATGTAGAGCACGAGTGCACACGTTTCTTTTTTTTTTTTTTTTTTTTTTTTTT
>MU857603.1:314905-400914 GCA_033296725.1 Corynascus novoguineensis
TTTCCCTGGTCGACAGCAAACAGCATTCAGTTCCCAATCGCCTCGCTGCCGCGTCCCAGCACTCCTCGCCCGGTGGTGGATACGTATTACCAGCAGTGGCCGGTACCTTCATTCGATGCCTCTCAGCATCTTTGTTTCCACACCGGTACAGCAACATGACAGCCAGTGCATCGTTTCATTGGCTGGGCGGCACGGCAGCTGCGGCTCGACAAGCGGGTGGGCGCTCCCACCTGGACGGCAGCCAGTCAGCAGGTGGTGTTGTAGGCTTATATTTGCAATCTAGTTCCCGTGCGATTGCCAGATATGGCATGTGCATCCCGATGACAGCAGACGCCGCCTCCTATAACTGACAGGTTATGGCAAGGCAACCCCTGAGTCAATTGCCCACGTCTACCCACTCACCTGCCATCGCCGCCCTCTGGGGTGATGAGAGCGTACCCAGGCGCAAAGTTGTGTCTGGGGTGGCACCATATGCGCATCGTCCCTAAACCACGACCACTACACTATGTGTGAGCACCACCCCAAGAGCAATGATGCGTGCGTCTTGCAAGGCGGACCGGGCATGCATGCGCACGGCGTGCTTGTTGCGGGAAGCTGGATGCAATCCTATTCGACCCCGAAACTTTTGCATTCGAGTCTCACCAGGTTTGCTCCGCCGGTGTGAGGGGGAAGCACCAGCAGGCTCACAACCAGCTGCGCCCCTCCCGACAAGATCCCTGTTGGGTGAAGCTATAGCTCGGGAGGTGAAGAGTTAACAAACAATCCGACCAGCCCCGCCCGACAGCGAGCTTGAAAGGTTCGAGCCAGCCAGACGCGCCCAGTCCAACCTGCTCGTCATCATCAGCTGGAGGACCTAGAGCCCTTTGGTAGTAAGGGATTTGAGTGCTAGGGGGGCGTGCTAGACCTCACTCCCGATATTGTTTTTCTTCATCTGGACCGGGGCGGGTCGAGGTCGCCATGTCCAAGAATAGCATCGCGACGCCGCGTGACCCTGGCTAGGCCCTTGTTCTCTCCCTGCTTCCTGGCCTTGCCGGCATCAAAAAAACCGATCCGGGAGCCGTTTTTGCCCTCCCCAGTATACACAGTACTGCTCGAGGCATGGGTTCTCCACGATTCCAGATCTGTGACGGTAGTGTAGGCAGGTAGGTGCAGAACCGAGGACCGGGACCGCAACGTCTTCGAAAGTGCGGTTCTGGAATCAGATGCGGCGCGCTCCTGGTTCTGAGCTCCATAGCGGAAACAGCCCACTGCAGGCCTGCTGGCCACAGTGCACAGGTCACTGTGTAAGGCTGCCGGGTGGCGCCGTCCACTCATGTATCCGGCTGCACAACATGGGATGGAAGGAGCTCATCAAGTTCCCCGCTACGCTACGCACGGACTTTGCCGTGTTGACACTTCGGTCCCTTGCCGCGCCAAGAAGGGAATTTTCGACGATCCCCCCAAACCAGCGAAGGAAAGACCCCAAAAAGGTGCAACTCAACAGAGAGCAAATCCCAAAACGGGAACATGCCGTCCGACTTTCTTTGGATCGCCAGAAGGTCTGTTACCCCGGTCCAGGAAATCGAAGCAGTCCGTTTGTCTGTGCGCGCTCCCCTCCACCCCCCATCGGCGCTCTTCGACGGATCCGTACACAACGCTACCTTCACTACACTGCGCGCGCACGCGGAGCATCCCTTCCATCAAGTTTCCATGGAGCTTCCATTCGACTGCAGGCGGGCATCATGCAGTGCCCTGGTCAATCTCTTCCATAAAGAAGGCTGCCAACTGAAACACTCGACGGGCCCCAGGCGCCCTGCGTTCCAGCATTCTGCACTCAAACCATGCCCCATACGGCAGAGCGCATCGGCGGGAGTCCCGCCCGAATCGCGAAGGACAGCTCCTTGAACGTAGCCGACGCTACACTACAGTCTCGTAGCCAGACGCCATGATCTCTGGCAAATCTCACCGGCGCCTGCTGTCAAGGCGCGTGGCACCCATCGAGTAAGAACCTGACCCTCTCGCCTTGAAGTTGGGTTTCTCGAGTCTCAAGTTGGGTTGCGAACGGGCGGCCATTGCTCCACACACGGTCTTTCCGGTTCCGAATCAGCAACGCCGTATTCGGCTTCAACAGCTCCGGCCATCGTCAATACCGATCCGCGGGACCGCCCCGATCGACTAACGCGGCCGAAGATGGGCTTTGATGACAGAGCGCTGCCCTAGCGGTTGGGGAATGTACATGCATTTTCTTGCACCGTACTACTTGTACATCAGTTACTCGCTTTCCGGCGTGCTGTTGTTGCTCCTTGCCGGGTCGCGCAAGAAGGCCAGGAAAGACGCGGTTCCAGCGCTTGTGTCCTCAAGGAATCTCACAGTTGACGAAACGTTGCAGTTTCTGCTACCTTGAACTACGGCGGCTAGGAAATGCCGACCAAGTGGACTCAGTTGCGAGGGTGTGGCTCTGCGTTGAGAGTGTTGCATGGCCATGTTGGTGACAGTTGGCATCTCGTGGCTAACTACCCGGCTTGGCGTTACCTTTGGGGAAGGGTTCTAGATGTTCCAAGCCCCAAATCCGTGCACTCAAGACAGTCCAGGGGTTTTCATCCCATGCAGATTCATGCGACACCTGGCAGGCTGCAACGCCTTGAGGATCGCAGCAGCCGCACGGATGCCATTAGGGTCGAGCTCGCCAACGTCGATTTGAAGCAACAAGAAGTCCCACACAACAGACAAGGTTCAAGACACGACCATGACCAACGCCCCACGCATGGCCGACTTTGCTACACTACGCTACACATTTCTTTGAGATTGGGGGTGAATAACGTCAATGTCCACCGAGTCGAACGGGCAAACAGTATCTATCAGACCTGCGGTTCCCTGCGCTGGCCAAATCGGCTCCGGGATGCCGCTTGTTCGCGGCTCCCACTTGCCGTCCCGATCTGCAGCAATCCCATCAGACGCCAGTAGCTTTGTACGTGTTTCCTTCGTCTTCTGTGAACTGGAGTACGGAGAGATGCCGCGCCTCCAATCTGTTTAGTTTCACAAGCACCAATATGCCCACCTAGATTAAATGGTAGTTGACCGAATCTCCTTGCAGATACTTGCCGGACCGCTTGTTCCAACCGTCTTGTCAGGCAAGTACACATGACGGGAAGGGTCCTAGCGAAGGAGGCTTTCAAATCTTCGAGATGGTTTCTGACACTGCAAGGCTTTGCGGCATGCTATGAAGTGCTTCCCCCCCCCCCTCCAAAAAAAAAAAAAAAAAAAAAAGATCGCTCGGCCACTCTATGTCCTTGCTTATTAAACGGATGGGGTAGACTTCGACACAGGGAAGTCTGTGCTACTTCGCTTTTTTCCTGTCATACTTTCACTTTAAGATTCCCGCGGTCCAGATTCGGTTCGTCCACGGTCGAACAAAGGCCAGTGCTGGTTTCGAAGGGTGATCGCGTCGGAGCACAACTTGTCCACCACGAGAGGGCCTAGGGTGGCGCGTTCGATTAGTTGGGAGCGTTTGCAAAACGCTGTTTGGTCCGCAGTCTTTCGGATTCGTATGCGGGTGAGGACAAGGACAAGGTCACTTGCGTTGAGGGAATCTCAACGAAGAATTCTCCATGGGGCCAACAGCCCCGCGCTACATCGACCCCGTTTCTCCCCTAGGACGTGGCCGCGGTGGATGTGGCCAGGCTCGGTACCACGGCGGTACCCTTCACGGACATTGCTGTCAGTGGGCACAATGCCATCCAATAACGTTCTCATTGAGGGAGGCAGCCGCTGGAAACGGTGGAGGATCAGCATTCCGCGCCCTTATCCGGCATCAGATGGTCTATACTCCCTAGGGGGTTAACATAATAACCAAGAGCACGCTGCGCCTGCGTTGCCGGCGGGAGGGGGTTGTGCAGGACAGTGCGTGACCTTGGGCTACCCTATAGGTTAGGCTGGTGGTGCCCGCGTCCACCGAGTCACGCACGGCTTCAAAATCTGTGCCCTCGGTGGATAAGATGGGAAAGATGGAGGGTCGGCTGGCTTGCTGGGACATGCCTAGGTTGCCGGGGTTCCCACATCGCTTGGGCCAAGTATGTGGTGGCACGCCGCTGATGAGAGCGAAGTCCCGAGGTTAGTCCTCGAGGAGTGCGTGCGGGGTGAAACAATGGGAAGCACGAGCTTCTTCCCAAAGGTCAACTGCCAAAAGGCAAGGGTCAGCTGCGAGGCAGCATCGAAACAGGTTTCCTACGCTTTATGTCAAGACCAGAAATGAGTCGGGATGGTTGGCTCGTTGGAAGATCGCGATAAGTGAACCAAAATTCCGGAGCTGATAGCCTGTACTCGATCCCAAGAGAGTGTGGCTGAAGCACGGGATTCCATAGTTCATTAACAGGACGGGGTTTTTTTTGAATCTTGCCTCCGAATCATAATTCCTCACCCGGGTCTCAACTATAGGTCCGCAGTTTTCGGCCTAAACATCAGCCGTAAGGTTTCATGTTTTCCATTGCGGAATGAATCCAGCGGCTGGGCAATGTCCATGATTACGGGTAGCACAAGCATTCCGAAGTTGGCAAGAACGAGGTCGTAGAATTGAGCCTCTTATATCTCAGGAGGTTTCTATTTGGAATGCCTAACCCTTTCCGTTCGGAAGGAGGACGTATATTATCAATTCAATAATCCTCCTTGACAGTTAAAGGAGATGGGAAACCAAACCTGCCTTATCTCGAGCTGGCGATTCGCTTATTGGGTTCTCCGATCTGAAGGTTCTGAAGCAACCGGAGCCTCATTCCTGGGTCGGTCAAAGTTGACCTTCTTTGCGATAACAGCGCTACCATTAGTGTATGCGGCTGTGCCTTCTTTCGGCTTCTTTTTCTCGTTTCTCATGTCAGCTTCCCTTAGTTCGCAACGACCTCCATCTCAGGAAGTCTCGGATGATCTGCGTCATAACGAAGAAGATCAAGCCCGAGCGAGCGGCACCATGCAGCCCAGGGAGATTTCTAGAATCTTAGTAATCGGTTACATCGAAGCTGCTGGCGATCTGGCACACATACAAGACACCATACATATCAAATCTCAGTTGGAAAGGGACGTCACAGCCTGGCGCTGAGTACAGGTCCGCTTGCCGTTACATCTGCACATCTTGCTCCCGCCCCTGCCCACTTGCGGCTCTGGCCTTCCCGAACAACCGGGTGTGATCTGCTGCACGGGACAGTACGTGTAGGACGAATTGGGAAGACACGGTTGCTAGGACGGGAATACCCGTCCGTGTATACACCACTGTATATGCGTACTCCTGGGAGGTAAGGGATGTGGCGGTGAGATCAACCATAAGGCGCATCTGCCGCACCATCTTTCAATTGTGTAGCATGGCTTGCGCAAGCAGCTCGCGTGGGCTTCGCATGAATGATGCCTGGTATGCTCATCATGTGCATATGTGGGTACTGATAAAGATGCCATGTCCCCAGGTCTTGGCGCGGATTTGGAAACTCACAAGGATTTTTTTCGTACCGTCATGCTGAGAGGCCTCAGCCCCATTGCGAGCTTCAAATCCGGCATCTGCCTCTGAATACAACTGTCCGTGCCGAGTGCACCCAAATCGGTCGGATGCGCCAAAATGATCGACAGTTCGAAACCACACCACCGCATATCGTCCGTAATGGGACGCGCAAGAGGCCAACGTCACACCCACCTTCCTCCAACCGACTCGTGACTTACTCAGCTTGATATAAGTAGCTGCTTGTAGCTGAATAGAGTTTGCGTGTTTACCCGACAAGTGCAAACGTCTTTCCATAGCGGTTCCTGAAGGGCCCTAAGTGCGTTTCATCAAACAGTTCCCCGTCCCCGGGTCTGCATCGAGAAATGGACAGGCGTATTAATGGGAGAGTTGGGAGACAGTGAATAAAGCGTTTGATATTTTCACAAATTGCATCCCCGAGTTACCGCGGCCATTTGTGGCTCTCCTTGACAAGCTATGATAAAAAGTATAGAGAGCACATAGATATACGTACTCAGCCTGGTAGGGACGGAGCAGAGCCAGAACTGGTGAAAACAAGCAGGTAATAGCTCTAATATTGTGTTTTAATTTTACGTTCCTTGTGTTTGATCGGTCTGATTCTATTCCATTAATCTCACTTGAGGAGAAAGGGGCAAAGTAAACAATGAAGGCAAACCGTTGACGGTCAACCCTAACCCTCAGATTTTCCATTAATCCCTAGGAGACATCCAAAGGCAAGAAGAATAGGCCTTTACGAAAGAAGCATCAAAGACACAAGACACCGAAGTTGTGATAGAGTATATCCATCTGAGAGAAGATTCTTCCTATAGCACTGTACTATTACTAGATTGTATCATTACCCTTCCCATCAAACCTTATGTAACCCCTTTACTTTCAATCCATAACTGATCAAACTGTGCATCAAGTTAACGTGCCTGCTTAGGGATCGACTCTTTAGCTTCATAATTCAATGGATCCTGAAAGGGAGAAATGGATCACGGGCTAGCGGTGTTTATTTCCACTTTAGCCTCTCCCGCTCCTGTTTGTAAAACGAGCCACGATACTGAGTGTTCACCTACCTTTGACTAAGTAGATGCCCCCATGGCTTCATCTTCCCATCGAGACAACAGGTACAGTAACCATGTAAACAAGAACGAATACGTAACCAGATACAGTGCGTAGGCAGTTTTCGCGCCTTTCCTTGTAGAACAAAATATAGTATACTCCAAAGACACGTGTTGTGTACCCTTGCTTCCGCTAAACCCAGCCAGGGACCCTCGGCTCGGTCTCAATAACCGCTTAGCAAACGACGCTTTCTACCTCTACCGCATGTATGGTGGAAGAAGCCAAATCTCAAAGCAAATGAAGCGAAGAGGGAAAAAAAAAAAAAAAAAAACACCAGCGCTGACAAGGTTGCCACTAGAGGTACCATGAACAACCAGGCGAGAGTACGTGGCAACTGGTCCGTACTGTATCGAAGAAGAAAAAAAAAAAGTGAACTAGAGTAGTCAACACTCCCCATCCAGTCATGTCCCCAAATCTCCGGAAACCCCATTTCCCCCCTTATTTCCCCGGTTCGTTCGCCCTTGTCCAGGGTACGTTAACACCTCTCCGAAACGCCATGCTTCCCACAAATTTCGTAACAAAGCCCTAAACCTTTTTTTTTCTTTTGTCTTGCATTTGAAGTCAAAGTCATCCCTTTCCCTAAAGCACGTGTAAACCGGGCACACTAGCCAATCAAGGCAGTAGTAGCAAACAAAGGAGAAAGACAAACAAATCTCGCCAAGCCGCGGGTTATCACATCGGCTTCGTTCTCTGGGGAAGGGGTCAACAGGACAGAGTCAAGGGTATCGCAAGCAAATGTGTATCGATCACGAATCAGCCAACTTGGCAAAGTGCTTCGACCAGATCCACCCAACAACCTCGCGTGGATCGTCTTGGTTCTTGGCCAGCCACAGCTCGCCCTTCTCAGCAATCACATCAAATATCTGTTGCACCCTTAAGTCAGCAGTCTGCTTTATTGGATGCGAAGTGTGAAGAGAAAGAAACCAAAAGAAAGGTCACTCACCTCCCCCGCTTGATAGGTCAGATAAGGATAGCCGGCCTCATGTTTGGTCGTTTCGATGTTGAACTCAAACAGCGACGCCGCCAGCCAGAGCACATTATAACCGCTGCCGACACCGCCTGCGCCCCCTCTATCCCTAGATGACGCCCTCGACGACCTGGCACTCCTCTCCTCCGGCCCGTCGGGCAACGGCAGCGCCGAGCTGAACAGGCCAGACAGGCGCCTGGTCTGCTGTTCGGCACCGGCACTGTATGCCGGATAGCTCGAGTTGAAGGTCGAGTTCGAATCGCGTCGGTTGGTGCTGGACATGGCGGCAGCTGAGTCGGAGCTCTGTCGGGGTAAGCTGGCCGAGTCGAAACTACGACCGGTGCTGGGGCGCATGGCAGGGAGGCCAACACCCACGGCGGGGCGAGAACCGCTGGTGGGCTCGGCGGGCGTGATGGGCGATCCGGAGCTTCCGCGTGCGTTACCGCCGTTGATGCCAGAATAGTAATCGCGGTAGTAGTTGGCGGGGCTCGGGAGGGCGCTGCTAGCTGGCGACAAACTAAACTGCCCGCTATTGCGCTTGACGAAGTCGGGCGTGGGGAGGACCGGAACATGATCGCTGTTGACAGACATGCCCCGTCCGCGGGTAGAGAGAATGTCGCTTGGGCGTGACCGAGTCTTGGAGCGGATTGATGAGGAGTCGTCGGTGGTTGATTGAGACCCCCTACCTTTGAGCGTCGGGTTGACGATTCCAAGGGCCTTTGCCCTCTCCTCCTGCAGCGCAAATTCCCGCTGAAAGCTTGATACGATCTCGGAGACTTCAGGAACATGTGCGACATCGGACAAGGGCGCTTTGACTTTCTCTTTCCAGATAGCAAACCAAGCCGCCTGGATGCTGATGAACTTGCCGAGGCAGATGTTGCCAATCTTGGCCGTCATGGCGGAGAGCTTGGGCAGCTCCTTCTTAAGAGTGTCGTTCAGCGCTTCGTACTGCTCGACCTGTTCTGCGAGCTGCTTATCCACCTTCTTGCCGTTGGCTTTCAGAGCCATGTACCTTTCGTAGTCGAGACGCCGCTTGGCTCGCTTCTTCATGGCAAGAGAGGGGTTACCGTAACACCTGATGACCTGTTCAAAGGGCTCGATGACGTGTTTTCGGACATCGGCGAGCTGGAACCAGATTAGCAAATCGTGCTGAGTATATGGCATGGGCGGGGTGGGCGGCCCCTTACATGTCTCTCCAATACGATCTTCTCAATGTCTCTCATGGATACGTTGAACTGCACCCATTTGCTCTCCAAGTGCGCATAATCCCTGGATGGCTGGAGGCGCATAACGAGTTCCATCGAAGAGAGATACTGGAGGAACTCGTGGACGTAGGTGGCAACGTTCCTGGTGTAATACTCCACGTCACGTAGCACAACCTGGAGCCGCAGGTAGTCGTCGCCAAACTGCTGCTGAAGCTTCCTGTATTCGTCATCTTCAGCGGTCTTAGTAGCGGCAGAGACCTGGAGTTTGTCGACACGTTTTCCGAATGCCCTTGCTATCCCGGCCCTCACGTCGGACTCTTTGCGCTTCCTATTACTGACAATCTGGCCGACCAGCTCAAAGTTTTTCTTGGTCTTGTTGATCTCGTCAATGGCATCAATCACCTGCGTCCGCGCATTGATGAGCGATTCACGGTCCGGATGGTCCTCTGGGGTATACTTGAGTAGATGGGTGATGATGTCGGGGTATTTCGTGATGCGCTGCATCGGCTTGATGAGGAGCGAATCCAAGTTCCAAGCACTCGTCAGTTCCTTGGCCACCTCGTTGCACTCATTGAGCCAGAGCATGACGGTTTTGTCTTCCTGTATCTGCACAAGCCGCTTGGAGGAACTGTCGCTAGACCTCAGGTACATTTCGTGCACCGCCTTGAGTTGCTCAATGTTTTTGGTGAAGACATGGCCGAGTACGGTGAGGCGGTCCTTTTCGTCGTTCTGCTCCGGTCTGTTAGAAGGGAAGCTGGAATGTGCGGTCGCCGCGTCGGAGTCTTTTGCATCTGGCATCGGGTGAGGGGAGCGTCTGCCCTTGGGGGTGTAGACGCTCGATGCGCCCTCTTTGAACTCAACCAGCAGAGCGGCGTGGAAAGCAATGATTTCGTCCGTGTTCCTGAAAATCAGCTTGACCGTCTTATTGTCCAAATTCGGACACGCCTCGGCCGTTCCCTTGTAAATCTCCTCGACAACGGTCATGTCCCGAACAAAAGCATCCTCGGTATCGATGAGCTCTCGTATCACTAGCTGCCTTTGCCGGAGCCGTTTCTGTTCCTCCTTTTCTTTCTCTGTCAGTGGGGTCTGTCCATCATACGGTGCCTCACCCAACGAGACCCGCGATGGTTCTTGGTCAAGGCGAAGTTGTGACAAAGATTGTGGTGATGACACGGTTCCAGACAGGTCTCCTTCGTGGCTGTATGCGTAGCTCTCTGGACGACTCTCCGAGAGATACAGAGTGGTGTCCCGCTCATACTCGCGCTCGGTTACGGGCGGCTGGGGTGGATCACGCTCGGGAATGGGAGCTATTTTTCCCGTTTCGGACTCGCTACTACGCGGCGTGAACGTCCCTGCATTGGCTGGTTCAGGAAGATGCTGCTGGCTGCCCGGAAACTCGGGAATCAAGTGGAATGGTGTAGCGCCGGACTTCTCCAGCGGCGAGGATTCCGGGCTTTGCGTCAGCTCTCCTAGGCTTGAGGCACAGGTACTGAGATCGCCCGTCGAGGGTACGGCTCGGAATGATGCCCCGTCGTCATGGGTGTCTACGCCATGCGATTGTGAGGTGGAACTTGGGTGGCCAGCATCTCGATCTTCACTACCGAACGAAAAATCGGTCCACGCAGAGTGCTGGCTTGACCGGTTCCCAGGCGCGAGTAGCCCAGGCACAGGCAAGGTGTGTGGCATACCCAGCAAGCTTTGATACTCCGCTGAGGGTGGGCGTCCATCAAACGGGGTGCTGGGATTGGAAGACGTGAGAGTGGAGTCGCGTAGGGCAGCGATATTGTCGTGCAACCGCGGTCCAGTATAGAAATCCTCGATGTGTTCAGGTGTCTCAATCTCGATTTGGGGTTCCCCAATGGGGACATCCCTCACGTTTGATATTTCAGGAACAATAATATCAGGGGTGCCGGCGGCGGGAGGTTCATCTGCCTGCGGCAGGTTAGTTTGGGATGTGGTTGCACGAGGCGGCTCCTTGTGAGACGGCCTGAAATCAGGTTCCGGACCCAGAATGGTAACAGTGGTTTCGTAGTGGTCCGAGAAGGTGTAAGGCCTGGGCACGTATTCATCATCTTCGGCGAGGGGAGGTGCAGTAGGATGTTCTGTCTGGGCTTCAAACGTCGCGCGAGTTGGCGTGAGCTCGGGCGAGGCTTGCGGCTGCGAAAGCGATGCCGGGTCAAGGGAGATCTTGATGGAAACGCTGTCATCCTCATCATCCTCATCACCCTCATCGTCGAAGGGAGAGCGATATGATGCTCTCTTATGCAAGGCCGGGGTGACGGTTCGTTCCGGTAATTGCTCCAACGCTTCGGATAGAGGTGCGGCCTGACCCAGATTCGGGGCGGTCCCTCCTCCCAGCGGGTCTCCAAGAGACATTGGAATCTCCTGCCTGGGCAGTTCCGTCTGCACTTCGGTATCGAATTCGGTCACCCCGCTTGTCATGGATACCGCAGAGACCAGATCCCCGTTCGGCTCGCCTATTGCGGTTCCGGCGCCGGGAAAGCTGCCTGGGATTTCCAGCTTGAGGGAATCCAGCGGAGCATGCAACTCTTTTGCTGGCTGCTGGAGCGTAGATGACATTTCCGTCTCGACTTGTGGCTGTTGTAGTTCAGATAGTTCCTGTTCCGCATTCGCCTCGAGAGGCGGGCCATTCCCGTCGGCTTCCTTTGGTGCTGTCGTACGAGCATCGGCCGCAGCATTGGCAACCCTCGCGGCAGCAGCCGCTTCCGCCTCCGCCTTCGCTCTAGCGGCCGCATCTGACTCTCTCTTTCTTTTCTCTGCAGCGGCCTGCCTGGCTTCTCTTGCCTGCGTCTCCCGAATGGATTTGCTGTAGGCTAGTTTTATCGTTTCCCGCCGCTGAGCAAAGTCGATCGGGCCAGCAGATACCTTGCGCCTCCGGGAGGTCGATCCGTCCGTCCGGGAAGCAGGCCGTTGAGGTTGCCTTAGGGGTGAGGTGCCCCTGTCTACGGCTCGCTGTCTCGACGCGGCAGTTGTGGCAGTTGCAACCGATTGTCGTGGTCGTGAGCTTCGCAAGCTTGGGGACAGCTTTGCAGGTGGCACAGAGACGAAGGCATTCAGTCGACTGCTTGTTTGGGAGGCCGATAGATTGGGTGGTGGGGCCTTGCGAGTGGAGCTGGAGCTCCTGTGTGACGATTTAGGGCCGGAGCTCGTCGTAGGAGTCCTTGCGCGTGAATTTAGCGAGGTGTGTTGTCTGGACGTTCTCCCGCTTGGCACAGAGGGTTTGTTGAAGGTGGAGGGAGAGCTGGGTCGTGTCGATAAGGGGCTGCCATGGCTCGAGGCATCATTCATTCTCCGAGAGAGAATCGGAAGGCGAGAGGTCGGCGAAGTGGGTGAAGTTGGTGAAATCGGGGAGGTAGGCGGTATGGAAGAGTCGATGTCACGCGTGGCCACGCCATAATCCGGACGAGTCAAGGCTAGTTTCGATCCGGCGAGGTCGCTGTGGGCCCGGGAATGTTGGCTTTTTGGTATCCTAGACACATGGTGATCCGTGCTTTGTTGTGCAGCCAGAGGAGCAATTGCACGGTACCAATCGGTCGGCGAGGGTGGTTCGATGTCCGGATCCGAGAGGGTTCTCACATGTGGCCGTACAGGGTCGGTGACGTTGGACTCGGAAGTCCTCCTGGGCCTTGCCGGTTCGATGCCGAACCCTGGTGTAACCGAGTCGCTCTGTTCCGGAAGTATCTCGCCAAACAGAAGACCGGTTTGGCGGAGTGGCGCGGGCTGTGCCGCGGACTTGGATGACTTCGCGGTGGGAGACCCGGCGGTCCGCGGTCTGGATATCCTGCTAGCGAACGACTGCGAATTGCCAGAATCCGGGTCTTCGATGGTCGGTCTCGATCGCTGTCCGCTCCGCGTTCCGGAGCTCTTCCGCATGTCGCGCCCTATGTCTCGAGTCATCGACGTCCTCGGTGAGCCGTGCGAGGCAGCGGCACCCCCGACGCTGGGTGATTTCCCATTGACGCTGGTTGGTGCCGCGTCTCGGGTCGAACTTCTTGTAGTAGTCTTGCGGGGGCTAGAGGTGGGCTGGGGTGCAGACTGATCGAATTTCTTCTTGAGATCCCTCACGCTAGGCGGCGTGTTGTCGGTTGTGCCACGCCCGCCTTCCGCTGTGGCTCTAGACCTTGTCCCTCCGGTCCCAAGACCGCCAGATCGGCTGTCGACGGGGTTCGAAAGCGAACGCTGACCCGGTCGGAGGGCGCCGCGGTGTGACACGGGAACAGCAGGGTGTTTCGGGGTGGTTCCGTTCCCGTTGGACCGCAGAGAGGGCGGTTGACGAGTGCTGCTGGGTGCGGCCGGGGCCATGGGGTCTGTCACGGGCGGGGAGGCATGCCCAGCACTCTCGGCAATCTCGGTCTGCTGCACGGTCTGCTGCACGGTCTGCTGCACGGTCTGCTGCACGCTCTGGTAGCTGCGGTAGAAGTCGGCGGGGTCTACCGCGTCGTCGAGAGATTGTGAAGCGTGGGCGGGAGCGTGGGCGGGAGCGATATCATCGGCAGAAAATGAGCAAAGATCAGGGAAGTCGTGCAGGCGCAGGTCGTCGAAGCGGTCGAGGTACTGGTATTGATGCTGGTGCTGTGGTTCGAGGGGTGAGAGGGGCGATTGATCTTGGTCGTAATCGCGGCGATGTTGGAGGCGATCGAGGTAATCGAGATGGTCGCGATGATCAAGGGGGTCGGGAAACGGGCCAGAGCGCGAAACAGGCTCGTCTCGGTGACTGCCATGGTCCATGGTGTCGTCGGGCTCGTCCCTCCTCCTCCTCCCATCACTTTTTCCGGGGCTCGGCAGCTCCTGCTTGGGTTGCTGCTACCTTGCTGTGCGCACGCCTACCAAGTAGAAGACACTAACTGGGCCAGGAGCGAACGAGACACCTCGACCGAGATTTGCGGACTCCAGCGATCGTCGTTTTTCCATGCGGGCAGCTTGGGGGGGGTGGGTGCCGCGTTACTTTCCAGGTTGGTGGGCGGGATGTCGGGGGCCTATCGACGTTGATGCGCTGGCAAGCACGAGGATTGGCTGGGTTGGGCTCGATTGGCCGCCTGCAAGAAGCGACTGGGGCAGCCCTGGGAAAGGAAACAGCGCCTCTCTTTCCAGTCACCACCCTCCCGTCTTCGCTGCTGCAGCCCGCGGATCAGGCCGGACCGCCAAGCCAGTGGATGCTCCGCCGCGCCCACTTCCAATTCGTAGCACTAGGCCTAGCGGCCGTTACACGGGTTATTGGAGGGGGGACACCTGGAAAGATACTAGCAAGTATCCTCACTGGTCTTGCACTCTGGCACGCAGTATGAACCCGTGACGTGGTTGGGCTTTTGCATCGAGTTCACTTAAGAATACCTCTACGGGGCCGGATACGTATATATGTACATTTGGGCATTTACCTCCATGTATCTGCAGAGGGAGGACGCTGCAATTGCCGACTCTTGTGTCAAAAAATTGAAGACTTGGGGGATCCAGACGTTAAATGCAATTTCTTCCTTAATAGTTGTCTCCATCTTGTATGCGGTCCGAGCTCCCGGCCATCCAAAGTCACACAGCGGGGGGTCACAACTGCCCTGACTTTGGCTTCGGTCGGTACAAGAAGGGAGACTGCTAGTGTGTGCTTGGAGGGCTTGGAAGTCGAGGATTGTGCAAAGTCCGAAAATAAGCGCTGGAAAAGCAGGTGCCCAATTTGGACACCTAGAGCCTTTCCTCCACTATGTATTCGTAGTATACTGCGTACATGTCCGAAACCGTAGTAGTTCATATCGAAATGCAGTTACCGGTTCATGCACACAATGCTTGCATGTTTCTTCCGTCATTAGCCTACGAGTATCCATCTACTGTTTCTCCGTAGGTATTTTCATTTCGATTTTGTCTTACTACCCCAGTTTCTCCCTTTCTCTGACTACCATTTCGGTTACAAGGAATGCCTGTCGGCTCATCTCAAAGACGCAGGTTGAAACTGAGACCCATCATCTCATCTTGCATTCCGCAGCGAGCAATGTTGACGTGCATTTGGAGCCGCGACGACACGTGCCCGGGAAGCTTCTAAACCTTTTGGAACAAAGCATGCATCCCTAATGATGAATACAAGTATTTGAATGTCAGCAGTTTTCTGTTTCAGGCAAAATGTTGTTACTCTGCCTTGCCAGCGCCCCGATCTTCATGGTGGTATGGTTGTGTACGGCCCGCTTTTTGTCGGGTAACGCCAGGGTTGGAGCGGAATCTCGACGTTTCCATTCAATGGTCGTTAGGTACATGGCCAATCACTGATGTTCGATCTGAAAGGAAGGCATGAAAGCGGCTCGGATTTGTGACTGCCCAATGATGCCGCCGCACCCTCATCAGAAACAACGCCCAGAAACTGGACTTGGGCACAACGCGCGCTGCAGTCGGCATTCGCCAACCAGAAACTGAGCACCTGCCCCGCATGGAACCGAACAAACGCCCGTTGGGCAGCGTGGCTTGACCCCAAGGCCCCGCCAGCGTACCTGAATTCGAATTGTCAGCCACCGCGACCCTAACCCCCACACTGGTATGTACCTAACGTTTCCTGAGGTTATCCGTCTCCCTCGACGCGCGCCCCTCGACGCGCCGTTGCCGTCACACAAGCTTCGCGCGACATCTAACCCAGTGCGGCGCGACGTCGCCAGTGCCCCTCGCCTGCCTCGGGCTTGGCTTCTTGTTGGGGACGAATTTCCGCCCGTCCAATTATCAGACTTGTGTGGACGCGCCCGTAGCCTGCCGCGGCGTGTCAATTGCCAGGAACGAGCAGTCCATCAGCGCCAGTCTGATTCCCAGTTCATCCCATCCCGCTGAGTCCCTGCCCAATCACCCAGTAGCACATGTCTGCCGATTGCTGATAGGTCTTGCTTCTTGTCGACCCAAGGGAGCGATTTTCTCTCATTCGAATGGAATGCATCGACAGGAACTTCTGCTAGCTCACTATTATTGGGCGTGCCATCAGAAAGTTCCATTTGCTGGGTTCGCTGGCGTGGGCAATCTGTCGGAGTTGAGCTGAGCGGCCGGACTCCGCATCCATGACCAGCCGTGTCCCGGCGCCGGGCACTGGATCCCAGAAGAGGCACCGGGGCCAAGCCGAAACTCGTCCTCGCGACAGCTCCGTTGACCGACCGGCAAAACACGTCAAACGTGAGCCGGGTTCGCGCGATGCTCTCGTCAAGCACGCGTTGCTCGCCCAGTATTATTCTGAGATTAAGACTCTGCGTCAGTACGCACTCTCAAAACTGCCTTCGTCCTCGCGACTTCGACGAAAAAAGCTTGCATCAGTGGGACTGCCCCATTCACCTCTCGAAGAACCTTTAAGTGAAGACGAGCTTTCCCTGGGACGTCTCCTTGACTCGACCCTTGTCGCATACCGCCAGCATGTCGCGGCTGACCGCGATGTCCGCTGGCAACAATGGACCGGGTTTTCGCAAAGAGGTGACGAGTCGGCTGTGACACTCTCCGATGGTCTTCGGGGATCCATCTACTCGCAGTCTGAGGTAAGAAAGTAATGCTAGTTAATGATTAGGCTACCTGACTTACTCTTTCTTGGGCCTAAAGATTGTCGACTTTGCGATTTGGCTGCTCTTCTCCAAGGAGAACGCTGGTTCTTGGCCGAAGCACATCCTTTGCGATGGCTTCCGCAGACAGACCGGCGGCCCTTGCAACAAGCCCAACACAAGAACCGCATCGACAGTGCCGGGACTTTACACTGTCTATCCCAACCCGCACGTCCAGACCCTGAAAATGGCACCGTGGCCTCAACTGCTGCTGCTTCTGGGTAAAGAAGGGGAGCGTATAATGATCGATCTGCTGGTCGATTGTGCCATATTCAAGTCCGTGAAAGCCGGTAAAGGAAACCTCTATCAGTTGTGTGGAATCCCAATCTCAGAGCTCGAGCCTTTGACGCAGAAGATTCGGGATAAGAAAAGCTCTCAGTTGACAGGTAGTGGCCAGACGAGTGCTGATGTCCGTCCATCCGAGATCGCCTTTGTCAGGAGTAGGATGCTCTATGCTCGGGCCTCCCTCAATGCTCGAGGACTTGTTCATTTTGGTCTGCGCCATATCCGTATGTCCAAATCCCGCCTCACTCAAAGAACACGCCGCTTACGCGAGTAGATGTCCTAAACCGATTTCCCTACAGAGGGGCTACCAAGGAGAGGGCTGAGCAGGGCAATGAGAATGCCATTCACATCCTGATGTACATGTTCCCTCGGCAGTTCGGCCTTCACAATGTGTTCACGTCGACTGTGAATCGGCAGGAGACAACACAGAAGTTTCAAGACTACACCCTCCGCGAAGCGGAAATAGCAATTAAGTTCCCCAAATCAGAAGCAGGCGAGACGCGTGCCAAACATGTCCCCAAACGACTCAGGGGTAAAACGGTGCAGCTGGTCCAGAAGCTGCGAGTGCTCCATTCTCGCTGCTCTTATACCGAAATGCTGCACCACTACTGCCCGGTAATAGCGTTCCGCCCGCGAATTAGCTCCATGCTAACAATTCTAGGTGCCGCTGCAGGTCGATGGCCGGAAAGTAACCCAGGCGGCTTCGATTAAGACCCTTCCTCCATCATCGAGGCCATCAATCAAGCCCACAAAGGGTTTTAAAAAAGAAAGGGATGCGTGTTTGACTTTGCCAGATCTCCAGCACTCATCCATCACCGAGCTGGCCACACCTTCTGCCAACGTTTCTGCCTTTTGCCAAGCAGTGCTGTCCAAAGTGATCCCGAATGAGTTTTGGGGTCAAGGTTCTGTCCAGGAGCACAACAAGTCGTGTTTCCTGAAAAAGGTCCATCACTTTGTCCACCTTCGGCGCTTTGAGAACATGTGTCTCCATGAAGTAATGCAAGGGATGAAGGTAAGCTTTGGTTTCGTCGACTACGCAAGCTAATGCTGATAACTCGGCAGATCAGCGGCCTAGAATGGCTCGCACCTCCAAAGCTGGGTGGGAAGAAGAGCTCTCAGTCCGACACGCGGAAGCGAACCGAGATATTCTCCGAGTTTCTGTATTATTTGTTTGATTCGTTTTTGATACCCCTGATTCGCAGCAATTTCTACGTCACCGAGTCTAATTCTGACCGGTACCGTCTCTTCTTCTTCCGCCACGACATCTGGCGCTATGCAGCCGAGCCAGCCATGGCTGTTTTGCGAACCACCATGTTTGAAGAGGTGAAAGCGGAGGACGCTCTCCGAATCTTGCAGTCCCGTCGGTTGGGATATTCCCAAATACGGTTGCTCCCTAAACAAAGCAAGATGCGCCCCATTATGAACCTGCGCCGGCGTACGCTCCTTCAAGGCAACAAGAAAATACTCGGGCCCAGCATCAACTCCATCTTGAGCCCATTGAGCTCGGTGCTCAACCTTGAAAAGGTGAGACTCTTTGACTAAGCATCCAGAGATCCACGCTCCATTAACCGCACCAGACCCGAGATCCGGACCGCCTAGGCTCCTCCTTATTCTCCGTGGGAGACATCTACCAGCGGATCAAAACCTTCAAGCATCAACTCGGTGGCGCTCATCATAAGCTTTATTTCGTCAAGGTCGACGTCCAAGCAGCCTTCGACACGATTCCCCAGGAAGCCATGATCAGATTCCTTCAACAAATCCCGCGCCAGGCGTACTACAAGCTCCTCAAACACGCCGAGATCACCCCCCTCGAGTCATCGTCTTCCTCCGGCACAGCTGCCAAGCCGACCAGAAGATGGCACACGACAGCGCTCCCCGAAGTAACCGAGGCAACAACAACAACAACAGCAGCAGCAGCAGCAAACTTCGCCGAGCGCTTCGAGTCCGCGATGGTTTCCGAGACGAGAAAGAGCAACACGGTATTCATTGGCGGCGCCATGCAAAAGACGCACACGACGCGCGACCTTTTGGCGCTCGCCGCAGCCCACATCCAGCAGAACCTCGTGCGCATTGGCAAAAAGTACTACCGCCAGAGGGAGGGCATCCCGCAGGGCTCGGTACTGTCGTCGACGCTGTGTAACTACTTTTATGCAGACTTGGAGCGCAAGCACCTGCTACCGTTTTTGCAACGGCAGGAGGTTGGGGCGGGAGACGGGGACGAGGGCGAGGGGGCCCCCAATTTCTTACTGATGCGGCTGATTGACGACTTTATCCTCATCACCACTGACAGGGCAAAGGCCAGGCAGTTCGTCGAGGTGATGCATCGGGGGGTGCCCGAGTACGGGGTGACTGTAAATCCGGGCAAGAGCCTGGCTAATTTTGAATTGGTGGTCGACGGCGTCAGGGTGCCGAAGCTGGAAGGAGGAACGGGGTTCCCGTACTGTGGGTTGTTGATTGATTGCGGGACACTGGCGGTAACAAAGGCACGGGATGCGAGCAAAGAAGACGGTATGTTTCTGAAGGTTTCTTTTTCTTTTCCTTTTTCTTTTTTTTCCGTCTCATGGTTAAAAACTATAGGACTCAGACTGACAGACGGACTGATTGACTGACTGACTGACTGACTGACTGACTGGTGATAATGAAGCAGGCATTTTCAACTCGCTGACTGTGGAGTACTCGCGTTGTCCTGGGAGAAACTTCAAACGCAAAGTCATCAGTAAGTGGATAGGACCCCGGGCACAGTTAGGCTCTGTTATTTCGGTTTGCTTACAGAGACCTAGATACTTTCAAGATCCAGTCCCATCTTATGTTTTTCGATACGTCGCACAATTCGCGCCGCGGCGTGTTCGCCAATATATACTCTGCTTTTACTGAGACAGCGACCAAGATGTGGGCGTACGCCCGGTGCATGGCCAGCCGTCCTGGGACAGCGATCTTTATCGGTGCGTGTTCAGTTATCACGTGCCTGAGATGCGAAGAAATCCTCGAGACTGACCATGGATGATTCTGTGTAGATACAATCCAGACCTTGATCGACGTGGCGTTTGTGTTGCTGACCAGCAGGTCGAGGAAAGAGCGATATCCCGGTTATGTGTGTTGTGTCAGGAAGGTGGAGCTTGCCTGGTATGTCCTCCCGGATTTTTTTTTTCTTGTGAACAGTGACGGGGCTTTCGTGGAGGCTTTTTGCTAATCAAGTCTGGTAGGCTGGCTATGGTGGCGTGTAGACAGATGCTGGTGAGGAAGCAGTCGGTATATCGCGAGCTGATTGCGTGGTTAGAGGAAGAAACCCGGAAGTTCTCTGGCACCAAGGGGCTGGATATCGATGTACTGGTTGGCGTTGCAAAGAAACAACTGGTGGCCCATCGGAGTGGTGCTGCGTAGGTACTTGTAGAGCATCCAGATGGTGGACCTGGTTGATGAATAGGACACATTATTAGCTACAGAAATAAAAAGCACTTAGTGGTTGCTTTGAATGTGTACAGTATCTATCGGAGTTTTAACAACGGATGAAAATACAAGATCAAAGGGTACCCGGTAGCGGACCGAACCGTCAAGGTGAATAACCGTATATAGGAGGTATCCAGGTTCAAGTATCCACGAGACGGTTCGAGCTGCAGGTTAGACAGGCATGACCCAATGCACATGCCCGCTACTGGTCACTCAAAGGTAGTTTCGAAACGCTGATTCATCAAGCACGTACGGCCGTGCCTTAAAGCTTAGGTGTTCATGCGTAGAAGACAGCTAGGTATTTTGTAGCTGGCATTCACCAGGATGTATAGAGTGACTGTCAAAACTACCTAGTTGACTTTTTGAGTAACTAAGGAGCTTTTATATGAAGCAGGTTGTGGTGTCATATGTTATATATTAGTATACTAAGGATGCTATACTACAGTTTCGTATGCCGTAGTTGGGTGAAGAAGCAAACGGTGCTAAACAGGCACTACTTGTGGCTCTGTGTCCACCATCGACTGTGAGTACGTACCGTAGCTGCTCATCTCTCCGTCTTCGACGTGCCCACGGTGTCTAACCATGCGAATAGCGTGTAACGGCAATGCTGAGTACCTCCTGATGTGGAGCGATGTCGATAGGGTGGCAGAGGAAAAAGATGAGAGCAGAGGTACTTGGTTGATAGTTTGCCCCATCTTGAATTGTAGCAGGGAGTGAAGGCAGATATGACGGTGAGACATGTATCCCATCGACAACACTTGTCATCATTGTCACTCATCGCTGTGTAAGGAACAGACATTAGGCAATCAACTTAACACGAGAATTCAGGACATGTTTTGCAAGGTATCAACTAATTCACATTACTTAATAGAAAACAGAGCGTGAAAGCATCATAGTAGGAACAACAAAGTATCCATCTGGCAAGCATTGAAATAAACCTCAACGGCAAATGTATCATGTACCATGTATCATCATTGCTCTCATCATCGTCATCATCTCTGTGCAAGAAGTGCAAGGCTTATAAATGAAGGAAAATACCAAAAGCAAAAACAGAAAATGATACGCAAGCCCGAACTCCTCATAAGCAGCAATGACTCAAAAAAAAAAAAAAAAAAGCAGGACAAACAAAAAGCGAAACGAAAGCATAGCGGAGCAAACATCACGCCATCATCTCTTTGTTTTGTGATTCCGACCCCCTTGCCTTTCCTTTCTTCCGTTCGTTTATTGCCTTTTCCAACCCATAAATTCCTGCCTCATTTTCGTACATGCATCACCTTCGTGGTTCGATTTGCTAGAGATAGCCGCCGGTCCCCTCCATGCTGATGTCGCTGTGGAGGCCGGCGCCGCCCTTGACGCTGCCCTTGGGGCTCTTGTCGCCGCCGGCGAGGCTTCTGGCCTCGAGGCTAGCGCCGCCAGCGTCCGAGACGGGCGTCAGCATTCTGCCAACGCCCTTGCCGGCGCCGGCACCGGGCGAACCCCTCCTGCTGGTGGTGGAGGAGGCGACAAGGACCTGGGCCGGGGTGACGACGATCTCGTCCTCGCCCTTGCCGAGGTCATCGCCCTTTCGCAGGACGAGGGGGAAGAGGACAACACGGACCGTGGCGTTGGCAGCCTCGAGCTCCTCGTTGGTTTGGCCGGCGTTGCCCGACGCTTCATTCATGAGAGCGGCGTTGAACGTGACCGTCTCTGTGAGCTCGCCCGTGTCATCGTACTCGGGCTGGAGCGGAGGAAGCATCATGTACTCTGCGCGCTGACAGCGCATCTCGATGGCCAAGCCGACAGCCTCGCGGACGACACGGCGGAGCTGGGACTGGATCTGGTCCTCGAGGTTGGAGGGCGGGGGCAGGATCTTGGAGAGGGTGTCGAGAATGGCCTGTACGACGGCCTCGGTGTCCTGGTCGCGCTGCTTCTTGAAGGAGGGGCGGCGCGAGAGCAGGGTGAGGGTGACGGCGCGCCACTGGCGGACGGCGTGGGGCGGGCCGACGTCGACGAGCTGCTTCTCGAGGTGCTTGAGCTTCTGGCGCTGCTCGCGGTCCATGCCGAACAAGTAACGGGTGAAGACAAACTCCCAGATCATGGTCATCGTCATGCTCATGAAGATGTCGCGGCGGCGGACGCGGTCGTTAAGATACGTGTCAACATTTGAGCCGTCGAGGACGGCGTTGTCGAGGCGGTCGATGAGCTTTTCGTCGCTGAGCTCCGACGTGAGGCGACAGGCGCGCATGTCGCTGAACTTGGAGAAGCGCAGGACCCATTGCTGTACGTGTGCGCACAGCTGCTGGCAGCGGTGGTCGAAGTAGTCGATGTCGTGCACGTCGAGGAAGTCCGGGTCGTCCGACGGCCGGGTCTGCTCGAGGATCTGCTGTTGGAGCTCCCGGATCTGGGCCGTGGACGCCTCGAGTTGGGCGCGCAGCTGAGCAATCTCGGCATCCTTGTCCTGCACGGTGCGGGCGTGCTGGGCGGCCGAGGCGCGGGCCAGGTCGAGCTCTTTGGCGGTCTGGGCGTGGTCGGCCTCGACGCGGCGGAGTTCCTCGTGGTGCTTGAGAGCGATGGCCGAGGTGGAGGAGCGCAGGCCCTCGTTTGTCTGCTTGAGGCGGTCAATGACCTCGTTGGCCTCCTTGAGCATGCGCTTGAGCGACTCGATCTCGGTCTCGCGCTCAGCGAGAGCGGTGGCGCTTCTGTGCGTGTTTGTCGACTCGGCCTGGGCGCGCGCCTCGGCGAGCAAGCGATTTTCTGCTAGCAGCTGCTCGACGCGCGACTCGAGCTCGAGCACCTGCATGCTCTGGCGGCGGCGCATGCTGTGCGGGCGTGTCGGCGAGCGCGGCGAGCCGATGCGGCCTTCGCCGTAGCCATCCTGTGAGAGCGGGGAAGCGGCACGTCAGCATCAAAAATGCAATTGTTCGATTGATCGAAGAATCAATCAAATGCTCTTCTTGAAGAAAGAAATAGAAATTACTTACATAGACATCGGTCATGTCCCTGGCGCGGACACGGCCCTCATTCGCGACGGGTGTCGTGCTATGCGCAGCTCGAGAAGCGGTGGCTGGCAAAGGCGACGATTGAAGTTGCTCAGTGCTCAGACTCGCCTTAACGTTATCTTGGTCGCGGGCCTTGGCGGCTAGGTCCCGCTGGCTCTGGCTGAGCGACACGGAACGCAGGTCACCACTGGCCCGCTTGTCCATGCGGCGGAGCTGCAGGGGGGGGGTTGGGGTGCCAGGCGTGCGCAAACTGCCTGCACTGTCAGGCCTCAACGCAGGCTCCGGGGTGCGCAGGCGGGCCATGCTGGTATTGGACGGCACCCGGCGCACGGCGGGGTTGGCGGAGCTGGGCGATTGGTGGGTGCTGCTGCCCCTGTCGGGCGGGCTGCGCAGGCTGGCCACTGAGGCGCCGCCAGCTCTAGCGGGGGCTCCAGTGGATGCTCCAGTGGGTGTCACAGTGGGTGTCCCAGCGGGTGGTGCCCCAGCTGGTGGTGTCCCGCCGGCGTTTGCTGCTGCTGTTGTCGAGGCTGGGGCCCGCTTCTCGCTGACGGACAACTTTTCTGGTTCAGGCGTCCGTGGCGGCGGTGAGGGTTCGTGCAGTCGCGGTGTCTCGGGCCCGACAATGCCAGCGCTAGCACCAACTCCCCGCTGGCCACGCTGGCCACTTACGGGCGACCGCCTGGCCCCCATCTCTGCCTCGTCGTTGCGCGGTGAGTGCAACATCACCGACTTTCGTTCTCCATCGGCAATTCTCGGCGACAGCGACCGGTGGCTCTCCCGCACTGGCGTCGTTGTCATCATCACCGCGCCCTCCCCCGAGTCCCGCACATGTACACCGCTGTCCCGGAACGCTTCGTAGCCCTCCCGCATGGGTTGGGGCAGATGCGGTGACCCAGACGAGAAGCCGCTGTCCCGCTGGATCTTAGGTTCGTCCAGCATGCCTCGACTGCGCCGGGTCGCTGATTTTGTTGGCTCCTGCTCCGTCGGCTCTTTGTCTGAGAGCTCCTCCTGTACCGGCGGAAGGCTGGTTTGTGACCGCATGTACTCAGCAAAGTTGGACAGCGGCGGAAGCCGCACCGGCTCGTCTGCTGCAGCCTCGTCCTCCCTCTTGTCATCTGTCTTGGCCTCGCGCGTGCTGAACACCTCTTCGTCCGCGATGTCGTCCGGGAAGGAGAAGGCTCGCTGGATTGGCTCTGGTGATGGCGTTCGTTCCCGTTTCTCCTTCCTCTTCTCGTGTCGCTCTCCCGCGGCTGATGGGTCCCTGAGGGACCTGGGAATCGTCTCGGAATCCATACGACCCAGGCCGGGGACACTGCGAGATTCAACGCTCGCCTCCTTGTCGATCACCGCCTCTTCGAAGCTTCTCTCAGTATTCGGCACTTGCTGCTCGTTCATCCGCATCTCCTCCTCCCGCTGATTCACTTCCATCGTACCATGTTCGACAACATCCACACCCCCATCTGCTGGCTTCTCCTGCTCTGTGATCGCGCTTATGCTGTCCTGCTCTTCCTCCTCCTTCTTCTTCTCCCCCACAAACTTCTCCGCCAACAACGAAGCACCTCCGGTGAGGGCCCCAGCTAACACGGCAAGAGCATGGTCATTTCCAGCACTGTCCTCCTCTTCTCTCTTGGTTTGCTCCTTAGAACCTTTGTCTTCGGCGAGACAGGCCTCCACCTCGCGGGCAGTAACAACTGGCTCCGGGATCTCCGTAGTCTCTAACTCCTTCGTCTTGACCTTCTTCCGGTTCGTATCGTAGTCAAATGGCGGTTCGTGAGCGATGTTGCTGCCGTCTTGTGCTGAGCCGGCGTCCTTGCTGAGCCGCTGGGAAGTAGCCTCCAGTTGCGCGTCGAGCGAGAAAGGAGCCTGAACTCCGCTCAGAAGTTTTGGCGACGGTGCATCCTCGGGATACGGCTCGGGTGGGTTGGTGATTAGCCCTAGGCCGATGGTTGCTGGTGCAACAATGGGTGATTGTCGGAGGGCTTCGGACACGACCGGATGGAGGTCAAGCTTCTCTCCAGTTGGAGTTTGCGGTCGGCTGCTTGACACCTTGTCCATCACCATACCCTCGCCGATCTTCTCTGCAGTAGCAGTAGGCGCGGGCTCAGCAATCTCTGGCTGCTCCTCCGCCTCAACCCGAGCCTCTTGTAAGTCTCTACTAGCCTCGACCGCTGCTTCATCCTCAACAACTGCTGCGGCGCTCTTGCCCTTCTTCTTTTTGTTTTTCTTGCCCTTCTTCCCGATGGCACCAAAATCTTCTTCAATGGTCTCCTTTGGTGTTGACGCCTCCTGACCGGCGAGCGCAACACCCGCAGTCACGGCAGCAGCGAGACCAGCAGCGGGAAGGACATCTGCCATGGAGAGCTCCTCTTGATCTCGTGCAATGTCTGAGCTGGATGCAAGAGTCGAATCGGCCTTCTTGCCCTTCTTCTTGTCTCTCTTAGACTTCTTGCCAGTGAACTCGACGACTTCCTCCTCTTGTGCTGCGTCTGCAGCAAGGGTGTCCACGGTAGGGGCGTTAATAGTGCTTGTGGCGTCGGTGAAGCTGGGTTCTTCCACCAACCCATGAGTTGTCGAGTCCTCAACCTGAACAGACTCAGGGATAGAAGCCGGCTCTTCGATTTGAACGGGCTGGTCCAACAACCGAGAATTATCCTCGGATTGACGAGGTTCCAGGGAAGCAGGCGTTTCCTCAACCTGCACAGGCGTCTCCTCAACCTGCACAGGCGTCTCCTCAACCTGTGCAGGTATCTCCTCAGCCTGCACAGGCGTCTCCTCAGCCAGCACAGGCGTCTCCTCAGCCTGCACAGGCGTCTCCTCAGCCTGTACATGTATCTCCTCAGCTTGCACAGGTATCTGCTCAGCCAGCACAGGCGTCTCCTTAGCCAGCACAGGTATCTGCTTAGCCAGCACAGGCGTCTCTTTGACTTGAGCAGCTTCAGGAACAGGCATCTCCTCAACCTGGGTAGCCTCCAGGCCAGTGGTCACCTCGACTTGTTCAATTGGGCCCGCAGCCACAGAAGTATCCTCGGCTACAGCCTGAGCAACATCTTCGGTAGCCAGACTTTCCAGAGCCTTCTTGCCCTTCTTTTTCTTTGACTTTTTGCTGGGCAATTTAGAGGCGGCTTCGTCACGTTCGTTGTCCTTGATTGGTGACGATGCCCCGCTCTCGCGGCTTGGCCCGCCAAAGACTGCTTCTTCTTCATCCAGCGAGACGTCTCGTGGTTCGGGAACGTCGAGAACCTGCTCAGTTTCTGTCGCCGGAACTTCGGTCTCCGGCTCAGGCATTAACTGCTTGCCCTTCTTCTTCTTGCTTTTCTTTGACTTCTTGGCCGGCTCAGCCCAAAGATCGTCGGCTTGAGTTTCCTCCTGAGTGGGCGCGGCGGTTGGCGCATCGCCGGCGGTTGCGTCTTGAACGGCCCGGACTTCCTCGGTGTGCGCATCAACAATCTCGCTTTGGGGAGTGCTGAGTGTTTCACCTTCGGGAGTAGGTTCAGAAACGAGCTGCTTGCTGCCCTTGCGTTTCTTGCCTTTCTTCGCCTTATTAGAGAGCGGCGCCGGATCTTTTTCCTGTGTTTCTTGATCGACCTCGGCGACAGATTCGACCGCAGGCTCAGTAGCGTGCTCAGTAACGGGCTCAGCAACGACCTCAGCGACGGATTCAACAGTAGGCTCCGGAGGGACCTCTGTGATGGGTAGGGCAGCAGGGTCCGCAGGAGGAGGAATCTCACTGACGACCTCAGACGTAGGAGCCGCAAGTTCAACGACCTGCTCAGTGGCGGATTCGAATTCAGATGTGGGAGCAACCACTGCGGCAGGCTCGCCGGCGCGTTCATCAGCAGCCTCTTGAGGAGTCGGAATTTCAGGCTCAAGAGCGGTGGGGACCGAAGTCTCAGTTGCAAGTGCCTCCACAACTGGGGACGCCTCGGGTTCGGGCTCTGGCTCGGATGTAGCAACCTTGCCCTTGCCCTTTTTCTTTTTGTCTTTCTTACTCTTTTTGGTGGAAACACTTGTGGTCTCCTCCGGCTGCGGCTGAGGCACTGTTGTGACCTCAAGCTCTTTTGTCTGAGCATCTGACGCCTCTACAGTTGTTTCTTGGGCCGGATCATTGACGCTGACGGCGTCTCCAACGGTGACAGATGGTTCAGATGTTCCGGCTTCGGTACCCGTTTGTTCTGGGGTGCCACTGGGCTCGGACTCAACCGTGCCCTCTGGCGTCGATTCAAGGGTAGGTTCGATAAAAGGCTCGGCGGCTGTCTCCAGCTCGGGCTCGGGGGAAGCCGTTTTGCCCTTGTTCTTCTTCTTCTTATCCTTCTTACTTTTCTTGACATGAGCATCCCAGGCTCCCTCAGCCGGTTGCTGCGGTCCAGGCGACCTAACATCCGCAGCTTGGGGATCTGTGACCTCCATAGTTGGCTCTTGACTGGCCTGTTGTGAAGCTGATTCTTGGTTAGGGGTGGAAGGGACGGGTGTTGTATCAATCTCAATCTTGACATGTTCGGAAACATCACCACTCGATTCCGCTTCAGGAACAGGTTCAGGGGCGGGTGCCGATGTGGGCTCAGGTGAAGGCGCCAACTCAAGCTCCAGGTCAGGGGAAGCAATCTTGTTCTTGCCCTTCTTTTTCTTGTCTTTTTTCCCTTTTTTGACTGGCACGCTTAATGCTTCCTCGAATTGCTCCGCAGACGCGGCACCAGTCTCTTGCGGCTGGATATCGCCAGGCTGGATGACGGCCTCTTCGGGTTGTTCTTGGGTAATTTTTTGAATTTCAGAACCGGGAACAATGGGCTCTTCGGACGCTGTGGCGATTTTTCCCGGCTCAACTGTAGGCTCAAGGAGAGGTTCGGCTTCCCGGTCTTCTTCCAGAGTAGGCTCCCCAGTGGGCTCAGCAACAGGCTCAGCAACAGGCTCAGCAACAGGCTCAGCAACAGGCTCAGCAACAGGCTCAACAACAGGCTCGGCAGCGGGCTCAGCAACAGGCTCGGCAGCAGGCTCGGCAACAGGCTCGGCAGCAGGCTCGGCAACAGGCTCAGGGGTCGGCTCGAGTTCAGCAGCCTTGTTTTTCTTCCCTTTCTTGCTCTTCTTGCCTTTCTTAGTCGGCGCGTCCTGTGTTCCGTCACGCTGAGCAACAGCCTCAGCCGCGGTATCAAGTTGTTTTGATTGAACATCGATGACTTCTGGATTGGGGTCCCGGCCAGGTTGCTGGACGTCGTTGATAGGTTGTTCAAGGGTTTCCTCGGCGCTGCGGGCGACATTGTCATCAACTGTAACAGATGCTTCCTCAACGACTGCAGAGAGGGGCGCGTCTGCATCGGGGACAACGGCCGGCTGCTCAGCAGGCTCGGATGCGGGCTCAGGAGCAGGTTCAGGCAAAGGTTCAGTCGACTCTTTGGGTATGGGTTCAACACCAAGGACCGGCTCAAGAACTTGGTCGCTAGTAGTGTCTTTCACAGAGAGAGGCAGTGGCTCGTTAGGACCGGAAGAGTCGAGCGCATCAAAAGTTGCGGTGCTGGGAGACTCGGATTCAGGCTGAGGTTCAGGCTCTGCTTCAGCGATCTTGTTCTTGCCCTTCTTTTTCTTGTCCTTCTTGCTCTTTTTCGCGGGCACCTCTTGCGCCTCATCGAGCTGTGCGTCTGCATGAGCAGATTCATTGGCGCCCGCAGGCTGCATATCGAGCTGAGCAGGTTCTGCGACCTCCTCAAGTTGCACTTCACGCGGGGTACTACTGAGAGCTTCCTGGGGCGCCTCCAGAGCATCGAATTGCTGACCCTCCTCAGAGCAGACAGTAGGCTCCGAAGTCGTGGCATCGGGTGCTGGCTTTGGGAACTTTGGCTCCAATGGCTCGGCTTCAGGGACATTTGCCGTCGCGGGTTCCAGTACAGGCTCAGGCTCAAGCTCAGGCTCGGCCTCGGCGATCCTGTTCTTGCCTTTCTTCTTCTTTTTGTCTTTCTTGCTCTTCTTAATTGGCTCCCCTTCAGCTTCTTGCGGCTGTGGCTCTGACTGGACAGTCTCGAGCTTCTCCTCGGGTTGGACTTCTGCTTGCTTGTTCTCAGTGAGATCCCTCGGTGTTTCCAGATGATCGACTGCTTGAGGCTCGTCAACGACGGCAGGCTCGGGAACGCTGATGTCGTGGGCTGGGTCCAGAGTAGTGACTGGCTCCGTTGTCTCGGGCTCAGGGATGGTGGGGGTCGGGTGCTCAAGCGGAGGCACAGATTCAAGATCGGGCTCAGGTTCGAGGCCTTTCCCTTTCTTTTTCTTCTTGTCCTTCTTGTTTTTCTTACCCGGAACAGCACAGGGCTCGCCAGACGGGGTATCTGGTTGCGCAGATTCGAGAGACCCTGAGATAGCCTGCTCAAGCTCTGTTTCTTCCTTGACGCCGAGACCAACGTGAGTGGAATCCTCGGTAATGGTAGGCTCATCGGCTTCCACCTGCGGGGACTGTCAGTCTTGAGACAATTTCCAATCTTAAAACAATTCCAATCAAGTCAACATACCAGTCCGATTTCAATGACTTGTTGCTCAACAGCGCTGCTGGTGGTGTGCGTTTCTTCGCTTGGTCCGGCCGTTTCTTGAATAACCGAGTCTTGAATACTTGCAGGCTCCTCCACGACAGGTCGCGCAACTTGAACCTCGACCGGCTCTTGTGCAGGAGTCAAAGTGCCGGACGCGGGCTCGGGAGGAGAGGCCTTTGAACCCTTTTTCGTCTTTTTCTTCGACTTTTTGCTCGGCTGACTCAGATTTTCCTCTGCTTGTGAGATGCCGACTGCATCATTGATCAGGTTACTACTAGGTTCCTCATTGATTAGTGGTTCCACAGCTGAAGCTTGCGGTTCTGCGGTCTCGGGCTCAGCAGGAGAATGTTGTTTCTCGACAGTAGCTGAGGTTTCAATCTCAACCGAAGGCTGTTCCTCAACTACAGGCATGCCATCACTGAGAAGAATGTCAGAACCAGAACCCTTCTTCGCCTTCTTTCCCTTCTTCTTGGTGGGGGCGCCAATCTCGCCAACGACCGCGGGTTCAGGGGCGACTTCCGGCGCTAAGTGAGTCTCTTCGACAGAAACGGAAGGGTCATGCTCCGTTGTTGGGTTGTTCAGAGGTGGCGACGGTTCGAGAGCTGGCTCCTCAGGAACAATTGGCTCCTCAACGGTAGGAGTAGGTTCTTCCACAACAGCAGTGACCTCTTGAGCGGCTGGCAATGCAGTATCAGAGATAGGCTCAGGTATGGGTTCAGGTTCTGGCTCAGGTTCACGAGCGGCCTTCTTCCCCTTCTTTCCCTTCTTCTTGATTGGGACCTCAAGCGCAACCTCAGGCTGATAGTCCTGCAGAGGCTCAGAAGCTGGCGCTTCTTCGGTAATGGCAGTGGGAGCAGTCTCAGCTGTCGGCTCGTCAACAGGTGTCGGACTGTCGAGAAGTGGTTCTTGTGCAGGAGCTGACTCTTCGATTGTGATGGGCGCAGAATCTTCAGCACATGATGTGACAGGAGGCAAAACTGTTTCAAGCTCGGCAGCAGCGTTCTTGCCTTTTCCCCCTTTCTTCTTGGCTTGAGACTCAGAGCTTTGCTCAAGTTGCAGTTCTTGGTTTACTTCAGGAGTCGAAACGAGCTCTTCAGGCAAAGGCTGCTCTGATAGCGCCTCTTCAATGGGCAAGGGCTCGGGAACAGATTCTCGAGACGGTGTCGGCTCCGTTGGGACTAGTGGCTCATCGACAGCGGGTGTAACTGGCTCGGATGCAGGCTCAAGTTGAACGACCTCAGAACCCTTCTTCTTTTTCTTCTTGTCTTTCTTGGACTTCTTGACTGGAAGCTCTAGATGTTCATCGCATTGTTCCCGGAGTACCTCAGGCGCGGGACTAGACTCCTCAGGAACCGGAGATGTTCCTTGTTCAGCCGTTTTGGAAGCTGCACTGGTTTCATCGACGACGACTGGCAGAACCGGCTCAGTGGTCTCAGCAGGACTACGTTCGGCCGGCTCTGTGGAGCTTTTTGCTGAAGGTTCGGCGTCAGGGTCTCGTGATGTAGGCTCTTCTCCAGCTGGAACTGATTCCTCAACGATGGCAGGCGTACTTGCGCCAGAAGCCTCAGATTCAACAGCCTTGGATCCTTTGCCCTTCTTTTTCTTCTTGGACTTCTTAGCAGGTGCATCAGGAATCTGGTCTGGTTCGGGCTGGACTTTCATGTCGGGTTCGGCTGGCTTAACTTCCTCGACTACAGCAGGTGCCGGCTCTTCGACCACAGCAGGCGCCGGCTCTTCGACTAAAACCGGCTCAGACCTTGCTCCAGCTGGAACCTCAGCTTCTGGTTCTTGGGAGGTCGTTGGTTCCTCGAGGGTGACGGTGGGTTCCTCTGGTTTAAGGGTTAGGCCGTCCACAGAGACCGGAGGTTCAGATGAGAGCTGTTCCGGTTCAACGGCCTTTGCTCCCTTGCCCTTCTTCTTTTTCTTATCCTTCTTGGATTTCTTGGTCGGCATAGCCCACTCTTCAGGTTTCGTCTCCTGCTGGAGGGTTTCAAGCTTGACTTCCTCAACAGCAGAGGTTTGTTCAGTCGTCGCTTCGGTTTCTTGCGCCGCAGCACTGGGAACATCGATAGGAGCAGCAGATTCTTCCAGAGCAGGAGCTGGCTCTTCCGCAGCGATGGGTTCTTCAACGGCTGGTGTAGTTTCTTCTGCTGCGGAAGCAGCCTGTTCAACAGTAGCAGGCGCTTCAACGACTGGAGTGGCTTGTTCGGCAGGCGCTGGCTCTTCGGCAAGAGTAGGTTTCTGGGGAGCGAAGGGATCATGACGAGTTGCTCTGGGCTTCATTGCAGGGGTAGGCTTAGCTGCTGATTCAGGTTCAAAGATAGACATGAGCGCCGCGATTCTGCCTTTCATTTTCTTGGGTTTCTTCGCAGGCACAACTGGCTGGTTTTCCGTCTTAACCTCTGGCTGCGGGGTCTCAGTCACTGGCGCCGATTCTTCAGGAGCGGGGGCAGGGATGCTAGGTTCTTCCGCAGGTGCAACTGGCTCATCGTCAGCCTTGACCTCCTGCGGCGGTGCCTCACTCGCCGGGGTTGGTTCCTTAGGAGCGGGAGCAGGGGCGCTAGGATCTTCCGCAGGAGCAATCGGTTCCTCTGCAGGGGGTACAGGGTCCTCGGGTGCAGGTTCAGAGACGGACCCTTCCACAACTGGGACGATCTCTTCAGAAGGTGGCGCAGCATCATTGGTGGTCGGCTCGAGCTTAGACAGAGTCTCAGGCTCATCCTCGGCTTCGGCAGCCTTGCCCTTCTTCTTTTTACCCTTCTTTTTGGACTTATTGGGTTGTGGCTCTGCCTCTGAGGGCTGAAGCTCCTGCTGCTGCGGCGCCTCAGTGATGGGTGAGGTCTCTTCAATGGGCGCAGGCGCCGTCACTGCGGCTTCTTGAACGGTGACAGATGCGTCTTTCACCGCAGGGATGCGGTCTTCTACCAGAGGAGCGGGGGTGTCAGGTGCGCTGGCAGTCTCTCCAACCGCTGCAGTGAGCTTTTCAGCTCCAGGGGCCGGTTCCTCAACAGCTGGCACAGCCTCCTCAACTGGAGGCTGTTCCTCCGATGGAATAGTAAGAGTAGAATCAGACGGGGGCTCAAGATTGAGGATTTGAGAACCTTTGCCCTTCTTTTTCTTGTCCTTTTTACTCTTCTTTGTCGGCTGAGCAGATGTCTCCTCGAATTCTTGTTCGGGAATAGAGACTGCTTTGTCAAAAACCGGATCAGTTGGCACTTCAGGGACCGGCTCGGTTGGCAATTCGGGAGTAGGCTCGGCGGGAATCTCGGGAACGGGAGAGCTGGGTACATCAGGAACAGGAGTGCTTGGAACGTCTGGGACAGGGGAACCTGGCTTTTCGGGTTCGCTGTTGGGCGGTTCGATAGCAGCAGCCGTTTCTTCGACAAGCGGCGTAGAATTGTCAACGGTGAGAGCCTGTTCGTCTGAAGGCGGAGAAGAGGCCGTCGGTTCAGCCTCAGGTCTGTGTTCTGGAACCTTGGATCCCTTGCCCTTCTTCTTTTTGGCCTTCTTGTTGGTTGGTGTCTCCAGGCGTTCCTCGGATGGTGTCTCTTGCTGCAAGGGCTCAGGTTCAGGCTGGGTAGTCTCAAACCCAGACGTGACTTCAGTTTCCACTGGAGCGACTAATTGGTCTACTTGACCGGGTTCCTCGGTGACCGGAAGAGGTTCTTCGACGACAGTGATGCCTTCATCAAGAGCGCGGGCCGATTCTTCCGTGACCTGATCGGGTCCACCGGTGACAGCCGTGGGCTCTTCAACAACAGCAGCTGTTTCCTCGGTTGGCGTTATCTCAACCGCAGGGGCAGGCTCAGGTTCCTCAGCCTTGGCACCCTTGCCCTTTTTCTTCTTCTTGCCCTTCTTGCCTTTGGCCGGTGTATCCTGTTGATCTTCAGCTACAGCCACCTCTTGTACGGCCTCGAGCTGTGGTTGGGCTTCCTGAGGCTGAGGCCGAATCCCTTCAGAAACCTGTCCTGGGGCATCTTCAACAACGAGGGTCTCAGAGGCTTGGGTAGGCTCAGGCACCTGCTGAGGCCCTTCGACAGCGATGGTTTCCGGTTCGGCAGTTACGGCGGTTTCCACCACCACAGGAGTAGGTTCAGCAGGCATTGTCTCTTCTGCAGACGGAGATGCGACGCCAGAGGTCAACTCAATCTCCGTAGACTTTGAACCTTTCCCCTTCTTCTTCTTGCCTTTCTTCCCTTTGGCAGGAAGATCCGAAACGTTCTCGGCAGGTGTTTCCTTCAGTGTGGACTCAGGCTCAGCTTGGCTCTGCTCTGCAAACTGCTGTTCGGCAGTCGTCACGGGCGCTTCAACGTCGGCGACAGTGTCGGGTTCCTTAGCCGGTTCGCGTGCAAGGTCCGTGGGTTCTTCGGCAACGCCAGTTGTTGGCACGGGCTCCTGAACCGACTCAGATGCAATGGACTTAGGCTTTGCTTCCTCTTGATCGGGCTGGACAACAGCAGGCTCTGACTCCACTGCAGCGGCAGGTTCTTCCACAGTTGGAGTGGCAGTACCAGAAGGAGTCTCAGATTCCACGTTCTTAGATGCCTTCCCCTTCTTCTTCTTCTTGGCCTTCTTTGTCAACGCAGGCTCGACCGCCATTTCCTCGACGGGAGCAACCGCTGGCTGTGCTTCCTCCTGAGCTGTCTCGATGGCAACCTCGGAATTCTCCTGAGCTGGTCCGGTGATAGATTCCATGGTATGTTCGGAAGGTTCCTGAACGCTTGCAACAGGCGTCTCATGGATGAGTCCAGCATCAGGCCCTGTGGCAGTTTCAGAGGGCTCTTGGGCGGGTTCGACAATAGGCTCGCGTGTCTCCTCCACAGGTACCTGGGGTTCAGTTGAGGGAGCGGAAGTCGGCTCCTCAGCAGGTGTTCCGGCAACCGGCACAGGCTCGGGTTCGAGTCCGGCCTGAACAGCATCCTTGTTCTTCTTTTTCTTGTCCTTCTTCGACTTCTTGGTGGGCGCAGGTGCAGCCTCTTCGGTCGGAGGGTCAGCGGTCTCTGGTGGGACATCAACGGGCTGTGTTTCCTGTCCTGAGTCAATAGCAGGCTCAGACAGCACTTGCGCAGGCTCTTCGGGGTGTGCTTGTGAGGACGAAGCGGCTTCCTCGACAATAGTTGCTGGCTCCTCAACAGTAGGCGCGGACTCTTCGGCAGCCGGCATCAGCTCTTCGACAGCAGGTGGCTGATCCTCGGTAGTAGAGGCTACCTCGTGAACAACAGGCGTCGGCTCCTCAACAATAGACACTGCGGGCTCAGGGGTGGGTGGAGAATCCTGCTGTGCTGCTCCCTTCTTCTTCTTCTTCTTGTCCTTCTTTGACTTTTTGCCGGAGAGAGGTGCCTCTTCATCCTCTATTGGAGATTGGGCGGGAGCCTCTGCCTGCGAAACAGCGTCGGAAGGCTTAACCGGCTCTTCCTCCGGTTGGGAAGTCACTTCTTTCTCAAGCTCTGGCGCAGAAGTATGCTCCTCGGTGGCGGGAGGTTCCTCAGCTTGTGCAGCTTCTTGCGCCACAAGGGGTTCTTCGACGGGAGCGGATTCCTCGGCGGAAGCAGCTGCTTCAGCTGGGGCAGGTTCCTCGTCCGAAGCGGAAACTGATTCCTCAGCGGGAAAGGGCTCTTCAACAGGAGCAGTCTCCTCAGAAGTTGACACCTCGGTCGGCGGCTGGGCTTCGGCCGCCGCCTGTCCCTTGGCTGCCTTTTTTCCCTTCTTCTTCTCCTTCTTGGGCTTCTTCGAGGGAGGGACAGCTTCAACCACAGCTTCATCCGCCACCTGATCGGTTACTTGCTCCGGTTGTTCGGCAGGCTGCTCGATGGGATCTTCGGCCGGTTGTTCCACAGTCGGGGCTGGAGGCTCCTGGGTACCCGCTGTCTCAGTAGGCAGGGTGTCTTCCGTCGGTGCGTTCTTCAATTCGGCAGCAACCGCTTCAGCTTGATCAGCAGGCTCCGGCTCCGGTAGGTTTTCTTGTGTTTGAGAAGTCTTCTTCTTTTTCTTGCCCTTCTTGGATTTTTTAGCCCCAGTCACTTCAGGCTCAGCTTGCGCCACGGATTCTTGTGGTGACTGGGAAGTCTCGGCTCCCTGCAACGGTTCTGGCTCCTCGGCGAGGGTCATGGTGTCGTTGACAGCAAGTGCCCTTTCTGGCTGCTCGATGGTGGGTTCAACAGCCTCTTGTGCGGCTGTCTCGAGTTCTGGCTCCACGACTGATTCCGGAGGAGGTTGAGCATCCTCTATTGGTACATTTTCCCGAGGCACCTCCTTTTCAGCCGGGGTTTCCTCAACAGTAGCCACATTCGACGTCTCCGCAACGCTCTCGGTCGGAAACTGTGTCTCGTCGACGACGTCCTCACCTTCAGGCACCAGGGGTTGGGTCTCATCAACAGCTTTCTCTTCGCCCTCGGTAAGCGGTTCAGCAAACTCCTCAGCACCGGATGCCTCGCTGCTTGGCCAAGGTTCATCCCAAACTGAGCTCTTTCTCTTCTTCTTGTCAGCCTTTTCCTTCTTCTCCCTCTTGCCAGCGGCCTTTTTGAGCGAGTAAGTACGAGGCTCCCCACTCTCATCATCAGCCAGTCCGCCGGCGGTGGTTTCGGAGCCGCCTAGGGAGGAAATGGTGCGTGAGGACTCCGAGGCGACTGACTTGGGACGCTGGATTGACCTGTTGTCATCATTTGATACGAGAGAGCGGCCATCGCTTTCGGCATACTCGGATGGCGGCTCGGTCACCTCTTCAACTGTGCTGAGCTGGGTACCGAGGATACGGTCTATCTCACGGGTTTCGAAGGGAACCTCGGGCGGCTGGGCCACGGGCAGTTCTGGGGATCCCATTGGCCATGGTTCCGCGTCAGCCTTGGGCTTCTTCCTCTTCTTTTTGGTTTTGTTGAGAAGGCTGTAAGGCGATCGATCCTCCCCACGAGCCATGTCCTGGGATGCGGGGTCGGGTTGAGGCTCTCGGTCTGAGGAAGACGAAGGCTCATGCAGCGTATTTGTTTGGGCTTCATTCGACGTCTCAATCGAAGATGGCTCTGCGAGATTTACTTCGGAAGCTGTGGCCTCATGAGTTGTGAGTTCATAGTGTGGCATGAAGGGAACCTCACTCTCAGTTGATTGGGCCGCAGTGTCCTGTTGCCCGAATGGTTGGGTCTCATTGACAGCGACCGGGGACGTAGACGGTTCTTGAACCCATTAGCGTACTGTTCCACGTTCAGAATGTCGTGATATGTTTTCTTACCGTATTCCTTATTTTCTTGCAAATGGGAAGCAGCAGATTCGAGGTCAGGCTGCTCGGCGACGAGTGGCTCATGTTGCTGCTGGTCGGCGGCTAGAGCGGCTGCTATTGGTGGGGACTCGGCGCTCACTGCACCACTTGGCAATGGTTCAGTGGTGCTGTCGGTGGCGTCCAGTGGGGCGGCAGCATCAGGGACGAGTCCCGAGCTGTCACCTTGCTCGCCGGAAGATGATTCTGTCGGTGACATGGTTGGCAGCTCGATCTCTGTGTCCGGCAGACTGTTGCGCTTCTTCTTGCTCTTCTTGGATTTCTTGGAAGAAGCTGGCGGTTCACTTTCAGCAACAGCTGCGACTACATCTCCAGTGGAAGATTCTGAACAGCACAATTAGATTACAAAGAGTCGTTGCAAAGTGCTGGCTGTGTTGACTTACTCTCATCCGAAGCCTCAGCCTTTGATTGCGACCCATCCGATGTTGTCGTCTGCTGAGCATCTTGGCCGTCACTACGCATCTCACCTTCTGGCGACTGATCCGGGGAGCGAGAGGCGAGCGGCTCGGTAGGTTCCTGCAACGACTTCGTGTCAAAACCGTCTCCAGGAACATCGTGCGCATAAGGCCAGGGGACAGTAACACCAACTTGAGCGCTGGGACTCTGGGTCTCGGGTCGCGCGGGCCGCTCATCGACAGAGTCGCCGCTTTGCGGGGGAACCGTGGGAGCCTCGGGGATGGTGTCCTTCGAGTCCTTGGTCTTCTGGCTGTTGTTGTTGTTGCTATTGTCGTCCTCACCTCTTGGCTTGGCAGAGCCCAGATGCTCTTCAAGAGGCTCCGCGAAGCTAACGCTCTGCCGCTTTTTCTTTCTGTCTTTCTTGCTTTGCCCAACTGTGAGCGGGTCAATTGTGTCTTGGGTCGGGGATGAGATATCCTGTTGTGTGGTGTTGTCGGCGGGACTAGCCGGTTGCTCATCAGTGGTGAACTGCACGGTTTTTTCCGTTCCTGAACCTTGTGGGCCTTCAACTTCGGTGTCAACTGCCGGTGCTGTTGATTCATCAATCCCGGGCTGCTGACTTGGTGTTTCAGGTGCGCGAGAGTCTGTCTCCAGCTGGACATCTGCAAGCGTGGCCGGCGGCGCAACCTCCGGTATCGATGATTGCGCGGAGGTGTCAAGAGCCTCCGGTTCTAGAGCCTGTGATGCCCGCTTTTTCTTCTTTTTGGACTTCTTGCTGCTGCTGGTGGTTGATTCTACAGTTCCCTCGGGTGGCAGACTGCCACCCTCCTGTGACGCATGTGCGTCCTCAAGTGGTGATGGGTCTGTAACAGGAGCCGGCTCCGGTTGATGTGAGTTCTCGGTAAAAGGCGGTTCCGTAGTGGCCTGTGTCGGTTCCGTAGTGGTGGCCTGTGTTGGTTCCGTGGTGGTGGCCTGTGTCGGCTCCGTAGTGGTGGCCTGTGTCGGCTCCGTAGTGGTGGCCTGTGTCGGTTCCTCCACAGGCGTAGATGCGCCTTGCTCAGCGGAAACTTCAACGGGTGATTCGGGCACCTCCTGGCTGGCCTGCTTCTTCTTTTTCTTCTTGCCCTTCTTGCTAGAAGGCGCCGGTTCTGCTGGGGTATCAACCTGCGGTGGCTCCACAGGAGCACTCTCGACCAACTCGTTGCTCACAGCCTGGGCCTGATTCTCAGAAAGGGGAAGCTCCGGTGCTAGTTCCGGTGCTGGTTCTGACTCTAGTTCTGGTGCTGCTGTGGGTAATGCCTCCACGACGTCAGGTTCCACGGCCGGTCCTTCAGCAGCCTCGGCCTCAGCCGCAGCCTGCTTCTTCTTCTTGCTCTTGGCCTTCTTCCCCTTTTTAGCAGCAGGCTCAAGAGACGTCTCGACATCCGCGGTCTGACTGGTCACGGAATTGGGCTCAATGGCCACAGTCGGCTCTGTAATGGTCTCTTGTTTAGGCACAGCATCTTTTTGGTCAGCCTCGCGGACAGCCAGTGTTTCTAATGCTGGTGGTGGTGTCGTCTCCTGCGCCGACTCCCGGGGTGCTGGTTCAGCCTTGGGTGTGTCCTTGGGCGTGTCCTTGCGCTGCTGCTTCTTGGCCTTCTTTCCCATTGCATCAGTTGGTTCGTCACCGGCATCAGCGGTGACGGCAGCGTTGACAGTTGGGTGCTGGGTATCGTCTGATGTCGCAAATGCCTGGGACTGGTCTGGCGACCGAGCTGCGTTTTTGTCTGGTTGCTCACCTTCTGGCCCCCCGCATGGCTGGTCAGCGCTATCCACCACAGCGGTATCGAGGCGTGATGCATCCGAAGGCGTCGCCCCGTCGACAGCCCCGCGTGTGGAGATCTCAGGGGCCCGGCCATGCTCGTTGGGTAGCCAAACAGCGGTGTCTGGCGTGCAGCTTGCCGTGTTCGCCCCTGATTTGTCGCTGTCAGGGGGTTCATGCACACCCGTTGCATGCCCCACATCGGGAATTTGGCTGCTGGACTCGCCTAAACTTGGCGGCTGGAGTGGGGGCTTGGGCATCTCCAGCGACTCCACGGTGCTGTGTTGTTGTTGATCTAGGTCCTGGTTCTGCATCGGAAGTGCACTGCGAGATGGCTCGGTCTTCGGCCGACCTTGAACCTCCCCTTTCTCAGCCTCTTGATTCTGCACTTGGGCGGAGTTACGTTTTGCTCTGCCAAATAAAGACCCGACGCCGTCAGCGATGGAGGGAAGCATCGAGAACGAGGAGCCCCATAGGCCTTTTTTGGCCTTTGTTGGTTCAACTGGTGCGGCCTTAGCCTCCTGTAGGCTACGATCGAGCCGCGCCTGCTCCTTGGCTTCGGGATCTGAGGCTGCGGACGAGGTGGGTCGTGGACCAGGGCCCTGTTCAGCTGTTGGTTCGGGCGGGTTTGTTTCGAAAACCTCACCGCTGCGAGGCATGCCTCCCTCCGAAGCCAAAAGGCCGCGTGGTTCCACGTGCTGAGATCTTGGTGCATCTTGAGCGATCTCTTGCAGGGTTGCAGTCGGTTGAGGCTCCGAAGCTGACTCCAACATGATATCCGCGCTGCCGGGTTCTGCCACATTCTGTGAGTCAAGAGCAGTCGCAGAAGACTTGGGCTCGGCTTCGACCTCTAGATCGGTATCCGCGTTTTTAGCCTTTTTCTTTTTCTTGGCCTTTTTGCTAGACGTAGGGACTACCGCTTGAGCCTCAGACCTATCGGTGAGACCAGCTGAAACCGAGGTGGGCTTCTCAGAGGCAACAAGCTGCGGCTGGTCGACGGCAGTCATACCGCGCTCATCTGTGGACGGGGAGATCAAGTGCTCGGACAAAGATTCGCCAGCCTGACTCCGCTGTTGACCCTCGGGCTCAGGCTCCGTCCATGAAACCTCCTTTTTGCTGCCCTTTCTCTTGCCCTTGCGTGTGCTGACAGGTAACCCGTGTTGAGACTGCGCCATCACTTCTGCCGTTTCAGCGAATGGCGGGTCCTGGCCGACGACTCCTTGGGGATGATGAATTGATGCGTCTCCCAGGGCACGCTTGTCGTGTACCTCGATGGTGGGCTCTGACTCCGGCAAAATCCTGGATTTGACCTTCCTCGAAGGTGAGGAAGAGCCCACAGTAGCCGAGTCATCCTCCTGTATCTGAGACTTCTGGCCTCTCTTGCCCAAGAGATAGGCGAGAGTGCCGGGCCGCGGCGGTGACTCTTCAAGTTTCCCAGAATCATGCTGTGTCTCGTAGAAAGTTGACCCAGACATGTAAGTTGGCGCCTCGGAGGCCGCAATTGTAGATGCATCTTCATTGAACGAGTAAACACTTTCGGCCTTGTCGTAACCAGCCGTGTGCAACTTGTCGTCGTCGAGACGCTGCGAGTCGGGACGTGTTTCATCATGGCGCATATGCGCGACGATAAGTCCGCCCGCCGCTGCTGCCGCCGCGGCAGCAGCAGGACCGAGCAGGCCGGATTCGCTTTTCTCTGCAGGATCCAAACCCTCCTGCTTGTCAAGACTGCGTGTGGGAGGAGGGCTTGGGATCCGCTTGTGGAATCCAGCAACCTTGAGCTCCTCGTAGGTTGAAGGAGGCTGATAGGCTTGACTATGTAAGAGTCCTCTTGAAGGCATCTCAGCAAAATCCCGTTCTTGAATCGTGGATTCCTGACTAAACCCAGGTCGAAAGCTCCCAGCAACAGAGGTCCCGTCCAATTGAGCAGCTGAAACCAATGAAGGTTCGGAAACATCCGCGTGTGAGATAGGTAATTGGATGGGAGTGGTAGGGCGACTCTCCGGCAGCGGAGGCAAATCCTCTAGGATTTGTTCCAGCATTTGCCTCTCCGTGGTAGGCTCGGCGGTGGAGAGGCGCTTCACAGCTTCAACAGCAGGTCTGTCTGGCCGAGCCGGGGACTCGGGACGGCTTTCTGGTAGCGGTGGAAGCTCGTTCAAATCTTGCTCGAGGCCCTGAGATTGACTTGAAACAACCTCTTCAATGACCGATTGAAAATCGGCAATTTCACCTGAAGAGGTTTCTATCTTAACGGGCGAGCCGGGTCGACTCTCTGGAAGAGGAGGCAACACCTCCAGGTCTTCAGTAGAGCCTCGCTCCTGTGTAGGTGCAGCCTTACCAATGATAGACTTGTCAGGGATCGGTGGGAGGGAAGATTCGAAATTGTCAGTCAAAGGTAGCTCTCGCTCAACAGGCGAATCAGGACGGCTTTCCGGGAGTGCTGGCAGGTCCCCCAGATCATGTTCAACACCCGGGCCCTGCACAGCAGGAAGCTCGTCAACGTGCTCAGGTTCTCTTATTGAACGCACCAGATGCGCGTCAACAGGAGCAGGCGCTTCCTGCACGGGAAAAAAGGGGCGGCTTGCAGGAAGAAGTGCTAGCAGTTCCAATTCATCATCTTCTGGGTGCCGAGTGGGTGTATGAAAAGCTTCCGATAAGACAGGGGAAACAGGTTGGCTCTCACGTAGGGGCAGAAGCTCCTCCAACTCCGACTCCAACTCCAGTGTAGCTGCCTGTTCTGCTGCCGAAATGTCTCGTGCGTTGCCAACCTTTTCTGGCATGACGGGACCTGGGAGGTCAAGGACTGCAGGGGCGAACTCTAAGCGGAGAGGAGAGCTAGGTCCACTTTCTGGGAGAGGCGGCAGCTGGTCAAAGGCAGGATATGTCACTAGCCATGCAGTTGGGGGAGAGACTGGTGGCAGGTTTGGTGACACAGGGTTGCTTTTTCCTCGAACAACTGGCAAACTTTGTGAGTATTTTGTTTATGAATAATTCGAACTTGTAAAAAGGCTGGCTTACCCAGTACCGGGGACAATGGGCGGCTTTCAGGAAGGGCCGGCAGGTTCTTTGATTCCTCCACCAAAGAAGAGGTGGCGACCGGAAGTGTCGATGCCGGAGCCGGTGAATCGGGACGACTTTCAGGGAGGGGAGGCAATTGTTCGGGCTCGAGAGAAGACGGCAGCAGAGCGGACAGTTGCTCCAGTTCTTCATCAGCCGGCAACCGCACAGGAACCGAAGCCGGATGCTGTGAAAGAGGCGTGCCTGGTAAGCTCTCGGGAAGAGCCGGCAACTGCTCCAGGTCTTCATCGACCGGTAGCCGCGTAGAGGCCGGGGGGAAGGGTACCAAGAGAGGTGAAGTTGGTGAGCTCTCAGGCAGGGCAGGTAGCTGTTCCAGCTCGTCGTCAGCCACGGGAGAGACGAAGACCGGAGGTATTGTTCGAAGAAGAGGTGAGGCTGGCGGGCTATCAGGAAGGGCGGGTAAATTCTCCAAGCTCTCAAAGACAGGCGGAGCCCGGGTAGCGGCAGCTGAAGGTGCCCAAGTCGGCAAATCAATTGGGCTCTCTGGTAAAGGGGGTAACGTCTCCAGCTCTTCCGCCAGCAATCGCTGCTTCGGGCGTACATCCGCAGCTTCCGGTAACGACTCCCTTGGGGCGTCGAAGCTATGTGGAGGAGGAGCAACCGCCCGGGGCGTCGTCTCCCCCGACCCAAACGGCTCCCCAAACTTGGCCTCGCCGGCGCCGATATCGAGGCCCTTGCCGGTCGTGTCAATGTGTAGCGCCTGCAATAACTCCACGGAAGCTCCCATGCCAGCAGCGACCCTAAGCCCGACGCTGAGGTAATCCAGATCATCCTCGCGCTCATCGAGCTCCGGACCAGGGCTCTCCCTCGAAGGTGGCTCGCTAGGTGGCAGCTCAGGGTACTCCTCGGGCTGGGCGACTTCGGCCGCACCACGAGCACTGGAGCTCGTTGCAGTCTTCTCTAGCAGGTAGAGGGGCTTGAAATCTCGTGTGCTATCCCACGATGTCGGCCGGTTGAAGCGGTTCCTATTGGGGGAGGTACCACCCATTGCATCAGGATTTCCGGGTGCGATAGGGGAGTGCATGGGTGAGAACCGGAAGACAGGAGAAGAAGGAACCGAGCCGCGGCCGATGCGAAATTGGACAGGGACGGCGGTGCGACTTGGGGTCTTGGGTGATTCAACGGCACTGCGACGGCGGGCATGGGTGTGAATGACGGTGGCACGACGGGGCCGAGTTTGATGGAGCGGCGGAGCCGTATCCTCATCGCTGTCTGGAAGGCAAGGGAAGGATTGCTCTTTTTCATTTAGGATATAGAAGTTGGGTGACCCAGGCTCGCTGGGAGGTAAGGGGAGAAGATCACCGTATTGGGGATCGATGGCGGGCTTGATCTCCCGCTGGACAATCTCCGGGTCGACCGTCTGTGAGCTGTAGCTGATGCTACGCTCGCGGCTAAGCGGCTGCACCTCCTCAACGGACTCCTGGGTGGCATTTGGGCGGGAAAGCTGAGCAGCAGTGATGGCTGCCACGGCTCCCGCCAAGCCGGCACCTGCGCCAAAGGTGCCGGCATTACCTAAAAAAGAATCCTTCTCGTTGCCGTTCTGCGTGGTTGAGTGTTCGTGATGCTCGCTGGTCCCGTTGGTTGGGAGCGACACAACTGATTTCGTATCATGATGGCCGCCGTTGGTCTGGCCGATGGGGTCGGAGACGACCGAGCTCACCTCACGGTCGACCCACTGAAACGAATCACCTGGTCGGTCTGGCGGTTCATCTTGCTCCGGTATGTCGTAAGCGTCCTTCTTGCTTTTGCGCCGGTTTTTCTTGTTTTTCTTGCTGCTGGAACTCGCAACCGACACCTCGGAGGATGGGGCGGAGTACGTCGTGGTATCATACGAGTCAGACGGGTCACGTTTGGACTTCTTCGAATTCCTCGAACTTCTTGTTGACCACTCATCGTCGGCATCAGCCACAGAGGGCTCCTTACTCGACTCGACAGCTTCGGTGGTAGGCGCTGTCTTGCCTTCGTAGTCGAGGGTGTCACGTTCTGCGGGGCTGGCCTCCGTCGACCCTCTGTCCTTTCCCTTCCTAGATGGGCTCTCGGCCTCGCCGACAAGGATAGGACCCTCATCAGGAACCACGCGTTCAAAAACAGGCGCATCAGGACCCTCGGGGATACCGTCTCGGTGAGAAGATTCAATGCCAAGATCCGTCACCGTCTCGGCAGATGGAGGCACGTACAGTGGCTCGTTGGACCCGGGGGGGGAGTCTCGCCTGCAGTAAGCGGGGTCTTCAATCACGATGTCTGGGTTGAACCCCGAGCTCTCTAGACCGGCAGCAAGGGTGGCGGCAAATTCGATGTCCTCTCCAAAGGAGCCTGGCATCTGAGACGCCTGAGGGCTGGCGGGCTTCGGGCCGACCTGAGGAGGTTCATCTTCAAATTCAAAGGGAACTCGAGACCAGCGGGGGGGGGTAGATGGTTCCCGCGAGACGTTGGGGGCTGGCTCCGACTGTGGTTCCGGCGCTACTTCGTTCGATACCTGCGGCGGCTCCGGAGCATCTCGGGCTGGTTCTGGCGCAGCTTCGGTCGTTGATTGGACTTCCGTAACGGCTGTCGCTTCAGGCGCCGGCTCAGAGGCGGCCTCTATGTCCCGCGGCGCATCTTTGCTCGCTTCTTCCACTCCACTGATTCCGCCCTTGGCGGCGGTCTCGTCGTCATCCCGCTTCTCCTCCTTCGACTTAGCCGCGACACTCGCAGCAACAGCAGCAGCAATTCGGCTTCCCCAAACGCTCTTCATCTTGCCACCGAACTTGATTTTGAACGCAGGGCGCTCCTGGGATGAATCGCGGCTGTCCGTCTCTACGGCACGCCCAGTGGCATAGTCCTCGGGGACTTCAACCGTCTGGCCGTGACGGTTGATGATGACGTTCGGTTTGCGCTCCTCCTTCTTCTTCTTCTTCTCATCTTCAGACGTGGCGTCGTCAGCGGCAGCTTGGGCAGCCGCCTGCCTAGCCTTCATCTTCTCTAACGACGGCGATGTTCTAGGAGTGGGAAGAACGAGGTTAAGCATTGGCCGCTCGCGCTCGCAGGACGGATCCCTCGACTTGAAGACGGGCATCATGGCGGGCCCAATGCCAGACGCGCCGGCAGGTGGGGGCTGAAATTTGTGGATTTCATGCGGCGTGATGATGTTGTCGATGCGGACGTCAGCGTTGGGGCCGTCATACTTGCTCTTCGTGGGAGGACGCTTCATCTCGGGCGGCGTCACGATACGGCCGATGGGGTCTTCGGTTTCTTCGTACTTGTCGACGACCGACCTAGTCGGTGAGGGCGTGCGAGACCGCATCTCCTCCTCCGCGATTCTCTCAGCAATCTTCTTCTCGCGGTAGTGTCGGTTAGCTTCCTCCTGGACTAGGTCTCGAACAGGTTCTCGATCCCGAGCCCGTGGGGGTTCGCGAGACCGAGACCGAGCGCGCTCTCCGCCTGCTACGGCCGCAACGGCAGCGGCAACCACGCCGGCCTCGGCCGGAATGGTGGAGTGGCGGGTCTCATCGGCGATGGTTTGGGCCTCTCTCAGCTCTCGCTCAAACGAACAGCGCCGGCTCAGTCGCTCCTCAGGCTCGTCATCTTCGTGCGCCCACTCCGGCTCGCGTTCGACGGTATAAATAACGGGGGTGGCGGATCTCTTGGGAGGGCTGTATGACGGCGTCGGAAAGGCGTCATCGGCAACTTGATATTGGAATGGGTCGACAACATCGTTCTTGCTGCTCGAAGGTCCTGGTTCCGAACGCTCGCTTGCTACAAGAGGTTCCCTGCTCGCGTCCAGTTCGGCAAGCCGCTTCCTCTCGAGTTCAATTTGCCTCTGAATCTCCTCGAGCATGCGTCGAGTCTTCTCGCGCTCCGCACGCCTCTGTTCGCGGCTTGGCTTAGCCGCCGCAGGCTCTAAACCTCGCGGCTTCTTCTCCTCAGGCTCGGTAGGCGGCACCTGTTTGCTGAGTGCGTGGTTGCTGCCACGTTCGTCGACAACCACAGCGACAACGTCTTTGCCCTTCAAGCGACGGCGTTCCTCGCGCTCGCGGCTGCGTTCCTCTTGGTGGTCGACCGTCTCGGCCTTGCGCTTCTCCTCGCGGTCGCGCTTCTTCTCGGCACTTCTGGCGATTCGCTCATGCTCCGAGCGCGCACGCTCTTCCCGACTCCGGCGCTCTTCCTTGTAGCGGATCTCGCGGGCTTCGCGCACGCGGCGCTCATACTTGTCGGCAAGCTCGGGATCATCTCGAAGCCGACGCGCGTCCAGCTCCTCTTGGCGACGGCGCTCTTCCGCCTCGCGGAACTCGCGGGCTTCACGGTGACGCTGGGCCTCGCGCTCGTAGCGCAGGCGTTCTTCGCGCACGCTAGCTTCCTTCTCGCGAAGCTCGTCGAGCTCGCGCTGCTGGGCAAGATCCAGGACAACAGCAGATGAAGGAGGGACGACAGACTCAGGGTCAACAGCACTCCTCCTGTCGGAGATCGGGCGAGCTCGACGATCATCATACTCACGCGTCTCATTCCGTCTGTCGTAGTCGCGCTCATCCCGCCGCCTCTCCCTCTTGTCTTCGATAACGCCAGCTAGGGCCGCTCCGGCAGCAGCACCGACGACAGCGGGTAGAGCGCCGGAAGCTACAACCTCCACAGCGCTCTTCCTGTCCGATTCTCGGCCCCTCTTTGACCGGCGCTCACGAGGACTGCCCTGTTGAATCTGCTGCTCGCGCTCCATGGCGACCCGCTGCTCCTCGAGTACACGGGGTGACACAGGAACCCTCGGCTTGGGCGCCTGAATCGGGACCGGTTCGGGACGGTTGGAGTACACCAGGCTATCGCCATCTCTCTCCCTGTTCTTGTCCCGACGAGTTGGGGTGGATGGTGCTGCTGCGCCAGCAAGGGGAATCGATACGCCGGAGGAGCTTGGGACTGCTTCAAAGAGAGCAGTGTCGGTGGTCGGGACGGGGTACACATTGCGCATCGGCCTAGCCTCGATGGACGCACTCTCTGATTGAGGGATCGGCTCGTACTGGGGTATTTGGTGTTCCGTTTGACTGCGCGAGTGGTCCCCAGGGCGGAAACCGCAGGGAGTGTTGACAAAGCCGCGCAGGGAGTTGACAGGGCCGAACATGGCTGGGTCGACGGCAGAGCTCTTGCGGTATGGTGGGCGGATGGACTCGGGTGGCGGCTGAGAAATAATGGTGGGCGCGACGGTCTGCTGGCTTTGCGAAAGGTCAGCGATGGGCAAGCTGGGGTCGGAGAACTTTGGCATGGAGCCGTAAGCCAAGTTGGAATCGGTATCGCTCGAATCGGAGTCGGAATCGGAGGCAGATTCCCAGTCTGTATCGGATTCATCGTAGCGATCATGCGGCTTAGAGGAGCTAAGGCCCCTGGAGGGCTGGCCATGGGAACCGTGTCGATGGAACTCGGAAACGGCAGCGGCGGCCGCGACCAAGCGGGACGGGCGCTTCTTGCCGGCACGTTCGAGATCCCGGACGTTTTGGGCGCGCGCAAGGTCTGAGAGCCTGCGACCCAAGGCAAGAATCTCCTCATCCGTCTGGGCCCTCTGCAGCGCAGGGCGGCCATCAGGTCCGAATAACGGGTCCTCCTGCGAGAGCTGATGAGACGGTGCCCCAGGCTGGGGAGGGTATGCGCCATGCTGAAGATTCTGGTGGGTTTCCTGAGCGTGGTACGGGGGTTCATGTTGGTGTTGGTGTTGGGGATACTGCTGGTATGCCGCTTGCTGCCTCTCGAATGAGGATCTGGACATATAGCCTGCGCCATAGGCCAAGTCACTGTCAACCGAGGACGACGACGTGTTCTTCCTGCGGAAGGAGCGGCGCTTCTTGACCTTCTTCACAGACGATGAGGCAAAGAAGGAGCGGATGCCAAAGCGACTCTTTCGAGAGATGTTCATCAGCGAGGACGAGGTCGACGAAGACGAAGAGGAGCTCGAATCGGCACGGGCGCGGCGGTGTGATTGGGAAGGCACCGGGGCGCGTTCAGCAACGGCGGCGGCGGCGGCGGCGGCGGCGAGTTGCTCCCTGGACTGCCGACGCTCGGCGCGCCGCCGGCGGGTGCTCTCCGGGCTGCGGCGACGGGGCTCCCGCATGATTAATGACGGCTCAGAAACAACTTAGGATTTCCTTCACGGTCCACTCATTGGTATTCGGGCAATGTTTCTTTTTTTTTTTTGTTCTCACGCGATATGCGATCGGGTATCAATCGTCTGAATAGAACAAAAGGGCTATCGCGTCGCGTTATGCGTGTGTGTAGTAGGTCCGTGATTTCTTAGGTTCAGTATGATGGTGAATGTTTTGTTGTTTGGTTAGGTACCAGGAACTCGCGGGAGGCTGGGATCCCGCTCCTCGATCCACAGGGTAGCCAGTGCGTTGCGATGAAGCTCCCGGCCCCTCACTGTTGGTCCAGCGGCTCTGCCTGCCAAGTTGAGTATCGACAGGGTCTTTGTGACCGGGGTCTTCGAGGTAGCAACCATGGCCCGCTGGGCAACGGCCATCTCTCTGCACCGAGCAAGCGCTGCTGACCAGCCCCACCTCCCCGGGCCGAGCCTGATGGTCAAACTTCAGCTGGGATGTGAGCTGCAGCAAAGCCGGAGCTGTAATATGATTGGATGAAACAGGGTTCTTGGGCTTCGGCAAGTCGACCTCACCATACTTTCACAGCCATGCAGTGCTCATGCTGCTCCAACGAGATTGTTGCCCTCTTTTCCCTTCCGATATCCTGATGATCGCTGTCAAATCACGGGACGCTGCACCATCCCGACTTGCAGGTCGGCAAACACGACTCGCCACTTGCCTATCTCCACCATTTGCTATTATGACTTTTGGTTTTGCAGTGGGGTTACCGGTATCTTGACCGCAGGCGCGCCTTACTTACTTCAACATGGAGCTTGTCACATCTAAGCTAAACATTCGATCAAATTCGAGTTGCCCAATGATGTCGATCCCGGATCTTGTCTCGACATTCGATTGCTCAGTCAGTCGGCTGAGGTCCGGTGACCGGGTACATATACTTTGAACCTGTACCTAACGAAGGAAGTATGTTAATGACGGGCTCTCTACCATCCTACATGAGCTCTTTTGGCCATATCCAGTTGCCTGGAAGACACGGACCAAGAATGGAAAGCTATTTACTCTTCCACCGGTCAATCCAATGACAGAGAAATCCGTTCTCGCTCACTCGCCGATATTGACTTAACTTTGCTGTGGGAGGGAAACTCGGATAAGTCCTGCCAAGAGGCTCAAGGTTCTATTTGTTCTCAACCTACCGCAGCGATCATCACTGATGAGCTTGCTGTCTCGCTGAGATGTCAGTAAGGAGCAGTGTGTTGGCCAAGCGAGTGAACCATGAAACAGTGTAATCCGTATGTCACCCAACTTTTCGGAATTGCTGCGACGATTTCTGTCAAGTCTCCGCTGCTCGATCCACGTTTTCCCGTCGCTGCCCTAGAATATTCTGCGGCGGCTGTTATTCTTGTGTCTTGCCTTGCGCTTTGTGGCTTTCCTAAGATGCGTGTCGGGGACAATATGGGCGAGCAACCGGGAACAAAGCGTTTCGTACCGCTTAAATGACAGGATGGTGTGTCGGATCGAGACGAACACCGCTGCAGGAGGTGGGAGCTCGAGCAAGTCAAGCAGGTCGAAGAAGGCAGAAGGGATGTCAGCGGTGATAAGTTGTAGATGTTCATGGGCCTTCATTTCCCCACAGATTTCGGGCTTGGTGATATAACGTGGGATTGAACGTCGTTTAAAAAGGCCACCTCGCGGTGACGAAATGATGAAGTCGCATGAGGGAGACGTGGTTTGTATCAACACCTATCCTTCTCGCCCTGTCTTGAGTTACGACGATTCTTTGCTGCTTTCCCACACAACAACCAGTAGCGCAAAGATATAGAAGTCGCGCAATGGGTCTGTCAAGTGATGGTCTTATGTCGAAGCATCTCTAAAGAAAGACGGGTTCGTTTGGCCATCGGTGGGAGTGATCCGCTCAGATCTCTCTGCAGCGACGCTCATCATTGAGCTCCGATTCCATCCAGACAGCGATGGGCATCGGTAGTCGCCGGCTAAATCAGCCCCAGGGTGTAACCGATTCATGCAAACGGCCGGCGGTGCGGCGGCGTGCCGGTGGTCATACAAAGCTAGTTCGCCCCTAGTTAAGCGTCAGTATGGCGTCAGAATGGAAGGGTTCGATGACTGACCAGAAACGCTCGCAAGCAACTCTCCCCATACGTGAGAAGGTTCTCGAGGCTGAACTTCTGATGTTTGCAAATACAGCTCAATCCCATTCTGTGGGCTAGTCAAGAAAGCTTGCGCTTGTTATACGGAAGCTCGTCTTCGACGACGTGGTGACGAACAGACAGTGCTCGTTGAACGAGCACTGTGACACATCGGAATGGCGCTCCGTCAACTCGGAGGATGCAGCAAGAGTTGTTCCCGAGGGTAATGACAGACAGTCTGGGAGATTGACTCATTAATAGCGTTGAGTCAGATGACAAAAGGGAAGGTAATGGAGTGACGTTGGGAGTTTCATGACGGATGAGTGGGAAGGCGCCACACGCGCACCGCTTCTGTTGCGTGGTGAAAGCGAATAAGCTGCTGAGCGTGGAGGACGAGGGTCTACGCGATTCTGAGTCACTCGTTCATTTTTGTTTCGCGGAGGGTATGAAGGTTACGAAACAAGGAAGGAACGAGAGAGAAATATCTCACACTTGGCTCTCATTGAAAGGACAGCCCACTTGGCACAAAGCCTTAGGTTGTACTTAGCCATACTGACTTGGAAAATTTTGCAATCATGATACAGAACTTTAAAATATTCATTCTCGTAACTGTATGTACCAGCGAAATCGACCATCCTCCATCCCGTCTATATACATACCCGGCCCAGATGTCTAGCTTCTATGTCCTCAGGTCTAAAATTTGGACCTTCCTCTTTACCCTTTCTCCAACAGCGACCTCCTTTCAGTTCTCTTAAGCGGCGTTGAAGGTCGAGTTGATGGCACCGATCTTGATGTTGGAGTAGATGACGGAGGCGTCAGGGTGGGCGGCCTCGACGTTCTCGGGCAGGCCATCCTCGGGGTCGCAGCGGCCACGGGCGATGCCGGGAACGGACGGGTCGCCGTCCTCCGGGTAGTTGCTGTCGAGCCAGTTCATGGAGGCGGCACTGTTGAGTTTTCAAGAGTCAGTCACTTGTCATCGCACGGCGTGGAAAAGGGAGCGGGGGAATTCGTACTGGTCGTCCCAGATGCTGAGCACGAGCACCATCTTCTCGAGCGACTTGCCCATTTGAGCCATGCCGCCGACCGTCTTGAAGTAGTTGGTGTCGCCGAAGGCGGTCTTCTGCTGCTCGCAGAACTCGTCGGTGATGGAGTTGACGGGGTCAACGCCCGCAACAACCACCTCCGAGTTGGGGATCACGGTGCCGTCCTGGACGTAGAAGCGGCGGATCTCCTTGAGGGCACCCGTGTCGGTGTCATCCTCGGTGATGAACTGCGTCACCACAGTGATGGGCTTGCTGGTGTCGACCGTCATGCCGGGGCCGTAGAACTCCTGGTTGCCCAGGCGGAAGCTGTTGAAGTCGCAGCCGTCTGCACATTGTTAGCGAGCCGCTCTCCCTCCTTATCCCCTTTTTTTTCTTATCGTCTTGACTTACCCTTGTCGCAGAGGCCTGCATAGCGGTTGTTGCCGGCGCCGCACTCCTCCTCGCTCTCGCACCGGGTCTGCTCCGTCACCTTGCACGGGTGCGGCGTGTAGGCCGTGGCGTCCGAGTTGGCCTCCCAGATGTCCATCTCGGCGCAGCAGGTGCCGTACTTGCCGGTGCCCGAGTTGCCGTCGCTGCCACCCCAGCCCTCGACGTTGGCCTATTATGATGAATCGTCGTTAACCCAGCGGCCCGGATGATCAGGGTACATACATACGGGGCCCGGAGCTTACCTCGCCGTTGATGAACTTGATGTCCTGCGGGCACTGGCTGTCGCAGTAGCCGGTGCCGTATTTGGCGCCGGCCTGGTTGCCCTCGAAACGCGAGAGACCACCGTCCTCATCCATCTCGCTGAAGTAGACGGCGCCATTGAGGCCGCACGGCAGGTTGGACACGTCGACGTCGAGGGTGAACTCCTTGTTGAGCAGGTTGAAAAGGCGGTACTTGTCGCCGTTCATGAGGTAAACACGCGATCCGACGTTCTGGCCGCCTTCCTGACCCGCGGTGACGAAGTTGAGCTTGAGCGCGCCCGCCTCGGGCGTCGAGATGCCGTACGTTCCCTCATAGTCGGCGCCGTCAATGGCGCAGTTGGAGGCGCACGTCGCGCCGTCCGGGCACGCCGTCTCGTTCCACGCGTTGCCAGTGTAGCAGTTGGTGTAGCCGTCCGTGACGTGAGTCCACCGCCAGTTGGCCTGAGGGACGAGAAGCCGAGGTTAGCATGCCATGCGCTTTGTCTTTTTCCTAGGCGGCATTGAGGATGGAGCGAGTGCGACTTACGTCCAGGACCACGGTGGTGGCCTCCTTGGTGCAGGAACCGGGGGCCGTGCACACCTCGATGGGGAGCGAGGGGTGGACCTCCTCGGTGAGAGTTCCGACTTGCTGGCCGAGCACAAGGCTGGCGAAGGAGAGAGCGGTTGCGACCTGCCTGTACATGATGGGCGGGTTATCTGTGTGGATGAGGGGACTGATGGGAGAGATTGAACTGAGCGGGCAAGCACTGCGGTTGCTCTTCTCTTCTTTCGAACCTCAACGGCGAGGGAGGTCTCCCCCTTTATGCATGCCCAAGAAGATCATCATGACCCCGTTGCTCTCCAGATCGCCCTCGGTCTTTCTGTATTGAACCACGGAAGCTGGGGAAGAGGACCGCATGGGGCGAACAGGGTGGCCAGGGCGCGCCAGAGTCACATCTGCATTCCGAACTCCCCTCCTCAATCTCTCCTCCAACACGATTAGACGCGCGGCATCGTGAGCAAAGTGGACTCTTCACGAGCGGGCTGATACTCATGGTAAGAAAGTACCGAGTTGGGGGGTGGAACCCTGCCACAATCAACCTGCCGTCCCAGCTCCACGTCGCTTGCGCGTGCCCGGACGATACTGCGCCGGAGGATCGAATGCGGGATGATCTCCCGACGCCTTCATAGTCGCCCGTCTGGAGGACCCTCGTCGGGTTTCCAGTCAGTCAGTCAGTCGGTTTTAGTCAGCCAGCCAGCCAACCAGTCCGTCCGTCAGTCAGAGGTTGGGACTCTCCGATGAGACCAGCCCTTGCCCTCGGGCTCGCAAAGACACACAAGAAAAAAAACGCCGAGTGATACGGTCGATCACGAAACCGCGGCGGGAACCCAACGGCAGGGTACCGCCTGCTGAGTTGCGGCTCTGATTGCTGGGCAAAATAGGCAGATTACGGTTACCCGGAATCGCTCGCCCGGGTTGACCGGATAAGCTTGGGATCGGCATAGGCCAAGAGGCGGCTCGAAGAGCTGAAACAGGGCGGCGTCGGCTGGCGTGGGCGAACCCTCAATATCGAGCGCGGCTCTCACGGCTCAAAGGGGCAGGCGATTGACTGCACCAAGCGCCAAGGGAGAGCCGCAACCCATCCCGGGTTTCCGTCGGTTTTCTAGAACTTCCAGAGTGCAAATCAACAATGTCAGCCGCCCGTCGGTCGTACCACGGACTTCGGCCTCGCTTATCGCTTTAGACCCGGAGGCTATGTACCTACAGGCGGTTCTGAAATGGCTGCGGCCCTCGTCCGGCATCTGCGCAGCAAGATGGTGTAAGACGAAGTCGGCATCCGGGGTCGGTGGAGCTCACGCCTTGCGCTCCCTATGTGCTCAAACGGCGAGGGATGGCCCGTCTGGAGAAGCGCTCCACTCGTAGTCCCTCCCGGAGGCCGGGGGTCGGCAGGGAGCATCCCCTGGTGTGCTCCCGTTTTGGTACAAGCGCCGGCTCATAACACAGCATCTCCATCCCCTTGGTGCCGTATCGAGACACACACGCGCAGTGTTTGCCGTTGCTAAGAGGCATTTCGAGGTGGACCCAGACGGCAATGCGGCCCTTTACATGCAGGAAAGAGGAGGCGCGGACAAGACGCAGATTGTCTGCAGGGACGAAAGCCGCTCCGCCCCTGATAAAGAGCTCCAACAATCACGGCCAAACGTCAACTCGCATTGCCGCCGCATATCTTCAGAAACCTCATCCGCCGGAAACGCCGAAGCAGAAGGTAATTAGGAAAAAGTCCTACCGGCCCGTGACCGGATAGATCATGACCGGGCTGTTGCGGGTGCCTTGATCCGATATGGTCTTACTATTTCATCATTTCGTCAGCCGCAGTTTGAGAAAAGCCGCGAGAGAGGTGCACACGGCAGGTTATGAGCCGACAAAGGGCGAGTCTCACGCTTTGTATGCGCCTTTGTGATCTCCGAGGGATCTTAACACCCCACTCCCAAGTTGGTGTCTGATATTAATGCATCACCATTATCCGCATGATCGATCCGCTCCTGCAGCACTTCTACGTCCTAAGAGACTTCAAGCTCTTGCGGAAGCAAGCACAATATGCACCACTCACCAGGTCCTGGTTTGACAGAATCATCAAACTTTTGCCGCCTAGAACACCATTTGAACGACTTGGTCCCTGACCCGTATCTAAGTACTAGACTAGAGGTAATGTACCATGTTCACCACTCGACATCCCTAGACATGCTCCTCCCACATGTAACACGAGAGTTCATTCTTGTCGCCGGGTTTGAAAATGAGTAATCCATGTCAGATCTTTGGCGCAATGGCTAAACTCATCACTACGGAGTACAACGTCATGGTTACCCTAGCGAAGTCTCGGCCTGGGTTTCTAAAGCAATCAGTCATCCCCAAGTAAGCTCCAAGTCCGGCGGTTACTTTTCGGTCGTTTGGCATATTGAACTACTACCTGAAATGTATGTGGACACTTAGCTATCCCGAGTACTCCGTATCTGTACACATATCTAAATGATGGTCGCAGCAGTAAATGCAGTTTCAAGTCAGAATATACTTGGTCAAGAGGCAGACTTCCTTTGCATGACAAGGTCGAGCAGCGGGCACCCATGTGTCCCTGACGTGAGACCTAGCACCTCAAACCAGAGCAACTCTACGAAATTGAGGACATGAGCTGTTAATCTCCCAGACAAGGAAAGGCTGGTCTTGCCAACCTCTCAAGTCTCGAAAACTTCGCCATTTCCCTTTAACGAATTGCTTCACTTGTAACCCTAACCCTTTCTTCTTACATCGACGTATTGGCAATCATGGGTCCTCAACATCCAATCCAACTCATAGCCGTTCAATACTGCACATTTTGCCTTGATTCATGAGACAAGGGAGACAAAGCTTTTGTCTGAAGGCAATTGGCTTTCACAACTCTCCAGCGGTATTTGTCTTTGGAGCCCATTTTATCAACAACCCGGACCTTGTCTTTTTGGTTTCAGCCAATGCTTGCGTCACATTCCGACTTCGAAATCGCGCTCCTGCAAGACCTGAAATCGTGAACTACGTCTCGTTACGTTCAGCCTGTCGCAACTATTTTCGTTTCTCATTGTCTCGGGCACCCATTACCGTCCTTTACCACCCTTTACCACCCTCAATCTCTTTACGACATCGAGCGCATACAGGAAGAAAAAGAGAAAAGTGAGCAGATACGAAAAGGCCAATTCAAAAAAGGAAAGAAAGAGAACAAAGAAAGGAAAGGAAAGAAAAATAATGACAGCACCCCTGTTAACCCACCCGCGCCTGCGCGCGCTGGCCCCCGACCCCCCCGCAGTGGTGCGCGTTCGCAACCTGACAACGGCGGCACCGCTCTGCCGCGCCGGCCGCGACGCCTGGGGCCGCTACGGCAAGCCGCAGCCGTGCCGGTTCTCGGCCGAGGTGGCGTTCCACGATGGCTTTGCGGCGGCCGCGTCGCACGACCGCCTCGGCGCCGAGACGGTGCACTACGGCACCCTGAGCAAAGCGGTTCTCCGGAGCGTCGCGCGTTTTGAGGAGGAAGAGGAGGCGGCGGAGAGAGAACAAGAGGGAAAGGAGGTGGGGCGGGAGAGCAGCCTGAGGGATGTTCTGGGTCGAGTGTGGTTTGATCTAACGGGATTGCGGCTACTCGGAGAAGAAAGCGCTTCCACCACCACCGGGGAGGGACAAGGAGGGGGTGCCTTTTTGGATAGGAGTAAGGTGCGGCTGCTTTCGGTCACCGTGGCGCTGCCCAAGGCGTCGCTTCTAGGAAATGAGGTGAGCCTGACATCGAGCGCCGTGTTCGATTCCGCTGGAAGGGTGGAGGGCTGGGCGATTGCGTTGGAGGTCAGCAGATTGAAGGTGCCGACACTGGTCGGCGTCAACGCGAATGAGAGGCTGGCGAAGCAATTCGTTGTCGCGACGGCTACGGTGGAGAAGTTCACAAGGGCGGAGGATGTGTATACTGATATTGAGCGAGACATTGTTCAGGTGAGTCTCTTGATCGCTCTTACATGTGGCGTCGGTCTGGTGTTGCAGTGCTGACATTGGCGGACCAGGCGATGGAGAAATCTTCGTTTGAGACTCTCGAAGCCCTGGGTGCTCACTTGACAGAGACCGTTTTGAGTTCTGGTCGGCGTGAGAATGATTGGCTCGTTTGCATTCGGATGGAGAAGCCCACAGCGGTTCCCATGGCGGACTGCCCTATTGTTGAGGTGCGAGCTACGCAGGAATCTATTTCAAGACAGAAAGACGCAGGCACGTCGTGAAGCAAGCGGAAATCACTTTTATCCTGCCATCTACTTTCTCTCTCTCAAATCCCGAGCAACTCGTGATTTGGGACAGGGAGGGGAGGTGGGGCTCATTCGCTCTCGCATCGAGGAATGTCGCCTTTGGTTATCTCATTGACAACCGCCATATCCGGATCGAAGAGCATTACGTGGAAATGTTCCACTGACTTTACGGATTTGAGGGCAGCCCAATTCTTGAACCAGATGACCTATCTAAAGTCAGCATCTCATCGCAGTTACAGGAAACAACCGCAACCAACATGATCCGGGTTTATCTTGTAAAAGGTCTTGCGAACATAAGCATCGATCTCAGCTCGCGCCGCGTCAGTCAGGTCGCCCGTTTCTGGGTCTTCCTCGAGTGCAAACTTGGTCCACACGACGAGGTGCACTATTCGCTTGTCGATACCGTATGGCCAATCATTCCTCAGTATCTTGACGTCTTCATCGAATTCGAAAGGCCGACCTCTTGGTGTGATCGGCAGCGTCCATTTCAATCTTTCCGAGAGGATAAAGTTCATGACGCTGCCATAGTCCCGCCTGAGTTTCCAAGTGAAGGCCAGGTATCGGCGGAGGTCGGACGGGAGTCTCTGGAACAGCTCCAGCCGATTCTGTGCTACCTTCTGCCGCACCACGGCCCAAGTGTCAAATTCATACTCGCTGTCTGGTGTGCTGATGATGCCGCGGTCCTTGTCGGTGAGGTTACGGAGAAAATCGGGACATTCGGCGGTTCTCAAGTGTTCGGGGACGTTCACCTGCCAGTAAGGCAGGTCTTCTGTTGTACTCCCCATGGCTCTGGGCAACTGATCCGACGCCGTAGTCAACCAAAGCCGATTTCGTTAAATGTTTTAGTTTGCTTCTTTGTTTTACCGTCGATGACTGTTTGAATGGTTGGTCGCAGATGCAGGGTCCAAACCAAGACTCACGTTACTAGAAGTTGCCACTAGGATGCACGCACGGCTTGGCGGTAGTTGTGGATTCAAAAGTCGGCGGCGTTGCAGGGGGGGCTTCCAACGGTCAAGGAGGCCGTTCACCGACTCGATCAGGGCCGGCGGTGGCAATGGCGGTCATGAATGGTTCTCGGCCGGTGTGGGGCCGGTGTTCTTGGCCAATTCGAGAACTGGCGGGGCGCGCGCGCGAGGTGATCCGGGGGGTTCCGAGGATGCTTCCCAGCCTTCAACTGTTGAATCGCTAGTGCCCTGGGTAAGGGAATGTTGCCGTTTGTTAGCGTGCCACTATTGCCCCCCATGGCTAGCGTAATTGGCCGAGAACCTGCAACAAGTCCCTCTCGCAGCCCCTGGCGTTCAAAATTACCCATGGATGGAACAAGGTAGCTGCTGTCAAAAGTTTTATGCGGCTCAACGTCCTACAATCAGTTGTGTAATGTGCCGCAAAAGTGGTTGCGTGCTGGTAGTGTTTCACAAGAGTAACCCAAATGGGAGCTGTCACGGAATCCCAATTTTCAACGTTCACGGGTGCACGAGGGACAAAATATCTCAGCTCTTGTCCGCACGTGGGCCGGCTGATTTGACCTGGTGTGCCGTGTCGCGGCTACACATCGAATGCAGAGGAGTGTACGGATATCGGCGGACCCATCAGAGGCGGTGCTGTCGGCTTGGAATTGTCGCTCATTCTGGACTGCTCTCTGTGTGGATTGCTTCAATCAAAAGCGGGGTGGAGCTCGGTAGGAGCAAGCAAGGCCCGAAGGTGAACCGAGAGCAAGGTGCCGGGATGAGACAATTTCAGGAGACAAATAACTCTCGGATTACACGTACGACCTTGATGCGATTCTTTCCGCGTTGCATCTTGCCGCCGGCCGAGAATCTTAGCTGAGGTATGCTTGAGTTACGCCACCGGCAGATTCGACCGAGCTTCTTTCCTAAACGAGCGTGCCACTCAAGGTTTCTTCCAGCCGTTGTTGCCTGGTGCTGCCCAACAAACATGTCCACGGTTACCTCAAGGCAGGATGCGGCGAGCGCCTTTACAGTGCGCAGGCAACTCGTTTCATCATTTCATCGAAGCAAATCACCCCTAAATACCTAGTTGATAGCGTAGATTGGAAAAGAGGCAAATTTCCCGGTTGATGGGTAGTGGACCTCGACTGATGACGCCGAGCCATCACCAGTTTTAGCAGTTTTAGTTCCCGTTGGGCTGAGAATGCATTAGCTTTCTCGAGTCCTGGTGTTCAGAAGGTACTCGACAGGGGGCTAGGCCTGGCCAAAACTTCGAAGCGCTGCTTTGTTGGGGCTTTTGTTAGTGCTCCAAGTTTCCGCCATCCTGCTCTTCATGAGCACAAGGAAGAGGCGCAGATTTGAAGAACCAACTTTTCGTATCAGGGACCAGGAACTGTCACTTCTAATAGCGAGCGTATCATTACTTGAAATCCACTGCAACCTGCCGCGAAAAAAAAAAGGGCGGTCACCTGGTGATCTCGAGTGTCTTTCCGTCCAGTGAACATCTTCCGCAGAGTCGTAAACTGCCCCCCTGACGAGTAACTCTCGGTCACGACCTACAGTTACCGTTCGCCACGGACTAGTGATCTTACTGGAAGCCTCGAATTGGGCAATTGAATTGTTGTCGCAACGGCCTGTGCCACGGTCCGCTGCTCCTGAGTGCTCAGCATCGTTTTGATTTTAAACCAGGGGCAACCGAAATACCTGCCCCACTAACACGACTGACAAGGGGGGAGCTCCAGCCGATCGATGGGAAGCGATAATAGCATCCAGTTTCCCAGGGGGTGTGCACCTCGTGGGCTACCCGACCGCTTTTCCGTCTTCTTCGTTGTCCTTCCCTCCTTCTTGTTGATCTCTGCGCATTTTTCCCCCCCTACTTTCTCATTGTCTACCTCGTCGTCTTACGACGCATCACCAAGTTGCACCATCCATTCTGACAGGAATTGTAAATAGGTAGGGCAACCTGAACTACGCTGGGGGAGAACCCCCCCCAAAAACGAGACAGCCCCGCACCTCGAAGCTCTGCCAAATCACTGCTGCATCCCCATTTCCACCACAGCCAGGAGGGGTTGATCCAGTCGATCCCACTTCGGCCCAAGGTTTCCCAGCAGCCCTCAATTACGTCAATCGGCTAATTTATCCTTTCTTCAAAACAGCGGCTTCCCGCCCTCAATTTGCTGCCATCAGAACTCGTCTGACGCTGAAACAAAAGTCAAACGGCACTCGAGGTGCGCCTTCGTGATTGACTAGACCTGAGCTTCATTTTAACTCCCTCTCCAGCTTTCATCTCGCGACAAACAGCCTGTGAATCAACCAAGACACCAAAACATGGCGGCACAAACAATCAAGAGCGCCCTGCCTGCGCACCTCAAGCCGGGCAACAACGACGAGGCCGAGTTTGCCAAGAGGCATCACGGCAAGACAAGATCTCACATGGTAAGTTCCAGTCAGATCCCGATTCTGGTGCCCTTTTTCTTCGAGCAGTTATCTGTGAGGAATTTGCGGGAGCCCGTTGCCCGCTTCGAGACCTGTTCCGGGCACCGAGCAATGGAGGAACCGTGACAAGGAAAGCCGAGTATCCAGCTGCGTCAGTGACACAGGCTGGTGGCTAAGGTCCCCTTGCGTCGCATACGTGTTGTGACAACCGCTATGTCGGACCCAGGAAGGTTGTCACTCGAGGAAACCTTGAGAAAAACCACACAGCTTGGCTGAGCAACGAACCGATACTGCGTTGTTTACAACCTTTGCGCGCCATTATAGCACCTAAACTTCCGAGCCACGCCCGGGTTGCATCACACGGCATACCTACTTGGATGAACCGTCTCCTCCGAATCGAGGGAAGACAAGCGATAGAGGAGACAGGTTGCGGTTGACCCGTGCTAGATGTTTATTTTCTTCTTTTTTTTCTTTCCTTTTTTTTTTTTTTTTTTTACCCGGCATTAGGAAGCAGTGACGTCAGACTAACCAACCAACTCTGAACAGGCCTTCGAGAACACCTCAACCAACATCGCGGCCGCCCAGATGCGCAATGCGCTCACGAACCTGGCTGAGACGGTGAAGGACCCGGAGCAGAAGAAGGCAAGTTGAGGCCCACTCTTTGGTCGAAGAGGCCAAGTTGGCGTCTAACAGGTAATACAGTTGTTCGAGACCGAGATGGACAACTTCTTCTCGCTCTTCCGCCGGTACCTGAACGACAAGGCCAAGGGCAACGAGGTGTAAGTGTTTTGCATACTGGGCGCAAAGCGCGTGGGCTGACGAGACCTGCAGTTCGTGGGATCGAATCGCGCCTCCTGCTGAAGGCCAGGTGGTCGACTACGACGAACTCCCCAACTCTGAGTCTGTCAACTTCCTTAACAAGCTGGCCGTGCTCAAGCTTAACGGTGGTCTGGGTACTTCTATGGGTTGCGTTGGCCCCAAGTCGGTTATCGAAGTTCGCGATGGCATGTCCTTCCTCGACATGTCGGTCCGCCAGGTCGAGTACCTTAACCGCACGTACGGTTCCAACGTGCCCATCATCCTCATGAACTCGTTCAACACGGACGAGGATACCGCTGCTATTATCAAGAAGTACGAGGGTCACAACGTGGACATCCTCACCTTCAACCAGTCCCGCTACCCTAGGATCTACAAGGACTCCCTCCTCCCAGTGCCCAAGTCGTTCGACTCGCCCCTTCACGACTGGTACCCGCCCGGACACGGTGACGTCTTCGAGTCCCTGTACAACTCGGGTATTCTGGAGAAGCTGCTTGCGCGCGGCATCGAGATCATCTTCCTCTCCAATGCTGACAACCTCGGCGCCGTGGTCGACCTTCGCATTCTGCAGCACATGGTGGAGAGCGAGGCCGAGTACATCATGGAGCTGACCAACAAGACAAAGGCCGACGTCAAGGGTGGTACCATCATCGACTACGAAGGCAGTGTGCGTTTGCTCGAGATCGCGCAGGTTCCCAAGGAGCACGTCAATGAGTTCAAGTCGATTAAGAAGTTCAAATACTTCAACACCAACAACATCTGGATGAACCTCAAGGCCATCAAGCGCGTGGTGGAGAACGACGAACTCGAAATGGAAATCATTCCCAACGGCAAGACGATCCCAGGCGACAAGAAGGGCGAGTCCGATATTAGCATTCTGCAACTCGAGACAGCCGTCGGTGCCGCTATCAAGCACTTCAAGAACGCCCACGGCGTGAACGTGCCGCGCCGCCGCTTCCTGCCTGTCAAGACCTGCTCAGATCTCATGCTTGTCAAGTCGGATTTGTACACTGTCAAGCACGGCCAGCTGCAGATGAGCGCCAACCGCTTCGGCGACGCCCCGCTCATCAAGCTCGGCAGCGACTTTAAGAAGGTCTCTGATTTCCAGAAGCGCATCCCCAGCATCCCCAAAATCATCGAGCTCGACCACCTCACCATCACGGGTGCCGTCAACCTCGGCCGCGGTGTAACCCTCAAGGGGACCGTCATTATCGTCGCAACCGAGGGTCAGACGATCGACATCCCGCCGGGATCCATCCTGGAAAACGTCGTCGTCCAGGGTAGCTTGCGCTTGCTCGAGCATTAAAACGGTGCTCTACCCGGGGGCACTGGTCTTTCTGTGTGTCATGGGCGCATGTAGGTGAGAGGTGAGCGGGGATCATCATTTTCTGCTGCTTTGTTGGGCCTAAAACAAGATTATAATATGGAAGCCTTTGCATATGATTTGGAAGGGTGGGGGAGACCCTGGGCAGTTAATGTGTTATGGTGTGGCCTTGTCTGCTCGACACTTTGCTCCTGGCAGGGTAAACGGCGGACGAATTTTGCCTACCATCTAGGCACCCATAGACGTTCTGTAGTAGCCGCAATTATCAAGACGATGCAAAATCATAGCTCCGTGATATCTTTGTTTGCAACGACGTAGTAAAAGGAAGAATGATGCTTCACGGCTGTGATTAACCCCCTTTTCGCCTCAGCTTCTCGCTACACTCGGGACAATACCACGTCCCGTTGGGCTCGCTTTTGAGCCCCACACAGCCCCAATGGAACCACTCGTAAGGGCACTGGTCGTTGTCACACGCTACCATGTTGCCGAAGCTGACGTTCTGGCACGAGCAGTACTTGCGATCGTCGCCGGCCTCATCGTCGTCCACGTCCATCATGTCCAAGTCCTCGTCCTTGATCCCTCCTCCGCGGCCGGGGTGAGGGCTCCGAGGGTGGGTCACGCTCCGGTCCGTGCCGTTGCCGGTGCCGCCGTTGGTGCCGTTGTTGTTGTTGTTGTTGTTGTTGTTGTTGTTGTTGTTGTTGTTGTTGTTGCTGCTGCTTCCACTGCCGCTGCCGCTGCCGTTGGGATAATTAGTGGCGCCTGAAGGTGTGCGGTTATGGAGAGCCGAGTCGCGGGTGCCGCCGCTGCCGCCTCCGGCGCCTGTTGGGAGTGAGGCGATGGCTTGGTTGGAGGCGGAGCGGGAGAGCGAGGCCGCCGGGGTGCCACGGCCACCGGTGCGTGTGTCGCTCTCATCGTCGCTGGCCGACTCGGCGTCGGAGAGCTCGCTTTCTGCCGCGGAAGAGGGCGAATTTTTGGCAGCGCGCTTGACACGAGATAGGCCCGACTTTTGCACGCCGCCGCCGGTCGCCGGGGTGCCCTTCTTGCGGCCGCCAGTGCTGGATGGCGTGCCTGCCTTGCGGGAACCCCCGGCCAGCGAGCCCTTGGATGCAGCGCGCGGACCAGCGCTACCGGCGCGCTGAACGCCGGTGGCTGTCTGACCTCCCTTGGGTGTGCCCGGTCCGAGTGAGGAGTGACGGGCGAGGCCGCTCGATGTAGCGGGCAACGCACCCAGTCCGCTATTCGATCGGGGCACACGCTTCGTTGCCGGACCGGCCGAGCTCTCTCTCGCTTGGCGATTCATAATCATGCTCGCTGCTGGGGTGGCGGGCGCTGACGCTGAGCCGTGTTGTTGTGCCTGGGCATTGCGGACCTGAGCGTTGGCTGCCCGGGCTTGTGGTATGTTATTGAGCGCAGAGGAGATGGCATTCGCCGCACTTGCACTTCGGGACCCGGCGGTTCCGTTCGTTACATTCGCGGCGCTCGGGCGCAGGAGGGAGGGAAGCTCGTCCGGGTCGGTGAAACCGGGCTCGCCGCGATCGTAAAGCAGTTTGATCTGCATGTCGAGGTGGCGAGTATGCTTGTCCAAGTTCTGCTGCAACTTCTGGGTCAAGGCAATCTTTTCGTTCGACAGCTGCTCCGCCAGCTCAAAGTTCTTCCTTATCATCGCCCGATATTCCTCCTCCTTGGGGTTCGGATGATGGCTACCATGCGCCTTGATCCACTTTTGAATGCGCCCATCCCTCTCCTCGATTTCCCGCACTAGCTTATCATATTGACGATCCTTGTCTGCGATCTCTTCCTCAAGGAACCGCAACTCTTCGGAGAGATTCTGAGTTCTGTTGATAAAGTCGTCGAGGATCAGTGCCGGGTCGAGCGGTTCGGCAGGCGGCATCTTCCTGACGAAATCGATGGATAAATCGTCTCTAGGCATGGCTGTTAACCCGCCGTACGGCGCTTGTACAGTACTGCCCTGCGTAACACCAGGTTTAAAACTGGAGGGGAAACTGCGAGCCAACTCGTCTGGCTGCTGCAGAGAGCCTAGTCTGAAAGGTCTCGACCCGTGGCTCCAACCGTGCCCAAGAAGTCGCCGGCTGAACTATGGCAGACTCTAAAGAAAACGCCGCGAGAATTTATTGTTTTGTTCGTTTAAAAAAAAAACACCAGTGGATGGTGTATTGAAGAGGCAAACCGCCAAACGCGAGACAAGTGGAACGAGGCCAAGATGTGGGTGACGCAGGGCGGCGCGGCTCTGCTCAGAAAAACGCCCGATGGAAATGCGACTGATCACAGAGGAGAGTTCCACAGGCTCACCTTACAAAAAGGGATATTTCAGATACCAACTAGCCTGCACCCCTGTCGTCCAAAGAGATGGCGCGGATGCGGAACTTGATGGGAATTGAGCTGGGAGGTCGAGGCCAGATTCTTGCAATGTGGAGAGCAAGCAAGAACGGCCGTCTCTGGCTTGTCGCCAAAGCCGCGTTTGTTTCACAGCGGAAGAAAGTTCGGCGGTCCGCTTGCCCAATGGCACGCCTGGAAACATCAGCAGGACTGGGCTGTTGTGGACGCAGCAGTGCAAGGGGCAAGCATTCGGCTAGCCGAATCAGGTTTAGCGAGCGCCAAGGGCAAGGGTCGATCGCCACATGGAGAACGTCGCGGGTTTGCTCGTGCCAATGTTCGATTCGAGATCCAATTCTGTGCAGCTGCAACGAGCCCCCCATCACGAACTCGAGTTACATTCGCCAGCATCCGACGACACCGAACTCTTACCCGCATCGTTGTCAAATCCACATTCACAGCGCTCCAGCGCAATTAGCTAATTTCTAAAAATACGATTCCGGTCTCATCATCAGCCCTTCAAATTTGGCAATACCTCTCAGATTCAAGACTCAAACACATCTTCAGTCTCGAATCCCCAGACTGCAGCCTCCGCGAGCCCAAGTGCCCCTGAATTCTCACAGAATAAACACCAGGTGCGGCAAATGGATGCCGCGGCCTACCAATACCGGCCTCCAAAGCCCAACTATTTGCCCCATAACATTGAGGCCGATGATCCCATTGTAGAGGAGTACGCCATCCCACTCGGCAAGGCTGACGACCGCGAAAATGCTATCTTTTTCAACAAGATGAAGTTTGCGGCGCAAGAATACGGCATTGTCCGCCCCAAGGGCTACAGGGTTTCATACCACGCGACCCCCGAGATGGAAAAGCATCACTTTGGGCAAACGCATCCCATGAAGCCGTGGCGCCTGACGCTGACGAAAAGCCTCGTCACGTCGTATGGGATGCCCTTCGCCATGGACAACTACGTGACGCGGGAGGCGACGTACGAGGAGCTCAATGCATTCCATTCGAGCGACTATCTCGACTACCTGTCAACAGCAGCCCCCGAGGACCAGCCGCGGGATATCGAGAACCCGGACAAGGAGGTTAAGTACAACCTTGGTGGGAGTGACTGCCCGCTCTTCCACGGGCTCTACAACTACTGCTCCATGTCAGCGGGCTGTTCGCTTGACGCTGCGCGCAAGATCACCAACAATCAGTCCGACATTGCCATCGCTTGGGGCGGTGGGCTACATCACGCCAAGAAATACGAGGCATCCGGCTTCTGCTACATTAACGACATTGTCCTTGCCATATTACAACTTCTGCGCATCTACCCTCGTGTGTTGTACATCGACATTGATGTGCACCACGGCGATGGTGTCGAGGAGGCCTTTTTCTCGACTGACCGCGTCATGACCGTCTCATTCCACAAATATCACCCTGAAACTTTCTTCCCGGGCACCGGTGCACTTGAGGACAACGGGCCGAAGAGCGAGCACAATCCCGGAGCGCACCATGCCATCAATGTACCGCTACAAGATGGCATCACCGATGAACAATACGAAAACCTCTTCCAGAACATCATTGGCGCCATCAACGAGCGCTACCGGCCGAGCGCCATCGCACTTCAATGCGGCGCGGACTCGCTCGCGGGCGATCGTCTTGGCCGCTTCAACCTGCGCGTCCAGGGTCACGGCGCCTGCGTGCGGTACTGCAAGAGCCTCGGCCTACCGATGATTATGTTCGGTGGCGGTGGGTACACGCCGCGCAATGTCGCGCGCGCTTGGGCGCACGAGACGTCCATCGCCATCGGCGCCGACACGCGAATTCCCGAGACGATCCCAGAGCACGCGCCCTGGCGCGAACACTTCATCCACGACACGCTGTTCCCGACGCTCGAGCAGAGCATGAACGAGCCGCGCCACAACCGCAACTCGGACAAGCGGCTACGCGAAATTGTAGCGCACGTGCACGAACAGCTGCGCTTCGTGTCCCACGCGCCTAGCGTGCAAAGCACCATCATTCCGCCCGATCTTGGGCCAATCCGGGACGATGTCGAGGCGCGACTGAAGGAGGAGAATGAAGAGAAGGAAGGGGGTTTGAGAAGGATTCAGGAGGAAGGACTGGGACGAGATGGGGAATATTAAAGAGTTCTCTGGCCAGGACATGAGCCTTCCCTCGGTAAGGCGCCAAAGCGTTACCGAGCCTTTTTCCTTAGCGTGTTAGGCCAGCAATAGACAAACCAGATACCCGCCTCAGTTCACGGCGAAAGCTGGCTCTCGGTTCGCTCCCACGTTCCAGTCGCGTCGATGTTCGTTCAGCACTGACAAGCGGGGCCTTCTCCGATGTGGGTCCGAGTTTTCGGACTACCCGCTCCGCCCGGACACGGTGTGCAGTGGGGCTTACACATAGCGGGAGCAACCGATCTTGCAGCGGGGCCACGCGGGGAAGGTCAGCTGAATCCAGCAATTGCATCATTGCTTTCTAAAACACGCAGGCATGTTTCCAAACCCAACAAAGCATCCTACTACCCAAATCCATTGGAAATTTGTGTTCACGCCGGGGAGTACAAGAGAGATAGAGAGAAAAAAAAAAAAAGAGAAAGAGAGAGAGAGAGAGAGAGAAACTGAAATACGATATTTACCTATTCCTGGAGTCGAGAGGCATTGAGCGACCACTTGTACTGACGGCTTCAACATGCTGCTGCCCGCATGAGCTTCGAGTTCTTGCCTCATGCGGCACCCATTCCATGACAATCTGGCTGGCCACACACATTTTTTTTGACACAAGAATTTCTGAAATTCTGGGCCTTTTCTACTAGATCACAGCATTCTCAACCACAATCCTAAAAATATAATTCCAGTTTTTGCCACGCCCCAATTCCATATAGGAACACCCTCGGATTTGGCCAGGCTCTGTTCCAAGTTCCCGCTTTCCAACCTTGTTATTGCCCCTGTCGGTCAAGTCCACTTGCATGCAGAGCTTCCTTGTCAGCCAGCGGGAGGTTAGGACAGCGGCCCATCGATAGTACCTTGCACTCTCGACTTTTCTACGAATTGTCTCTGTTGTCATTTCGTTTCGTCCAACTTCTTTGGCGTAGCCACACACGACCGCCCAACATGTCAATGCACCGCGTCTCGTCCATCGAGACCTTTACCACTGTTCCTACCGCCTCCCGGTCGAGGAGGACCTCGGATGCATCCACTCGCGCCCGTAAACTAAGCTTCAACCCCCTCCCCCAACGATGGGACCCCCCGACGACCATTGACAAGCTCGCCGCTGTCGGGGCGTTCAAAGTACCAAGGTGGAAGCGGCTTTGTGAGTTCATCCCATGGTAGTCTACTCACTCTTGGCTGCTGACGTTGTGATGGTGTTTTAGTCCAGGTGGCTGTTGGCGTGGTCTCGTGCTTCTGCGCAGCCGGCATCGTCTTTGGCTATGCCGCCATCAAGCCCGTGTTGAAGGCCGAAGGCGCTTACAGGCGCACCTGTACCGCCCAAAACGAGTCTCCCGATGCCGTGGACACTTGTGTCGACCTGCACCTCAACTTGATGTTCACCGTCGCCGCGGTGGCTACTAACGTCGCTGCGTTGCCTGTCGGAGCAATCTTGGACCATTTCGGGCCTAGGGTTTGCGGCCTGCTCGGAAGCTTCTTTCTTGCGGCGGGCGCGCTGTTGATGGCATTCGAGTCTCGGTTAGAGTTTGATGCCCTGCTCTTGGGCTACTTCTGCCTCGCTCTGGGCGGTCCCTTCACGTACATTTCCTCCTTCCAGTTATCCAACGCCATCCCCCGCCACTCGGGCTTCATTCTCGCTCTTTTGACGGGTGCCTTTGATGCGTCCAGCGCGCTGTTTCTTATTTACCGCATTATCTACCAAAAAACGGAGGGAGCCTTCAACCATCGACGTTTCTTCCTGGCCTATCTCCTCGTACCCGCGGCCATCGCGCTGTTTCAAGTCACCCTCATGCCTTCGCAATCGTACAAGACGGTGGGCGAACTTGTGGAGGAGATTGAAGAGCCCCTTCACGCCGTCGCAGAGCCGGGGCCATACGACCAGGTGGACGAGGAAACTGCCCTGCTGCGGGAGGAAGAGCGCCAGCACCGGGCGGACGTGATCGAAGGCATCCAGAATGTGCTTGGCTCGTCCAAAGCGGACAAGCAGACAGAGCGCGAGGAGCACATCAACGAGATCTCAGGTGTTTGGGGCGTCATGCATGGCTACTCGGCATGGGAGCAGATCAGATCCCCATGGTTCATCTTGATCTGTCTCTTCACCAGTAACGTTTCCCCGTTCTCTTTTAACCTTCCCCTCCCCCCCCTTTTTCTACATCGCCGTTGTCCATCTACATGACTGACTATCGGGTATTCTGACCAGTTATCCAAATGACGCGAATCAACTACTTCGTCGCGACCATCCGGTCGCAGTATGAGTACCTTTTCGGCTCGCACGAGGAGGCCGTAGCTCTCAACAACTTCTTCGACGTTGCCCTTCCGTTGGGCGGTATCCTCGCCGTACCCTTCATCGGCACAGTGCTGGACCGCACCTCGACCGTGACAGTGCTGGTCGTGCTCGTAACCATGGCCACTATCATCGGCGTCCTGGGCGTGATTCCCCACAGCACCGTGGCCGCCTACACCCACGTCATCCTCTTCGTCCTCTACCGCCCCTTCTACTACACGGCTGTGTCCGACTACAGCGCCAAGGTGTTTGGGTTCGAGACCTTCGGCACCGTCTACGGCACCATCATCGCGCTCTCGGGCGTACTCAACTTCACGCAGGAGGGACTCGACTGGCTGTTTGAGCGCCGTTTCGACGGTAATCCCATCCCTGTCAACGTGTTCCTGCTGCTCATCAGCCTGGCCGTCGGCTTGGCGCTCGTGGGGTTCGTCTGGGCTAAGGCGAGAACCATTAGGAGGGGAGTCCTGGAGAGAGAGGCGAGGGCTAGTGGTGCTCTGGGACAGCAAGAGGCGGTGGTGGACTTTTAAAACCATTGGGTTAAATGTCCGGTGGAGAGGTGAAGTCCGTTTGGCACTCGCTGGGGTTCAGTGCCTGAGTTGGAAAAGGTGGTACCAATCTTGCCTAGTTGGCGCCAAAAAGCGAGGGAAAACATTGCAAGCAAGGAGTTGTCAGGTCCTCTGTCAGCATTCTTGTTTGGGAAACGGATTTGCCTTCTTCGGACGGTCCTGACTTCAAAGGTTTTAGTAATGAGGTAGTTCAGTAGAAAAGATGTGCATAAAAGCCGACTCGAACCACATCCAACGTACCAGGTTCTGAATGGTTTGTAGTGTTATGCTCTTCCCTTCCGCCCTGTTTTCCAACCTATGGGCCGCAACTCGGGTCGAAAAATGTGAGCCGACGCTGCGCGTTGAACTACTTGTGTTACAACAGTACCAGACAGAACATAACTAAACTACATATTTTGCTGTTCTTATATTTTGCCATCCCTTGCCACTCCACACTACTCCGTTCACCTGTCAAGGCACAATCAGGACCTACGGAATCAGCGCAGAAACCGGGCCACTCGAAAGCAGCATTCTTTCGACCGCTTGTTCAGTTAAGCAACGACTCGACAATTCAACTGTCGAATTCTTGTGATAACTGTACTCTTATACGACGTAGAAGAACGCCCAAATAAATATCTCTTCTTTTTAATCTAAGCGACCGGCTCGATGCTTGTTAAGCAGGTGTTGGCGCAAAGCACATGTCTACGATTGGCCTAACTTCCAAGTTCGAATGAATCAAGGGCTCGGCGAATCGCATGACTGCCCAAAAGATTGTAACGGCTGGGGCCCGCTTTGGTGCGAACTCCCTTCTTTCCTGCCGAACTGATCGCACACCTGCATCCATGCCGTGGAAAGCGCGTGCCGATAAGCGGGTTCCCACTGTCTTCTTTGTGCGTCTCAACGCTTTCCATTCTTCAACTCACATGTAGATTTTGCTTCTGCAAACGACTTCATCCATTTCGCGTCGCGCGATGATCGTGTGCGCGTCAATGCGTAATACCCTTTCGCTGCCGCCCGGAAACCCAACGAGATGGGACGGGCATCTGGGCATTGCCGATTCAAGGCCAATGCAATGCCCAGAAGCGCCGAGTCTGGAATTGGGGGCGCTTCCGGGAGCTCGCTCACTGGCTCAGTGGCATCCAAGCCCGCTAAGCGCCCAGGCTGCGAGGCCAATCACAGAGGGGCTGCTGTCGAGTGCGACCACCATTCGATGACCCTCTGCTCGCGGCCGACCCCTGCTCCCCGTGTCCCCTTGCTCCCGCTGCTGACCCCCCCTGTTCGATCGCAACGCGGCCTGCGCACCTGGCCGCATATTGCCCGGCCTGGCATCCTCGGTCTGAATTTTGAACTCGAAGCTTCAGTCGACCCGAGCGTGAAGCTTTGACGTCGAAATCCAGAGTTTTGTACTGTTCTTTTGCAGCATCTTGCAGCAGCAGCATCTCCTCCTCACGTCCTCTTCGGGCAAGCAGCTGCTTCAGTTGCCCCTCCACAGCTGCCCCTCTTCGCTTACAGGGTTGCCTTCAAGGAGGGGTTCTGCCCGCTCGACACGGCGATATCGCTTCAAGAACAGAGTCTCCGCTCTCCTCAACACGCCATGGCTTCCCGATCGCGCGACGTGCCCGACGAGGAGCTCTTTATGAGCCGGCCGCGGCCTGCTGAAGACTGCGACAGCCCGACGGTCGAACCTCTGAGGATATTCAAGCCTCAGAGCCCGGCCGGCGGTGATAGGGCGTCAAGCCGGCCCAAGTACCCTGCTCCGCCTTCATCTTCCGCCTCGCCAGCAGGTTCAGTTTCCTCTCCGGCGTCCAAGCCGGCCATTGCATCACTCCCGCCGCTGCCATCTTTCCCGTTCGGCCCATCGAGCTCGGCGGCCCCGCTGCCCTATCCCGACGACGATAACAAGGCCCAATCCAAGCCTCAACCCAAGCCTAGCCGTCTCCCTTACCCCGATGACGGACCCAGGCCTTCGCCTCCGGCAGGAAGGGTTTACAGTCCCCCGCCCGTGACATCGAGCTCGAGCTCGCCGGCGCAGAAGGAGCCGTTTTCCAGGCCGACGGTGAACACCGGGGAGAAGAAGACAGGTCTTGCCGAGCGGCGCGGAACAGCTCCGAAACCCTTGCAGAGCCCAATCAGTCCCGCGGCCGACGACGACGACGCCGGTGGCCTCTTCGCCAAGCCTCTGAGGAACCCGGTCGCTGCCCCTGCCCCTAAGATCTCCAACGCCTACCAGCAAAAGCCCTATTACCCCCCTCCTGGCGGTTCGGCGAGCCAAGCACCCCCTATCAACCGCTTCTCCTCGACCGCCTCCAATTCAACAACGCGCGCCAGCCGGGGATCGCCGCCCCCGCCCGAGACACCCATCGTTGAGCCGGGAACCATACCCGGAGGAGGGATTGAAGCGCGGTACGCCGCGGCGGGCATCTCGGGCACTGCAACTCTCAACAGCCTCCAGGCTCCGAGCGCCGCCGCGCAATCGAGGTTGGCACAGTACGGCAACCAGGCCCCGACCGCCCCTCCCCAACAACAGCCGCGGCCATGGACGCCCACCGAGGCCCCCGGTCAACAGCCGTTCGGGCCTCCAACCGTGTACCAGGGTGCTGATGTGGTGTCGAACCCTACGCCTCCGCAGCAGACGCCGGCCTTCAACCTTCCCCAGAATCCCAACCCGGCCACCCAGGTGCCAGCAGGAAGCGCCCTGCAAGTCAGCGTGTTGGAACAGGACTTCCAGCGCATGCAGGCATCGACTCCTCCGCCCGCATACACCAGCGTCAACCCAAATGCGGGCTCCAAGTACCCCAACGAGAAACAGCGGCCGACGCAACCGCACCCCAGTTCGAGCGTTCCAAACACAGCTTCCACTGCGGCTCCGGCCGCCGTGGCGGCCACCGCCACCGCCACCACCACCAGCGCCGCCTCGAGTGCTCATCCTATCGCCAGCCCCGCCCCCGTCAGCTCCCCGACACCGCAGAAGCAGAATCCTGCCGTGGCCACTGCTGCTGCGATTCCCGCGCATAACGCTGGTCATCCCGCATTGGCCCAAGAAAATAAACTTGCGCCTGCCCAGAACGGGCAGCCGGCACTGACACACACTCCCTCGCTCTTGGCGGCTGCACAATCCCCGCCTCCTCTGCCCGAAGGTTGGATCGCCCATCTGGATCAGAACTCGGGCCAGTACTACTATATCCATTTAGCGACGCAGGCTACGCAGTGGGAGTTTCCTAAGGGACCTACCCCCCTAAACCACGACCCGGCTCCCCTGTCGCCGACGGCGTCGACATATGGCAACCCTCTCGGATCTCCGTTCCTGGGAGGCGGAAAGGCGGGTCTTGCCTCGCCCATGTTCCAGCCCCAGGGCCATCCTGGATACGCGGAGAGTATCATGAGCGTATCCGCGTCCGTTGCCCCGACAATGGCTGGGTTCTCCGGCCCCCCTCCCAGCGCGGGCGTCGATATGTACAAGGTCATGCCGACCAACGGCGTATACTTCGGGCCGTATCTGCGCTATGTCAACATGGATGTTGAGAAGGGTATCTGGTACGGCAGCATCCTGCTCGTTACCGACGGCCCCCAGCCTCCGACCATCCACGTCCACCTAAGCGTAGATCTTTCCCCTAACCCCCGGCAGCTGATACCGCAGAACATTTACCAGCACCAGCGATGGACTTTCTACAAATATGATATGGACCTCCAGATGTCGGAGCAGGGCACCGAGCGGTGGACGTATGCTGTCACGTCGCATCTCGGATGCACACGGTACGAGTTTGTGGTTGCTGGCCGGTACGAGACGGGATGGCGCATGATTGCACATTCGGGCAACGACTTTGCCCCCTCAACGAACCAGAATGAGCGGGCCAAGCTGGGCGGTGTTGGCTTCATGTGGAAGGACATCCTCCAAAAGAACGTTGAATGTGGCGGATTCCATGTCCAGCTCGGCCTTGGTGCTCAGATCTATGGCGACCGTCTCTGGAGGGAAGTGCCATTGCTGAAGCAGTGGCTTTCCATGCAGGGCAGGGAGAACCGCAAGAACGCGCCGTGGACAGCGAGGCATCAAGAGGAAGTGTCGCACGCCTATTTCCACTACTACACCAGCCACTTTGACCAGCCGTTCATGCGCGAGGCCTTTGCACAAATTCCGCACGTGCTCCAGATTGACGACCATGATATGTACGTTTTTGACCTTGCCCAGAGCATTATTGAGTTTGACTGACCCTCCTTCAGCTTCGACGGATTCGGCTCCTACCCGGACTACATGCAGTCGTCGGCCGTCTTCAAGGGTATCGGCCGCATCGCCATCGACATGTACCTGCTCTTCCAACACCACACGACCGTCGAGATTCTGCGCAATGTCAGCTCTGACATGGACTTGTTTACCATCACGGGCGCAGGCTGGCACTTTGTCAAGTACCTTGGCCCGGCGGTTGTGGTCGTCGGCCCGGACTGCCGGTCGGAGCGCACGCAGACTCGCGTCATGGCCGGCCCGACGTACCAGGGCATTTTCCCCAAGGTGGCTACCCTGCCACCCAGTGTGCAGCACTGCATCTGGATGATCTCGGTGCCTGTAGTGTACCCGCGGCTCGAGACGGTGGAGACGCTGGCCAACACGTTCGCAACGGGCAAGAAGGCGGTTAACACGACGTATAATATCCTCGGAAAGGTGACCAGCTCCGTGGCGGGCGTGGTCGGTGGCAAGGAGGTGGTGCAGCAAGGGTTCAAGGAGGTCAAGAAGGCTGTCGGCAAAACCGGCCTGATGGGCAACGTGCTCAACCAGTTTGGCGAGTTCGACATTGCCGAGGAGCTTAAAGACCTCTGGACGCACGATTCCAAGGATCTGGAACGGACATACCTCATCCGCACCCTGCAGGGCATCGCCCAGCAAAAGGGCATACGGATGACTTTCTTGTCGGGCGGTATGCCTTCCTCTCCCCTTCCCCCATTCCTTCTTGATTCGTAATCATCGTAACTAACCCGTTCGTTCCCATTCCAGACGTCAACTGCGCAGGCGCCGGCCTCGTGCACGACCCATCACACCCTTCCGATCACAAGACCATGTACCAGATTATCGCGTCGCCCGTCGTGGCGGCGCCGTGCTCCAACTACCTCCTCAAGATGCTGCACAACAACAAGCTGCTGTACGTGCCGCAAAACGGCCACAAATCGACGCACGAGGTGTCGGACACCAAGGAGGACATGATGGAGATCTTCCACACGGACGCGTCGGGCGGCGCGAGGGAGTACAAGAAGCTAATGGCCCGACGAAATTACGTGGCCATCGTAGCGTACGATCCCGACGCCATCGCCGGAGGTGGTGGCCAGGTTCCTGGCGCACAGGGTGGTCCGGCAGCCGGGCACAAGCCCGGCTATGCGGCGAGCATTGCAAGTGGGAGCCAGTCGGGCCTGAGCAAGTTGAGCCTGGCGGTAGACTTTGTGGTGCAGGGGGATGGCATGTATCAAGCGACGACCAAGTACGGGCCGGTGATCGTGCCACATTTGGAGTATGGGCATTGATCGCATGTGCATGTGTCTGAAGGTGGAGGACAAGGGGTAAGGGGATGAGATATGTGGGCATATTGGTGATATTCTTTCTTCCGCTCTGCGGCCTTCCCTTTTTTTTTTTTTTTTTGAACTTCTTCTTTCTATTTTCTCCAAGATTTTTGGTAGATAGCGGATGTTCGGTTTGGTCCCATAGCCTTGGTTAGCGGGTGTTTCGAATGATACATCAACCTTAGTGGTAATCGGTCCCGAGTATCATAAGTTGGCCCTCTGACCCTGAATGAATATCCACTCCTTCCCTACGCCTTGCTCAAATATTACTACTGCTAACCAACTACAATAAAAGTATCTAGCGCCTGACTGCGCCCTATCTACCCCCATCACAGGTCAAACAACTTCTTGAGCTCGTCGATAGTGTCCTGCGGGCCCGTGACCGTGTGGCCAATGGTGCGTGGATCGCTGAAAATCTCGTGGTCGTTGCCGCCCTCGAACGTCTTGTCGCCGAAGAAGTGGACGGTCGTGTAGTGCACGCCGCCGGGCCGCTTCGCCTCGTTCTCGATGTGCTGCAGGCAGTACGTCTTGTCCCAGCCGGTGGGGAAGACGTCGAAAGAAATTTGCCCGCCGATGGAGAAACTGTGGTTTCCTCCCTCGTGTGATTAGCATTACCGTTGTTGTCAAGACGGGAGAAAAACAGAAGAGAAGGGAATGATTCGGACCGAGAAACTTGTTAGGGAAAAGGGTTTTGTAACGTACGTCAAGCCCAAGTGCCCAAAGCGCTCCCGCAGCTTCTCAACAAATGCCTTGCGCACGCCGTGCACCTTGTCGTACTGCTCAAATTCGTTGCGCTCGCGCACGCTGGCGTTGCGCCCAATGGGGGAGACATTGATCATGCCGTTGCGGAACTCAACAAAGGTGCCACGCTTGACGGGTATCTCGAGGTCGGCGACATAGTGCAGGATGAAGCGGACGAGCTCCTTGTACTGGTCCTCGCCAATCCACTTGATGAAACTGTTGGACGGAAGCTGCTCGCCCAGTCGGTACGCCGTCAGGCCGTTCTCAGCGAAGCAAAAGTCAAAGAGCGTCGTCACGTTCACATCGGCCGCGCCCAGCTGCTCCTGCTGCTTGACCAAGTCCGAGCCGCCCACGAAGCCGATGGCAACCTTTTGGCGCAGCCGCGAGAGGAGGTTGAGCATCTCGGGAGAGGCCGACTGTGTTGTTGTGCGCGTGAGAACGGGTTAAGCATGGCGAGGAGACACACTCTTGAAGGGATGTGGGCGGCTTGTTAACAAAAAACGTACCAGACGGGCGGGTGTGAGAGTGCCGTCGACGTCGAAGAGGACAATCGTGTTCTTGATCTCGCGCTCGGCGAGGGGCGGGTAGGATGCCATTGTTGCGGTGGGGTGCCTGGGTGCGCGGGTGGGTTTCAACGGAGATTCGCGAGGAGATTGGGATCTTGAGGAAGCCGAAGAGTTGAATTGCTGCTTAGGCAGCAGGTACTGACTCGATTTTAGTTGTTACTCTCTGGTAGGTACTTTCCTTGTTACCTGGGTCGATCCAAAGTTTCGGTGAGAGGACCCCCCTCTTCAAGACTTGGGCCCCGCACTGTCGTCTGGGGAAGCTGAGAGGGCGCGTAGCTGTCCCTCCTTACCCCTCCGTTAAGCTTTTGCCCCACATGAATTTCTGGAGAATTGTCAGGCGCTCAGGGGCTTTCTCCAATCCATGAGCCCCACGATCACATAAAGCCAAGGGGATGACTATTGGCAGTTCAGACCTGCTAGTTGTTCGTCTAACATCGATAGTAAGTATATGTATTTGGGTATATACGCACGCTCGACTACCCAGGACCATGATGTCCTCGCAGCGCTTGTCAAAAGATGTCGACACCTGAACTCCAGCCTTGTCCGACACGAAACACCACCCAATTTACACCAGAACGGAAATAACGAAACATGCATCGTCAAACAATTAGAGACTGAGATACCACCCATCCCCCGTCATCCCGATCTATACATAAACGTCATCGCGGAGTGCTGGCCAGCAATTCAGCCCGTTATTACCCATGCCCTCGTCGTTTAATGGGCCCTTTGTGTCGTAGAGATTAAAAGACCTCCGACCAACTGCTTCCCCGCTTTCCGCCCCCTCGTTGCCGTACCTGTGGCAGCTTTCCATGAGACTCCAACCAGGCAGTCCTCTGGGAAGGTTTCTTTGTGGCGTGATGGCTGCAGTCGACTTGACAGTGACGCGCCTATGCCACCTGCTATACGCTGCGGTCGTTCGAATGCCGGGTAGCCGAAAGGTTCGCCTAGTGAGATAACCGCAGAAGACGTAAATGCTCCTCCTGAAAATAGTTTGATGGGCTGCCTTTTCCGCTCGCATCTTAGCGCTAAGGCAAATTAGCTGGGAGTAGTGAGGCCCAGAGTTCGTCCCATGATATCTGATCATGAGAGAGACGACCAGTCAAGATCGGTAACCGACTTGCTTTGCTCTGCACCTTGTGCTCCAAATGTACGTTAGGGGGGCACGCCGTTTCCCGTTTAGATCACGCCCACCGAGACATCCGCCAACGTCCCCGTCATCTCCACCACCAGATTCACCACGGTCCCAACCGTCCAGATTCCGATCAACCCCCACCCGATCCGGCGGCTCATGACCCACCCATTCGATGGCACCGCGATCAACAACACCAGCAGCGTCAGCAACAGCATGACGGCCGAAATCATCAGAGTTCCGCCGACCTGAATCCGGTACGGCTTGTAGCGCAGCTCGCTGCCCGGGTGCTTCCGCTGCCTTTTCTTTGCCTTGCGAATGCCCATCCACGCGCCGCCGATGCCGACGCCCAGCAGGATATTCAGCATCGGCCCGCCAAAGCAGGCAGCCAACGCCATGACGGGGTACCCTAGCCGGGCTACCGTGACGTCCGCGACAAGGTCGCCGAGCGAGTTGCCCACGGCGAACACCGTCAGCCCCAAGATGGCCTCGGAGATGTCGAGGATGACGCCGAACGCCTTAAGCACGCCGACGACCTCACCTGCGATGGTGGAGATCCAGGCAACTGAAATAATGAACCCCAGGAAGCAGAGAAGGAAGTGGTATTTGGGTTTCTGGGAGGAGCTTGTAGTGGCCAGAAGCGCGGCCAGCAGGCAGAGGGAGACGAGGAGGGAGTAGAGCACCATGCGCACCAGCGTGCGCCGAGGAGTAACCATGTCCTCGGCTGTGCTGGCCCACACTACGAGCACGACGAAGAGAGGGCCGGTGAAGAGCTGGACGGCGACGAGCCAGCGATTCCAGCCAGCGTCGAGGGGCAGCTTGTCCGTGGTTGTAGGGTGGGAGGACGCCGGTGTCAGAGGTATGGGAGGCGGCGCGACAGCGCCTGGGGCGGGGAGGGTCAGCGGTGAGAGGTGGGAATGATCGAGTGAGAGGGAGGACGGGGATATGCTGAGCGGCGATCTCGATGACGCGGAGCGAGCGCGTTGCCGATATGCCTGCCACTCCGTCTCGGGTTGAATTCCGGCCCCGCCGTCCTCCACCACGAGCGCCGGCGCTGTGTTGCCGGGATGGCCAGGTTCTGGCGCAACTGCCATGTCAGATTCGGAGTCGCTGTCTTCGGCCTCGGTTTCTACTACCGGTAATGTCGCGACGAGGAGAAAGACGCTCGGAACAGAGACTAGGCTAACCGCCTTATCCCACAAAGATTTCTCGCTCCAACCCTGGAGCGTCGGGAAGACAGTTGCCAGGAAGACATGGGGTGCTGGCAATAGGCTATAAGGCCACCATCTGATCGGCTTCGGCTGCTCTTGCTGGTCATCTAGGCTTGGGAAGGAACGGTGTCTGGAATCCACAGGGGCCGGAAACGAGAACGCAGCCATCTCCTGGTGAGGGGTCAGCGCAGCGGGAGATTCCGACAGGCCTGGGAAAGGCGAGATCGAGGGAGATGACTGCCCGCTTGAGCGGCCACTGGGGGACGGAATCTCAAGGTTGAGCAGCTGCCGAGGTTCCTTCGGCGATTGGGCATCCTGGCCCGCTGGTATGGCCGGCCCTGCTGGCGGCGCGAGCAGGCCATCGACAGTACGAGTCGCTGAGTTTGTCCGAGTATGCGGCATGGAAGAGGAAGAACCGGGATGGAAGAGCCCGGCGTTATCCAGGTTCAAGGGCTCGTTCCCGTATGACAAGGTACGTTCTATTCTCGGAGGGGCCTGGGATGGCATTGTCTTGTTCCGCGGGCGACCGCGAGGGTCCCCAAGACCAGCCGTAGCTGGTTGCTGAGAGTGCGCCCTTGGGGGCAGAGGCGCCAGGTGCATGTTTCTTTCCTTCTGCAACGACGACAAAACTGATCTGAACTCGAGCACGCCCAACAGGCTGGGCCTGATTGGCGTAATGGTAGTGTTGCTCCGGCCCCAGCGCGGGCGGTTGACGCGCATGCTGCTCGCCATCTCGGCGGCAACGTGGATCTCTCGTTGCTCCTCATCCTCGTCGGCGGGTGGCACCTGGTCAACCTCGATCCGGGGCGCACGTTCCAACGCGCTGATGTCGACAGAATCGGGGGCACCGTCGGAGCGACCGCCAACCGGGGCGGCCTCGTCCTCGTCCGGTTCATCCCTGTAAGGCTCTAGCTCATCACTACCGTGCGCAGAGGCGCTGTAGAGGTGGGCGCGGGCAGCAACGTCCCTCATCCGCTGCCGTCTCCTGCGTGCCGTGAACCAGTGCCATCCCACAACGACCGCCACATAGAAGAGGTAAAAGCCGATCATGGTGAAGCACTCCCACAGATGCAGCTCGCCATCAGCGAGGAAGACCATGGTGAAGCTGACGGCGACGATGAAAAAGACAATATCCCTTACAAAAGGCCGCCTGTTGACCTTGAATTCGCGCACTAAGGCCATGGAGCCGGCCACGACGGCGGTGATGAAGCCGGCGGCACCAATCAACTCGCCCACGGCCATGCTCCCGCTGTTGGAGCCCATGGCGGCGAAGGTGCTGAACACGTCTGGGGAGCCATTGCCAAAGGCCAGGAAAGTGACGCCGGCCAGGCTTTCGCTCAGGCCTAGCACGCTGGCGATGGTGCTCAGATTGACGCTGAAGAAGTCGCTGGCGGCGATGCCGATGGTGGTGAACAGCAAGCCGAGCCAGAGGGCGAGGATGGCAAAGGCAACGGGCTGGGCCCCGCGCATGCTGCAGTAGTAGAAAGAGAGATAGTGGATTAGACCGGCCTCATCATCCTCGCAGTTGGCCAAGATGAAGGCGCACTTATCGGCGGCATTGTGCACATTGCGGCAGTCAGCGTCGGCCTGGCGAATATCTCGAGGGTTCCGTACGGCTCGGCCGCGTGCGCGAGTGTCGCCGATGAGGCCTGGCGCCGACTGGAACAGCGCAAGGACAGCTACTGCTGCAACGAGCAAGATGCCGGCAACAGCTGGCCGGGCGCTGAATCGTCTGCGCATTGGGCGGGATAGCGACATCGTGTCAGCGGCGCATGGCGATAAGCGAGCCGGCAAGACCAGAGCCGCCGCGAAATACGCAGAGGAAATGAGATGTTGAGATGCTTAGCAAAATGACAATACAACAGACCCAAGCTATTGTTTATGGCAGTCATGAGATCATTCCATGGCAGTCCTCAACCGCGTGTGTGTGTGTCGTTGCTGTGGAGGGGCCCGATAATGTACGCCCCTCAAACAAGCACAGACAACTTGAAAGCTGTCGCATTGTCGTCGTGGTGCTGAACCGCCACAATCAACGCGTGGATGACCGGGATTTAGGCAGCGGGGGGTTGGTCCGTTTGTTGCTCGTTAATTAACGTGTCCCGCTTGCCGGGACCAATCCGCCACTGCTGGTCCTGTGGTCTTGGCAAAAATTGCTGGTTCGGAACATGCTTGAAACTTGGCTTCGCCAACTTGAAGGTAAAATGCCCGCTTCATATCTGTCGGGAATTAACAAGGGATGAAGGGCCCGTGTCGTCATGGCAGACAACCAAAAACGACTACATTGCTTAGGAACTCGTTGCGATTGCAAATTTGATGGTGAACGCGATTTTGACGTTGGGGTTTCTTGCGATGGAGAAGTGGGAGCCTTGTGCCACCACTCTAAAGTTCCTTCCTGAAAAGTACACAACTTCCAAGTGCGAATCTGACGGAAAGAACAAGAATATTACGTCACTAACAGAATACCTGCAAGTTGAAGTGTTGTATTTCGGTAATCTACCTCACTTCTGGTGCTGTGTAGTTAAAACTCCCATCTATAACAGCTTTTGAATGCTGCAGTCTGGCCGTACTTCCAGGATATACGGTCCTGTACATACACATGCAGTATATCCATGTGTTGGGTGCACTTCCAATTACCTGGAAGTTAATGTCCGGATTTCGCAAGTGAAAAGACGTAATCGCATAAACGATCAGCGTCACACAGCAGGTTGTCCAAAGTTGCGGAACAAGAAAGATCGCCTCCTGCTGCTCCTGCAATGCCACAGATCGCCTACCGGGTTTTGTGGTGGGGAGGCAGTTCGCAGCTCCCCTCCAGGACTTGTTTCACAATTTGGGCTCGCCGTTGGGAGCCAAGCACGCAAAGGAGCCAGAGCGTCAGGGGTGCGGGGCGTCCACGACAGCTTATCAACACGTGCTTTCACCCCACCCTTCCAGCCAATCGCGGAGCGTCCCCGGCTCAACCACCAAAAGTAAACAAACAGTTTTGGCGGCTGGATATCCGAACTCCACCAGCGCATTCGAGCCGCAACAGCACCGAATCCCACGACAACAGAAGATGCCTCGAATCGCCCAGGGACCGCGCAGGAGCGGGAGTAGAGTCACATCTGGCTCTCTTCTTGCGTCGCCTTTCAAATCGCCAGTCAAGTGAGTCGACCGCATTCTTGGATTCCCCGCACGAAGGAGAGAAGAGCGCCTGAAACACTCTGGAACAACGCCCGCTAATCGTGCCCTATCGCAGGATACCCCTAAATGACGACGCCCAAGAGAAAGCTCAGCGATCGCACGGCCGCAAGGCTGCCCACGAGGCCCAAATCAATCAGCTCAGAGCCGCAGCGACGAGTACCCCGCGGAGGTCGAGCGCCTCGCATAACGACCTCCACTATGCCGAACCGCCGGGATCCAGTCCGCGGACGCCGCGTCGCCGCAGGAGCGGCAACCACACCATTATCATGGACGACGATGAGCAGCTCGTGGTCGGCGGTAAGGCTGTCACGCCCATGAAGCGTGTGCCCATCCTCGCCAATTTTGAGGAGTGGATGAAGATGGCGACCGACAACAAGATCAACGCCGCCAACTCGTGGAATTTTGCACTCATCGATTACTTCCATGACATGTCGTTGCTCAAGGAGGGAGATGGGGTCAATTTCCAAAAGGCCAGCTGCACCCTCGATGGTTGCGTCAAAATCTACACGAGTAGAGTTGACAGCGTCGCGACCGAGACGGGAAAGCTGCTCAGTGGTCTGGCTGACAGTCGGGACAACAAGAGGAAAGGCCGCGATGGCGATGAAGACGAGGACGAAGAGGAAGAGGTCGATGAAGATGGCAATGTCAGGAAGAAGCCAAAGAAGAAGGTGCGCCGAACGGCTGGCTGCGGTTATGTATACCCCCTGCGACGATGCTGACACCAGAGACAGGCCCAGAGATCGTCCGAGGCGACCCTGGCGCCATCATTTGCATCCCTGCAACTGAAGAAGCTGGAGCTCGAATTCGCAGTTGACCCACTCTTCAAGAAGGCATCCGCCGACTTTGACGAGGGCGGCGCCAAGGGCCTCCTGTTGAACCACCTGATGATCGACTCGCAGGGCCGGATTGTATTTGACAGCAGCGATGACGCCGAAGATGCCGCTGAGGTTGCCGCCAAGTCGCGCAAGCGCGGTGGAGATGAGGATGTGGACGGGGACGAAGGAGACGAGGATCTCTCGATGGCGGACCGGGACCAGACCCCTGTACCGGAGAAGCCAGAGGAGGAGGAAGAAGACGTGGAGATTGATGTTGCCAGTCTTGGCGCGACGTTCTTCCCGGATCTCAATGTTTTGGACAGCTTGGACGTCTGCCCGTCCCTGAAAACGTTCGATCTCGGCGACCCTTCCGGCTCTTTGGATATCCCCTTCCTACGGGCACCCGATGACTGGCGCGACCAAGACAAGGAGAGAACCCCAGGACCAGGCGGGATTGGTGACAAGTCGGGCATGTTCATCGACGAGGAGAACCCGCTCGGATTCGACGACGAAGACGGACTTGGCACCTTCGATTTGGGTGCGGACGTGGACTTTGGTGAGGGAGGAGAAGCATGGGCGAAGGAAGCTGCCCTCGAACCACAGATGATGCGGGTTTACGACGCCGGTCTGGGGATGGGAGACGGCGCTGGGGCGGATGGGGAAGGTGACGGTGCCGACATGCTCGATGCCGGCAACGGCGACTTTGCCATCTCCATGACGCACGCCCAAAAAGCCGACAGGGTACACGAAGATATCCTGAGCTACTTCGACCAGGCCCTGCAGAAGAACTGGAGCAGCGCCGAGCACTGGAGGATAAGAAAGATCAAGGACGTCAACAAGCCGACCGAACCCACAAGGCAACGCAAGGAGAAACAGCCGTTTGAGATTGACTTTGCCGCCCCATTAGACCCGGCCGTCGCCGAGGTCATCTACACCCAAGCATCCAGTAACTCGACCATCTCGCTTGCCAAAAAGGACTGGAAGTCCAAGTCGCGGAACTTGCTTCCGGACGACAAGCACTTCAGCTCAAAACAACTCCTCAGCCTCTTCCTGAAGCCCAAAGCCCGCATGGGCCGGCGGCGGGTGCTCGGCAGTGGCAGCCGGATCGGCAACGCCGACTCGCAGCGCCAGCAAAACGACATACCCGAGGGTGAGATGGACGAGGCCTTTTGGGCATCGCAAAAGGCACCTTTGCAGTCCGCCGACCACCACGCATCCTCTCCCGACGACGACGAGGGCCTGCCGCAGGGCGACTACGACGCCAACTTCTTCCAAGACGACGGCCTGCCCTTTGCGGGCGGCGGTGGCGGGCTGGACGATGCCGACGATGACGATATGGACGAGTTCGCGGATGCGCGCGACCACTTCTCGCCCGAGGCCGGCGGGCCCGGCATGATGACGGATGTAGGAATGACGGGTGCCTTTGGCGGGCTGACGGTGACCAACCCGGCCGATTTGGCCTTCGGGACAATGCTGGTGACGCAGAACAGACGGGCCCGGCCAGAGTATGTCCAGTATGCGCGCGTGGCGAAGAAGGTGGACGTCAGGCGGCTGAAGGAGGAGCTTTGGAAGGGTATGGGCTTGGAACAGCTTGACGTGAGTTATCTCTCTCTCTCTTCTCCTTGCACAGTTACCACTTCTCTTTTTGGGCCACTCCTCCCGTTTGGTTTCATAAATTAACCTCCTGCACCTTGTAATGTCTCCAGGAACAACACAATACCACAGCCAATACCAACAACAGCCGCCTCATGACGCCGACCTCCCCGGAGAAACCGGTAACCTCGGCAGCACCCGGCGCAGAAACGGACCCAACGCTCAAGTTCACCGACGTCATGAACGACCTGCAGCGCGTCTACCCGAAGCCGGTCATGGACGACATCTCGACCAGCTTCTGCTTCATCTGCTTGCTGCACTTGGCCAATGAGAAGGGGCTGGTCATTGAAAAAACCGAAGAATTGGACGAGCTGTTGATTAAGAAGGACTGGAACGCGGAGATCACGGAAGGGGAGTAGGGGTTTGGAATTGCAGTGCAGGGGCGGTGATGCATGGAGTTTCGATATTTCTGTGGCTGCATGATATATATAGCATGCCTCCGAGTTGGAGTTGCGTGAGTGATGAACGGTTGGCTGCACCCCGTGGCCTGTTTTGTTCCTTGTGTTGACGAGCGATGCGAAATTGGTTTTATACACGTGCGATGGGCTAGTTAGGGCATAGTGTGATGGTTTTATGATGATGAATCTTTACTGTTTACACTGCCTATGCAATATGCACTAGAGTGCAGCCAAGCGCTACGGCCCCATAACGTTGGATGTACCAGGCCAGATATATTTCTCTTCTCTATTTCTCTTTTCTATCCGTCTCGATTTCCAGGGCGCACATCTAACTAGGAGCAGGAGGAAAGATACGACATGCGTGTCACGAGTTAGCCTCACGCACTCTTTCCATCTTCCCTACTCGTCCCGTTCCCGTTTTCCTCTTTCTGTGTCTTTGGGGACTCCTGCTCGTCTAGAGCATCAAGATCCGCCTCCGAGATTCCAAACGAGGCTAGTATCGCGTCCAGCTTGTTCTCCAAGCTAGTCAGGTTCGCCTCAAGTGTGCTGGCTGTCTGTTCACCCCTGAAATCATGCAAGCCAAAGTGTCAGCAAGCCGTAGTGCGAATGCGGGCGTGTACACGTGTGTATGGAGTGCGCATCTCTGTTTGTCGAGCACAGCAACTGACAGGGAGGATCGTCCCCACGGCGCATGGGTGCAACCTTTTGGGAAAAGGCCGTCCGCATCTGCACTCTTGCCGTGTTCTGTCCTTCTTCCTCAAACGACTCGCTCGAAGCCGTTGCCGAAGCTATTCAGCAAGTGAGCGGATAGCTGAAAGAAAGGAAAGCCAAGAAAAAAAAAGAAAAAAAAGACAGGTGGGCGCGGAACGACGGTTGGCGCTAGCGGTCCCGCTACCATGCTTTGTTTCTGCCCAAACGTCCCGTTTCGTCGCATGCGCCTGACAAACACATCATGCCTGTCGTGGGCACGCTTTGGAGGTTGTTTTCAAGCGGGGGTCTTTGGAGAAGATTCCTGCAGAAGAAGCAGCGGGAGCCCTACAGATCTGCAGGGTCCAGTTCTCTATCTCCCTCTCGGTTTTCCAGGGTCCTGGTGCTGCAGCCGCCCCCTGCATCTGATGAGCACTCACCCGCGCGGGACGAACCTGCTGCG